>CAMQGK010000475.1:0-165000 GCA_947000775.1 Pterois miles | reverse complement strand
AAAGAAAGTGGAGTGTGGGGGGGGCTGACAGGAATCAAAGAGGAGTGAAGTGCAAACTGCTGCGTTTAACAAAGTAAACTGCTGAATGTTTCACTGCAGATGCTGCAGCATCGGCCCTGTTACTATGGTTACTTGGACTTGATTGATTGTCACCTGGTACCCACCTCTATACCCTTCCACCCGTCCATACCCTCCCACCCCTCTATACCCCAACCTCTATACCCTCCCACCCCTCTATACCATCCTACTCCTCTATGACCTCCCACCCCTTTATACCCTCCCACCACTGTATAACCTCTCACCCCTCTATACCCTCCCATTCTTCTATACCCTTCCACCCTCTATACCCTCCCACCCCTCTGTACCCCTCCCACCCCTCTATAACCTCCTACTCCTTTATACCCACCCACTTCTCTATACCCTCTTACTCCTCTACACACTCTAACCAATCTATATACCCTCCCCCTTCTATCCTCTCCCACCCTCTGTATACTCCCACTTCTCTATAACCTCCCACCCCTCTTTACCCTCCCACTCTCTCTCTCTCTCTCTCTCTCTCTCATCCTTCTGTCCTTCTCCTGATTGGTCTCTGTCTGTCTGTCTGTCTGCCTGTCTGTCTGTCTTCAGCTCTATGAATTATAGATGAGCCTCTCTCTCCATCAGGCTGAAGGAGGAAGTTATTACCATACAGACATACTGGCTGTGTGTTTGTTACTCTGTGTGTGTGTGTGTGTGTGTGTGTGTGTGTGTGTGTGTGTGTGTGTGTGTGTGTGTGGGGAGAGAGTGTGAGTGTTACAGTGTGTGTATTTTGCTGTGTAAGTGTGTGTCCTGAGGCCTCTCTGGGTGATTCCCAGCATGCACTGGGGCAAGTTAAACAGCGAGTTCAGAGTTTCTGAACCAACACACAGCAGGAGGGAGGGATAGTGGAGCGAGCATGGCTTGAACAGCAGAGAGGGAGAGAGAGAGAGAGAGAGAGAGAGAGAGAGAGAGAGAGAGAGAGAGAGATGAATAGTGTTTTGTGTCAGAGAGAAACATGCAAGAAAATGCAGTGTTTGATTGAGAACACAGCTGTTACTGTTACCACTTACTAGAGCAGGTTTATCAACAGAGTACCACATATCAATCTACTGTACATGATAAGCAGAAACATAGCAAGACAAACATGAATTCACACACAGATTATTGTTTGGCTGATAGACAGAGAGTCTGAGCTTAGGTCCCAGGAGACCAGGTCCCCTTGAGCCTTAATTCTGGTTTTAAAGAGTAACTTCTTCATTGCTATAGTACCACACTATATCACAGTGGGGTGTGGTCACATTCAGGTGACCTCAGGGGAGAGAAACTCTGATACATGACCTGGAGTCGTTGGAGCCTTGAAAGTGATCATTAAAATCCCATGATCACATTCTGATTGTCTAACAGCAGCTGTTTGGACATGTTAGAGTCTGTTGAGTGATTTGTGGTTGAAAGCTGTTAAAGAAGATTGTAGTAGTCTGATAAACCAGGAAGAATTATATTTAAAGAAAAAACAGCTGGGCTCAGAGGTGATCCCTGGGGAGTCAGACACAGGTTGTCCTGGGAGGGGGGGAGGTCATGGAGGGTTCATCCTTCAGAGTAAAACCTGTTTGATACCAGTTTAAAAACCCAGTCAGTCTCCACTGTCATAAACCAACCCACCAGAGGTTTGAGTCGTTTCACTGTGTTGCCGTGGATACGGGTGTGTTGCCATGGTGATTTTACTACAGGCAACCACAGTTTGACCGTCAGAGGGAGTGTAAAGCAGCAAAATATTTTATTAATAACTTCAGAGAGAAACAGAAAGACGGCTCAGGTGTATTTACAGGTGAATGTGACGTATGACCACAGATCAGATCTCAGATCAGTGTCTGCTCTATTACTTTTAGCAACTACTGTATTTCTGAAAAGTGATTATCATTGCAGTTATGTTTCCATTCCCAAGTTTCAGCTTCTCGGATGTGAAGATTTGATGTTTTTTGTCTTTAGGTTTTGAACTGTTATCGAACAGAACAAATCTTGAATAAATGAATGTACTATATTTATTTATTACACAGCTTTGTTGAATACTCGATTCTGATGGTCAGACTCGGTGGATTTTTGTGTCAGATCATTGATTCCTCAAAGCCCCCCTCCAGTGTATTTTGGCATATCTACAGTATGATATTTCATATTTATTTGAGTCATATCCTAACTAAGTTTATTAGCCACACTGTTTGCCAAAATCTTTTTGATAAATAACTTAATTTTGTGCTCAAAGTTAAAAAAAAAGAAGGTTGCTGGTAAAATGGGAATATGATGTATGACTATAGTAGAAGTTGCAGGTGAAAAGTCATCCTCCAAGCTGCAGGAGCTCTCATTATCGTTTGTGTGTGAGCAGCAAACCAATAAATCTGTTTGTCTGTCAGTTTGTCTTTCTAGTTAGCTAGTTAGGTGTTGTTAGCTAGCCCAACTTCTTGCATTAGCTAACTTTGGATTTTCTTTTATTTTTATTTTCCTCCACCTGGAGTGGATTACACAAAATCCCACCGGCAGAATTAACACAACACACTGACACACTTTCACTCGTTTTCTTCTTTACCGTCTCCTCTTCCTGGAGATAAATTGAAGGAAAGTCAGCCAATACTGAAGGTTTACGGCCTCTAACAGGTCCTAAAGAGGGGGAGCACAACTCACAGCTGAAGAGAAAACAAGAGAAAAGTCCCATTTGAGAAATAAACGAATCACAGTGCAGCCCGGTGCGGTGTCGGTGCTGGAGCTGAGGAGAGAGCGGCCGGTGCTGGTGAGCAGTGCACATCCAAAACGTCCTAAACCTGCATTTCAAACAGAGAATCTCTGTAACATTTCTATCTGTCCTGCGGTCCATTGTAGCCATTGTGCGGTGGTGCAAACTGGTTTCATCTAAACTGGATTGAAACAAACAATGTAATCTGGTTGCCATGGTAATGAATTATGTCTGACTATTAACCACACCCCCATTCTCTGTTTGACAAAGAACATTTACCAAAAAACAGGAAGTAACACTGACTGGAGGGGGCTTTAAGTAAAAAGCTGTGTAATAAGAGGCATAATGTACAGCTAGCGTGTCATTGTACGTGCAGTATATGATGTTACAATAGAGGCCAGCTGCCCTGCTGAATTTTTAAGTCTCTCTCTGTCTCACCTGTTGCAGGTAAAGAGGAGCTGCCATGTTGGCCTCCTCTATTCCCCCATCACTCCTCCTCCTACTCCTCCTCCAACCCCCTCTCTCCTGCCCTGCTGATGTCATTGTGACCTCTGACCCCTCGGTGCGGTGGGTGGAGTTACATGGTGCCCCTCTCTCTCACATGGTGCTGGACCCAGGGGCGGGGCGTCTCTATGTGGGTGGGGTCGACCACCTGTACCAGCTGACCTCTGACTTAGAGGTGATGTCACGCGTGAGGACCGGCCCTCACCTGGACTCCCCGGACTGCCTCCCTCCCATCGTTCCACAGGACTGCCCCTCGGCCACGCCCACTCACAACCATAACAAACTGTTGCTGATGGAGGCAGGGCAAGGGGCAGGGCCAGGCAGCCTGATTGTCTGTGGTTCGCTCTATCAGGGGATCTGTGATAAGAGGTAACACTTTGTGGTGATGTCATGTTTCCTCACACTGACTAGGTGTTTGTACCTGTGTGATGTGTTAAAGTTTATCTGATGCAGGTTAACATGATGGCGTAGATGGAGGGACCTGAGGAGCATTGATTTCTTCTCTTTTCCTGTAGGAGTCTGTCCAACATCTCTCAGCTCATCTATCAGACCTCCAACCCCGTTGACACTCAGTACGTTGCTGCCAACGACCCCCGCGTCTCAACCGTTGCCGTGGTGATAACCACAGAGAACAAACAGGAAGGAGGTGGGGCTGGTGGCATCCTACGTTTGATGCTGGTTGGTCGAGGTTATACCAGTAAAGGTCCCGGTGACATCCCTCCAATCACAACGCGGCGTCTGTTCCCGGTGGTCCCACCTCGCCGGGCGTTCTCTCAGGAGGAGGAGCTAGGCAAACTCGTTGTAGGAAGTTACTCTGAGTACAACAACCACTTTGTGAAGGCAGTTGCTCATGGTAACCATGTCTACTTCCTGTTCTCTCGGCGGGACATGTGGCACAAGAAGGAGTACCGGACCTACGCCTCCCGGCTTTGCACCTCTGACCGCAGCTTCTATTCGTACGTGGAGGTGCCACTGCTGTGCCGCGGCGGCTACAACCTGGCTCAGGGAGCATGGTTAGGAAATCACTCAGGTGAACCCGCCCTGTTTGTCGTCATGGCAGCGGGACAAGCATCCACACCTGTAGCAACCGGGCGCTCTGCACTGTGTGTTTATGTGATGGCAGAGCTGGACGCCATGCTGCGGAGAGCACAGGAAGTGTGTTACACAGAGGGAGGACGAGGTAGCAGCGGACAGGAAGAGGCCTACATTGAATATGCCGTGTCATCAAAATGTCTGAGACTACCGAAGGTACACGCACACGCACACACAGTGTTCAGCCAGTGTAAAGGTTGACGATGGGCAGGAAATCAAAACCAACCAGGAAACAGGCAACGGTCACATCTGTCTCACTGCTGACCTTAATACTTGATACGTGTGTGTGTGTGTAGTTTATGCAGTTTATCTATGTGTGTGTGTGTATGTGTGTGTGTGTGTGTGAGTGTGTTTTATATGTGGGTCAGATCTGTCCCACCAGCTGTATGTGAACCTCTGTGTGCTTGAGTGACAGCTGTCTGATGATAAATCCAGCTGCTGAAGATAATAGCTTGAATCCACACACACACACACACACACGCACACACACACGCACACACACACACACACACACACACACACACACACACACACACACACACACAGATAAAATGCAATGTTTTTTTACAACAGCCACTTGACAGACATAAAGAGACATAAAATATGACAGTAAAATAGAAATAATTTAGTTTTACTTTTGTACAACAGTTTGTAGGCGGACGTTTTACTGGCGCCTAGGAGTTGTTTACAGTCCAAAAAGAATGGAAGCATAGCTCTGCTGCTGTACGTTGATGTTGCAATAGAAAGAACAATTGACTTTCACTCCTCAGCAATAGATGTGTATTGGTTCTGTCCACATTCTTCTGTGTATTTCTGCTCTGTTTTTGTTGGATTGGCCCCTCAGTTTGAAGATGTACTCAATGCTTCATTCAGTCCTGAAAGCTGCTCATTGAGTGCAGACGGGCTCATATACAATACAGTATACTGTATATAAGATAAGATAAGATGAACCTTTATTAATCCCCGTAGGGAAATTCAGTTTTTATACTCTGTTGTTAATTTCACACAGTACACATACATGCATTAATGGAGAGATGTCAGAGTGAGTGGGCTGCTCCTGACAAGCGCCCCGAGCAGTTGGGGGTTTGGTGCCTTGCTCAGGGGCACCTCGGCAGTGCCCAAGAGGTAAACTGGCACCTCTCCAGCAACCAGTTGGCATGTTGGGACTTGAATCGGTGACCCCCTCGATTCCTAAACCAAGTCCCTACGGACTGAGCTACTGCCGCCCTACATGTATATATATATATATATATATATGTGTGTATATATATATATATATATATATATATATATATATATATATATATGTATATATATGTGTATATATATGTATATATATGTATATATATATATATTATGTATATATATGTATATATATATATATATATATATATATATATATATATATATATATATATATATATATATATATATATATACGTGTGTATATGTATATATGTATATATACAGATATACTGTATATTATTATATATATATTGAACAAAAATATAAACGCAACACTTTTGTTTTTGCTCTCATTTTTTAATGCAATTAAGTCAAAGATCTAAGACTTTTTCTATGTACACAAAAGGCCTATTGCTCTCAAATATTGTCCACAAAATCTTTGTTAGTGAGCTCTTAATTTTAGCCGAAATAATCCATCCACCTCAGAGGTGTGACATATCAAGATGCTGATTAGACATCATGATTATTGCACAGGTGTCAAACTGTCACAAACTGTCAGAAACCATCTCAGGGAAGCTCAGCTGCATGCTCGTCGTCCTCACTGGGGTCTTGACCTGACTGCAGTTTGTCATCTTAACTGACTTGAGAGGGCAAATGCTTATTTTCAGTGGTATCTGGCACTTTGGAGATGTGTTCTCCTCACAGATGAATCACGGTTATCACTGTACAGGGCAGATGGCAGACATCATGTATGGCTTCATGTGGGTGAGCGGTTTGCTGATGTCAACATTGTGAATCGAGTGGCCCATGATGGCGGTGGGGTTATGGTATGGGCAGACGTATGTTATGGACAACGAACACAGGTGCATTTTATTGATGGCCCATTGTTGTACCATTGATCCAGCATCATCACCTTATGTTGTAGCATGATAATGCACGGCCTGTCCTTGCATGCTGCAAGGATCTGTACACAGTTCCTGGAGTCTGTGAATGTTCTCATTCATCCAGGTCATATTCATTCTGGCAACAATTGAATCGAAGGCAACTGGACTAGTGGGGACTAGTCAGACTGTAGCGTTCGAACTGATGAAGCCACTTGGATAAGGGGCAAAACGTCTTCAGAGACAAATCTAAGTCCAGTTGCCTACAGTTCCTGGAAGCTGAAAACATCCCAGTTCTAGCATGGCCTGCATACTCACCGGACATGTCACCCATTGAGCATTGGATGCTCTGGATCGCGTATATGACATGTATTCCAGTTCCTATCCAGCAGCTTCACACAGCCATTGAAGAGGAGTGGACCAACATTACACAGGCCACAATCAACAAACTGAAGGAGATGTGCAGCACTATGTGAGGCAAATAGTGGTCACACCAGATACTGACTGGTATTCTGACCCCCCAGTCAGTGCCTAATACTGTAAATGTCTCAAATAAAACTGTACACTTTAGAGTGGACTTTTATTGTGACAAGTCTAAGGCACACCTGTGCAATAATCATGCTGTCTAATCAGCATCTTGATATGCCACACCTGTGAGGTGGATGAATTATTTCGGCAAAGGAGAAGTGCTCACTAAAAGAACAAAAGTGTTGCGTTTATATTTACATTCAGTGTATAGCTATATACTCAACCCATCTTAATTGGGTTTAGGTCAGTTGAATAAGGAGGTCAGGTCATCTGACATAGTACATAGTACATCACTTTCCTTCTTGGTCAAATGGCCCTTACATAGCCTGGAGGTGTGTTTGGGGTCACTCTCTTGTTGAGAAACAAATGATGGTCCCAGTGATGGCATGGCGCTGCAGAATGCTGTGGTTGCCATGCTGGTTAAGTGTGTCTGTTTGAACAAACATCAACAGTGTCACCACCAAAACACCCCACACCTCCTCCTCCGTGCTTCATAGTGGGAACCACACATGCAGAAAGCATCTGCTCAGCTTCTCTGCATCTCACAAATACACAACAGTTGCAGTTTCTGAGTTTGATAACTAATGAACTCTCAGTCTTCCTTTCCTGGGGCAGTCCTCACGAGAACCTGTTTCATCATAGCATTTGATGGTTTTTGTGACTGCACTTGAGGATACATTTGAAGTTCTTGAAATTTTCCGGATCGACTGACCTTCATGTCTTAAAGTAATGATGGATTGTTGTTTCTCTTGACTGAGTTGAGTGATTCTTATAATATATAGCAATAATAATAATATGGCATAATATCAAAACCATATATTACAACAGTAGGCAAATATTACCACAGTAAGGCAGTAGGGCTATCCATTGTGTACTTACCGTACCTCTGCACAACACAACTGATAATCTCAAACACATTAAAAAATGCAAGTAATTCTACAAAGTGACTCCTGACAAGGCACAGCTGTTAATTCAAAACCATTTCAGGAGACGACCTCATGAAACTGACTGAGAAAATGCCAGGAGTGTGCAAAGCTGTCTTTAAAGAATTTAAAATATAAAACATATTCTGGTTTACTACATAATTCCATATGTGTTCTTTCATAGTTTTAATTTTTCAGTATTAATCTACAATGTAGAAAGAATAGAATTACTATAAATTAAAAAACATTGAATGAGAAGGTGTATCCCAAACTTTTGACTGGTGTATGTGTGTGTGTGTGTATATATATATATACGTATACGTATATATATGTATACGTGTATATATATACACACACACATATATATGTGTGTGTGTATATATATATATATATATATATATATATATATATATATATATATATATATATATATATATATATATATATATATATATATATATATATATATATATATATATATATATATATATATATATGTGTGTGTATATATATATATAAATTATTATTATTATTATTATGTAACTTATGTTTGGATGTAGCTCAATTAAAATGCCCTCTCTCTGCGTTCATATATCAGGATTCACTGTCAGAGTACCCCTGTGGGGGGAGCACACTCCAAACCCCATCGCAAGCACTGTGCCACTCCCGGCCACGCCCACTTTCACCTCCACCACCCAGTTGACTGCTGTCACCATGGCAACAGAGGCAGGACACACCATCGCCTTCCTGGGAGACAGAGAAGGCCGACTGCACAAGGTGAACACAGCATACGGTATACTTTCTACGTCTTTATGCTAAGCTAACTGTTTCCCCTGTCTTAATGGTAAGCTAAGCTAATTGTTCCCCCTCTTTTCAGTCTTTATTGTAAATTAATTGTTTCCCATATTTCATTTTTATGCTAAGCTAAGCTAAATGTTTCCCCTCTTTGCAGTTATTATGCTAAGCTAAACTAACTGTTTCCAGTCTTTATGCTAATCTAAGCCAATTGTTTCCCCTGTTTGCAATCTTTATGTTAAACTTTTGCTAAGCTTTGCAGTCTTAATGCTTAGCTAACTGTTTCCAATTCCATTTTTTTTTACTGCCACAAGAGTGGTATTGATGGTCATGTCTCCTTTTAAGATGTGACATCACAATATTGAGATGTGATGTCATCAGTTGTATTGACTATTGATTAATACATTTTTACTCAAACAACATTGTGGTCAAGGTTAATGATTTGAAACCTTGAGCAAGACCCCTACCTGCTTCACCATCAGACCACACTGTGGTTATACTGCTTACACTTGCTGTACCGGGCAACTGTGGCTGAGGAGGTAGAGTAGGTCGTCCTCATGTTGAAGTGTCCTTGGGAGTGACTCTGAACCACAGCAGCTCACTGCTCCTGATTCTGAGGATGGTCAAAAGCAGAGATCAAAGTTCATGTACCTGTTTGATTAAAGTGAAGTTACTGGGTGTACTGGTCAGCCCAGGTGTGAATGTGACAAAGACAGCTGTCAGTGGTTTCGTTTTTGTGTGTCTTTGTATCTGGGAAGTCTGAGCTGATAACACACACACACACACACACACACAGACACACACAATGAACAGCAGCTTGTAGCCTGCAGCTCTTTAGCAACAAAACAACACACACACAATGATACACTCAGTGTGTGTGTTGACTAACAGGCGTTTAGCGGGGGGGTATGTCACAGGGGAGCATGCTCAGACTCTTGTTGTCGATTGGTTATTGGTCCCCCAGGTGCACTCTGGGTAAGGATCCAGCAAGATGCCCCTGAAACATTAACTCTGTGTGTGTGTGTGTGTGTGTGTGTGTGTGTGTGTGGTGTGTGTGCGTGTGCGTGTGCGTGTGCGTGTGCGTGCGATTAAATATTAACAGGATGAATCTGCTGTTCACCTCACTGAGGCTCTGAGGCAGGATTAGACCTCATTAACACACACATGCACACATAATGAGTGTAACACTGTGTTATCAGCTGTGAGAGACTGCTGTGTTGGGGCCCTCTCTTACACCTGGCGTAAAGTGGTGCAAAAGCAGCGGATATCTGTAACTGAATTGTGGCCATCCATAATGATAAACCCCATGCACATGAATGGCAAAAGTAGTTTGAATTGTACCAGTCAAAATGTAATTACGGATGTCTAAAATTGGAGTTCAGTGAAATAGAGTTTTGACCAGGCAAAATGACATTGCAGATGTGTCTAATGAATGTCCTGTCTAGCTATTACATGTTAAAATGGCTTTCAGAGAGCCCCCGTCTGGGTAGAAATTGAAAAAGTGATTTTTGATCCATTTTGGATCGAAACGTTAGGTTAGGTTTTGCCGATTCACAACTTGATTCTAGAATTGAAAGGGGTCCCTTGACCTCTGACCTCAAGATGTGTGAATGTAAATGGGTTCTATGGGTACCCAAAAGTACCCTTTTACAGACATGCCCACTTTATGATACTCACATGCAGGTTGGGGCAAGTCATAGTCAAGTCAGCACACTGACACACTGACAGCTGTTGTTGCCTGTTGGGCTGCAGTTTGCCATGTTATGATTTGAGTATATCATTATGCTAAATGCAGTATCTGTGAGGGTTTCTTGACAATATTTGTCATTGTTTTGTGTTGTTAATTGATATCCAATAATAAATATAAACAAACATTTGCCTAAAGCAGCATATTTGTCCACCCCCATGTTGATAAGAGTATGAAATACTTGACAAATCTCCTTTTTAAGGTACAGTTTGAACAGATTTAAACTGATTGTGGTTAAACTAAACTAAGAGCTCATGATTTGTTTTGGCGTTGTCATACAGAAATTGGAACAATGACACACACATCCTATATGACTGTGGCATGGTTACGGATTTATGGGGGAAGATAACGTCCTTTATAAACAAACTGTTCAATGCCTCGCTGACCAAGACCCCAACCCTGTGTATGTTGGATATTATGCCTAAAAACTCCAGGCACATGGTTCCAGTAAACTGTGGTTCTGACCACTTATGTTGAGTGGATGCAGAAGTTTTGTGAGACAATGGAAAGCAGCGACACTCTCGATATTTGATTACTGGATAAAACTATGTCCAAGATGGCAGGTTACCAGTGAGTCATATTCAGACTGTCAAGATGCCAAGACGTGTTCCAGAAAAAATGGAAAGCCTACCGTCTTTTACTTATTTAAATTTTATTCTATATTATTAATTTTTTTCCTGACAAACCTGTTTGTGCTGGATTGTATCTTTATTGTTTGTATTATTTATTAATTTATTAAAGGGTGGGTGGGGGAGAGTTTATTACATGAAAATGTCCCAAGAAATGTTGACACGAATATCAGTACATAAAACAGAGCATCAGTAATCAGTGATCTAGATCTTGTGCCTGTACATGAGAGCTGTAGTTGTTGGGGAGAAACAGCTTCACCTGGTGGAAGCTTGTTGCTACAGCAGCATGTTGTTCTCTGTGGTGTTTGTGATTCTAATGCTGTTAAGTATTGATTATCTTCTACAGATGTGATGACAGTAAGTCACCTGTGTGTGTGTGTGTGTGTGTGTGTGTGTGTGTGTGTGTGTGTGTGTGTGTGTGTGTGTGTGTGTGTGTGTGTGTGTGTGTGTGTGTGTGTGTTGCAGGTGTTGGTGCGCTCTGATTGGTCAGGTGATCTGTATGGCAGCGTGTTGGTGGACAGAGACAGCGGCGTCAGCGCTGACCTCCTATTGGACAACAGCCAGCAGCATGTTTATGTTTTAACCAACAGCAGGGTGAGACAGCATCAACCTGTCTGTCTCTCTGTCCATCTCTTCTCCTGTCTGTCTCTTTGTACTCCGTATGTCTCTCTGACCTCCTGTCTGTCTCTCCGTCCATCTCTTCACCTGTCTGTCTCTCTGTCCTCCTGTTTGTCTCTATGTCCATCTTTTCTCCTGTTTGTGTTTTCTTTCCTAAACTTTATTTAAACTGACCTGTGAACTGTTTCTTGTCTGTCTCTCAGCTGTCAAAGGTTCCGGTGTCGTCATGTGAGAGACAGACAGACTGTCAGTCTTGTCTCGCTGTTAGAGACCCATACTGTGGCTGGTGTGTCCTGGAGGGAAGGTAGGTCTGTCTGTAGTTTAGGATGATGTTACTGTAGATTTGCAGCTATTTATACATCTCAACACAGAGACAGAGACAGTTGTGTCATTTCCCAACCTGCGCTCTTTTGTTTAACACATATTTTTCTTCCTGAAAACAAGCCAATTTAAAAATATTTGTACAATATCAGTATTTGTGAAAAAAAAAAATTTGATTCCATGCCTCTTGAGCTTGAGTTTTTTATGAATACAAATATTGCAAAGGTTCCACATTTAACATAACACTTCCCTGTTTTTACATAGAGACAGACTACTAATATCTTTCTAAAAAAAAAAAAAAAAAAAATGGGGGTAGCTCAGTCTGTAAGGACTTGGGTTAGGACGCGGACGTCACGGGTTCAAGACCCCCATGGACCAAGACCAACTGGTTGCTGGAGAGGTGCCAGTTTACCTCTTGGGCACTGCCGAGGTGCCCCTGAGCAAGGCACCAAACCCCCAACTGCTCTGGGCGCTTGTCAGGAGCAGCCCCATCACTCTGACATCTCTCCATTGACGCATGTATATGTACTGTGTGTGAAAAACAGAGTGTAAAACTGAATTTCCCCACTGTGGGACTAATAAAGGAATATCTTTCTTTCTTTCTTCTTTCTTAGAGATATCTATATATATATAGATATATATATCTATATCTATATCGATATATAGAGACAGAGCAAAATGCTTCATACTCTGAAACAACGCCCTCCAGTGGGTAAAACAGTCGGCGCCACATGATGCAACCAAGGGCTGAAATGCTAAGAAAATGCCTGTAGCTATCTAAAAATATAAAATTATTTTAGCCCCCGTTGTCTACCAGAGTGCAGCTGATGACTCAAATGATGATGAAGTTAGTTATAGTAAGCTAATGTTTATGGCAAGTAATGTTAACATTTAATAGCTCAGCTTGACTATCAGGATTTAACATTACAGATGCGACTAATCACAATTCTTATTCCAGATATCTCAAACGTCATTATAATTAGTCAGAGTTGTTGTGCGTGCTGTTACTCATCAAGACTTCCTATTGGATATCAGCCCAACAAATCATCGAAATGGCGTCAGCAGAAGCTTTTACTAACTTGGATAGTTCGGTGAAGTTGGAAAGACATTCACAGATTCAAACTTCCAGGATCAATAACTCATAAGTGAAACAGTGTTAAACACAAACGGTGTCTCTTTCTAACCGTAGTGAGGTAGACAACGAGCTACAAGCTCCTTTTAAGCACAACAAGCCGTCCTCCGAGCTGGACACATTGGTCTCTATGTGCAGCCAGCTGTAAGATGAGTAGTCAGGAACTGTTGTGCTGAATCAGATAGTTAGAAAATGACATGAAATAGAAAGAGCTGATCGTCAAGCAATCTGGGGCAGAAATGTGGTAGAAATTTACAGCATATTGTAGATTTATTGTCTTCAGATCTGTTATTAAATTCTGACTATCCATAACTCCAGTTAGAGCTATCTACAACATCATTCTGACTTGTCAAAATTTCATTTAGATATCTAAAAATGACAATGTAGATATCTTCAGCTGAGACAAGTTAAAGATATCTTGAACTGCAATGTGAATTACAGATATCTGCAAATGAATTGTAGATATCTGTAATGATAAACCCCTCACATATGAATGACAAAAGTAGTTTGAATCATACTTGTCAAAATGAATTATGATGTCTAAAATTAGAGTTTTATCCAGTCAAAACAGAATAAGGGATATCTTGAATTAGAATTTTGACGTTGCAGATAGCTAATGAATATACTGTTAGCAAGCTACTTTAGTTGGTTAGGGTTAGCTAATGTTGCATAGTTTTGTGATTTATCCACACTCCACTAAAACACAAGTGGCATACTGTCGACATATAGACCAACACTAAAATAATCCCCAATCTTTTTTAATTTTATCTTTTTTTAATTTTAATTATGAACTGAATCAATAATTTATAACCCACAGGATACTCTGTGCATGTGTGTTCATTGTTATTGATCCTTTATTGTGACTTTGATCACTGATGATTTTTATCATTTGCTTTGTCCAGATGTTCCCGCAAACACCAGTGTCAGCGCCACATGCAGCCCTACCACTGGCTCTGGAGCTTCGAACCGACCAACCGGTGTGTGACAGTGCAGAGCCTGCAGCCAGCCAATCAGAGCAAAGATGAGCAGACACAGGTATCCTGTTGTCAGGCAGCAAATATTGATTATTGTTTGTCTTTGTTTATGCAGCTGGACTCATTTCCATTCAACCCACAGATAGATAATCCGCCAACCAACCAATCAACTTTATTTATTTAGTCAGACTTATGTTTTTATCCCATAATTGAGTTCATGATAGAGATTATACAGTATACTAGTACAGTACAATTGATGTTTACACTATTTATTATGGTGCTGTGTTTGAGATGTGTCTCCTATTGTCTCGCCTGTAGTTTGTTCTATATGCATGGTGGCATTCCTGGGGATTAATACAATATTATAGGGTATTGTGGGTTAATGGGGTCAAGAGCACTGACTGTGTTTATCTGTCTGACATGTCCATCTCCAAGGTAACACTGTCAGTTGTCCAGCTTCCTGCCCTCACTGAGGCAGAGTCTCTATCCTGTGTCTTCGGGCTCCTATCACCACAGCCCGCCATTGTCACAGGAACCAGCATTACCTGTCAATCACCTGCGCCGGAGTTCCTTCCAACCATGCTATCAGGAAGTGGTGAGTAAACAACCAATGTTATTCATGACTCAGCCTGTGTTCGAAATCAGATACTGCATATTAACTTACTACATACTAACATACTACATATTAACATAATGCACATTAACGTGCTACATACTAACAACAACAAAACGCATGTTAACTACGCATACTAATGTGTTGCATATTAACATACTACATACTAACATTCTGCATAGTAACAAAATGCATATTAACATTCTGCATGCTAACGTGCTGTATATTAACATACTACATACTAACATTCTGCATAGTAACAAAATGCATATTAACATTCTGCATGCTAACGTGCTGTATATTAACATACTATATACTAACATACTGCATATTAACATTATGCATATTAACATAATGCATATTAACGTACTGTATACTAACATGCTACATATTAATATACTGCATACTAATGTCGTGCATGCTGACGTGCTGCATACGAACGTGCTGCATACGAACGTGCTGCATACTAATATGGTGCATACTAACATACAGCACACTAACATAATACTTAATTAATTAATTAACATGCTGTAAACTGACGTCCTGCATATTAATGCACTGCATACTAACATATTGCATACTAACATGCAGCATACTAACATGCAGCATACTAACGTACTGCATACTAACATCCTGCATACTAATGCACTGCATACTAACATACTGCATACTAACGTCCTGCATACTAATGCACTGCATACTAACATGCTGCATTCTAACGTACTGCATACTAATGTGATGTATACTAATGTGCTGCATACTAACATACTACATGTTAACATACATGTTCATGTTCATGTTCCTGTAACTCTATGCTTCCAGATCACATGATCCTACCTGTGTCGCTGATGTTTGGTCATGTGACTATCACCACGGGCAACATGACCTTCTATGACTGTGGAGCTGTTAGCCGACTAAACCAGAGCTCCCAGTAAGACACAATAGTACACCCAGTACAATCTAAATCAATAATGATGCTAATAAGGATGATGATGACGACAATGACGCCGATGATTATGATGATGATGTGCTTCAGGTGTCTGGCGTGTGTCAGCAGTGTCTGGAGGTGTAACTGGTGTCCTTTGGATCAACTCTGCACTCACAACCACAGCTGTCCGAACCAACACATCATCCTCAACCAGAAAGTGAGACAGCCTATCTGTCTGTTTGTCTGTCTATCTCTGTGTCTGTCTATCTCTATGTCTGTCCATCTCTATGTCTGTCTCATCACCCTGTCTCCTGTCCAGCAGGAGTCTCCTGGTCCCACTTCCTGTCCTCTGGTTTTCGCCTTGCAGAGTTCTGCCTTAGTGCCGTTGGACCTGAGCACCACTGTGGTGCTGCGAGGACGAAACTTGGATGTCTACACTGTGAGAACAACCACTGTTGATACTGATGATCAACTGTTTCAGTGTGTGTGATACATAAAGTCTCAGGGGTCTTGGGGGTCTGATTAATAGTGAGGACCCCTCGATTAACACTGAGAACCCCCTGATTAACACTGTGAACCCCCTGATTAACACTAGAAAACCCCTGATTAACACTAAGAACCCTCTGATTAACATTGAGGACTTCACGATTAACGTTGAGAATCTCCTGATTAACACTAAGAACTCCCTGATTAACACGGAGAACCACCTAATTAACACTGAGGACCCCCTGATTAACACTGAGAACCCCCTGGTAAACACTGAAGACCTCCTGATCAGCAGTGAGGACTTCCTGATTAACACTGAGAACCCCCTAATTAACACAGGGGAACCCTTTATAATACCGAGAGCACACTGATTAACACTAAGAGCACCCTTATTAACACTAAGAACATCTTGATTAACACTGAGAACCCATTATTAATACTGATAACCCTTGATTAACACTAAGAGCACCCAATTAACACTGAGAACCCCTTATTAATACTGAGAATACACTGATTAACACTAAGAGCACCCTTATTAACACTAAGAACACCCTGATTAACACTGAGACCCCCTGATTAACACTAAGATTCCTCTGATTAACACTAAGAACATCTTGATTTACACTGAGAACCCATTATTAATAGAGAACTCCCTGTGTAACACTAAGAAGACTTTGATTAACACTAAGAACCCCCTGATGAACACTGACAACCCTCTGATGGACACAAAAAAAACCTCTGATTAACACTAGGAACCCCATGATTGACACTGAAATCCCCCTGATTATCACTGAGAACCCTGTGATTAACACTAAGACCCCCCTGATAAACACTGAGAACCCCTTGATTAACACTAAGAACCCCCAGATTAACACTAAGAAACCCCTGATTAACACTGAGAACATTAAGACCCCCCTACACTAAAGACATCTTGATTAACACTGAGAACCCATTATTAATACTGAGAACTCCCTTTTTAACACTGATAACACCCTGATTGACACCAAGAACCCCCTTATTGACACTGAGGATCCCTTGATTAATACTGAGGACCCTGATTCAATATTTTGTACTGTGAACTGTGTACTTTTTCTGTGTAAACGAGCCTTTAGATGCTGATTTGTAGTAAAGCCGCTTGTGCTGCAGGGAGATGCAAGAGAGAACAAGAAGAAGAAGAAGATCTACCTTTATTAGTCCCACAATGGGGAAATTCAGTTTACACTCTGTTAAACTCATACATGGTACATGCAGACCTGAAACACACATACATGCATTAATGGAGAGGTGTCAGAGTGAGGGGGCTGCTCCTGACAAGCGCCCCGAGCAGTTGGGGGTTTGGTGCCTTGCTCAGGGGCACCTCGGCAGTACCCAAGAGGTAAACTGGCACCTCTCCAGCTACCAGTTCACACTCACTTTTTTGGTCCATGTCGGGACTTGAACCGGTGACCCTCCGGTTCCCAAGCCAACTCCCTACAGACTGAGCTACTGCCGCCCCCAATAATGTCGGAGAGAAGTGAAGTGAAGAATGAGGAAGCAGATTGTAAAGAATAAAACCTCAACGTGAACTTCATCACGTGGTTGTGGATCTGATGGTTCTGTTTCTCTCTGCAGGATGAAGCTCGGTATGTGTGCGTTGTGGAAATCGAAGGAGTCCAGTTCAACCTAACAGCTGCTGTAGAGAAAACAAATGACAACACACACACCTTCACCTGCAGCCCACACCAGGTAACACACTCAGTGTTGACCATAATGTTGTAATGCTAACTGTAATGCTACGTAAGACAAAATGTCAAACTTAAATTGGAAATCACCTTGTGGATATTTATTCAGATGTAAGTATTTTGGAGTGTGAGTCATGTGACATTGTTTATTGGAATAATGAACAGAGACACATCTCTATAAACAGTCTGTCTGTCTGTAGTTTCAGTATGCTGTCAGTCAGCTTCAGTATTCGGCTGCTGTCTATCTGCGTAGAGGAGAGAGACGCATTGACACCTCACCTGGCCTCCAACGTAAGAACCAACCAGAGAGCTTGTTTTGTTTTACTTAACCTTTATTCAACAAGGTCCAGCTGTGAATCAGAGGGTAAAGCAGGTCGTCCACTAATCAGAAGGTTGGTAGTTCAATCTCCTGCTGCTCACATTATGATGGGTCTTTGAGCAAGACAGTTAACCCCAAATTGCTCCCGAAGGCTTAGCCATAAGTGTGTGAATGAGTATTTAGATTAGATCCTGATGGGCAAAGTTGGCACCTTGTATGGCAGCTTCTGCCATCAGTGTATGACTGTGTGAGAACGGGTGAATCCTGACATGTAGTGTAAAGCGCTTTGAGCGCTATATGAATGTCAATTTACCATTTACCATAAAACAGTTTATATGTAATACAACAGCTGAGATAAAATTTCTTTTTCAATGGCAATCTGACCAAGAAGGCTGCAAGTTACACATCTGGCACACGTCATACAATGAAACACATCACAAATGGTACAGAGCAAAAAGCCAGTGTCCATGCGTCAACACACAAAATTAGATAAACACATGATGAAATTGTTATATAGCAACAAGAACAATTTATGGTAAAAACTTCAGTTAAGTTTTGTTTAAAAATGGTTAGAGAGATGAGGGAGTCTAGGTTGAGTCTAGGCTGCAGGACCAAGGGCCAGAATAAAATCCAGTGTCTGTCCACACAGGTGGCACCTTAAAGCCAAATAGTGGGCCTAAGATGGTACATAATTTACAGGTTTTGTACAAATATAAAGGTTATAATATTTTTATATTTTGATATTTTTTTTTAGTTTTGAGTCTTCTGCTCTGTAAATGTGTGTGTGAAACAGGATAATAGGAGCCCTGGTTTTGTGGAGCCTGGTGTCCCCAACGCATGTCATGATACAGTGATCACTAATGTGATTTGGTAAAACACCAACTGCCTCGTACTTATAGGCTGTGTTAGTTAAATGATATCTATAAGAGTACTATTATCAGGTTTAGCAGAGTGTATTCTGGTGTCAGTTAGATGAGAACAGTTTGTCACTCAACCAGTACGTTTTTAATACAAATAAATAAATGAATAATAAACTAGAAAAGCACTCGGAGAGCGCAGACCTCCGCCAAGCACCATAGTTTCCCCCCATATTGTAATTCACTTTGTTTATATCAGTGGCAAACATAGAACATATATACAAGAAACAACATAAAACTCACAATACATTATTTCTAAAACCAACATATGTACATTAACATTACAAGTAAACATTTACAATGTGTACTTCTATCAAATCCCAAAGGCTGATCCAGATCTGATCCAGATGGCGGAGGTCTGCGCTCTCCGAGTGCTTTTCTAGTTGTTGAAGTAAGCGTGGGATTTGATAGAAGTACACATTGTAAATCCCTCAGTCAAATTTCATGAGCTTTGGGCAACAATTACCAGAGATATTGAGAAACAATTTTTTGGGTCCCATTTACCCCAATGTTAACGAAAATTTCAAAGTGATCCAGAATCCAGGATTTCTTCCGGATCACCCTCAAAATTAAATCAGTTCAATTTCATCAAAATCTGTCCATAAGTTTTTGAGTTATCTTGAACACAGACAAACAGACAGATAAACGCCGGGAAAAACATAACCTCCTTGGCGGAGGTAATAAGTAAATAAATAGATGATTAAATAAATACGGAAATACACTTTTCATCCACTCAATCAGACACTTCTAAGCCAACAATATCAGAGATCAACTGTTTATTAATATTATAATAAATACATTTAGGCAGCGATGAGGGGGCTCCAAATCTGAATTTAGCCTGTGTGTATTTTCTGTGTTTTTTAGTCCATCTTTATGATTGCTCAGCCGGCCAATCAGATTGCTCACAGTGTAGGGCGGTGCCGGAGGAGTACGGCTGTGTGTGGTGTTCAGGAAACCCCGCCCCCAGTTGTGTGTACAACCAATCCTGTAGCAGTGTACCTGCAGACACCTGCCCGCCTCCTCAGATAACACAGGTTAGTCTAATGATCGGTCAGTCTGTTAATACTTTAGGTCTGGTTTGTTGCTATGGAAACATTCAAACTCTCTGTCTGTCTGTCTCTCTACTTGTCTGTCTACCTGTTTGTCTACCTGTCTGTCTGCAGGTGCTTCCTGACTCTGGTCCTCTGGAGGGTGGAGTCCTGGTGACGATCTCAGGCTCTAATCTGGGGATGAGGTACCAGGATGTGATGGGCGGAGTCACAGTGGCAGGTGTTCAGTGTTTGCCTCAACCTGAAGGGTACCAGATCTCCACCAGGTAACACACACACACGCACACACCTACACACACACACACACACACACACACACACACACGCACCACAGTTTTGAATAACCAACATTAACACACACTGTGTGTGTGTGTGTGTGTGTGTGTGTGTGTGTGTGTGTGTGTGTGCACGTGTGTGTAGGGTTGTGTGTGAGCTGCAGTCCAGTGGGGGGAGGAGAGAGGGCCCTGTCCTGGTTACCGTGGGAACAACTCCACCTGGAAGGTCAACACAGATCTTCACCTATCAGGTAAGACCCAGCTGACTCCCCCTCTTCTGAGCACCTTGCTCAGACACCCTGAACAGCTTTGCCAGCGGTGCTGGTACCATGTTACTTCTTGGACTCTAGGCCCCACCAGACGTTACCCCAGGAGTGGCCCCAGTGTCCCTAGTCTCTGCAAGGGTACTTCAACTCAAACACTGAAGCTGGGTTTATGCTCGCCATGATGTCCCTGTCACAAAGGTGCATGAGCCAAAAATGACATTGTCACGTATAGCCTATTTGTGTGTAAAGTGCAAAGCATGGATATATAAAGCGGATGTATACAGCGTTGGAGGCGGGGCCCTATTCATTCCTATGAAAGTTGCTCAGTGGCGCATGAAACCAAAATGGCTCGACTGCCAACTGGCATTTTTGATTTTCTGCATCCATTGGGCCCACGGAGCAGGCACAGTAGCGTCAAAAGTCTCGGTCACAGGGGTCACATCATCACGCTGTTGTCACGGCTTGCTAACTCCGCCTCCTAGTGTTCATTTCAGCCTTTGTCTGGGTCTCATTTGCATGAATAGAGGAAGGAAATAACCACAGATTCAGCTATTATTGTGTTATAATAATAAAGTCTATTACAGTGTTCATATTGGGAAGCTGATTTACATAAAAAATTACATTACAGACATCTGTTTCCTAATTTAAGTCTATGGGAAAAAGTCTTTTTGGGCCCAATGACATCATGTGATGGACACAGAAGCAAGCTGTCACGACACTTTGTCATGCACTTCTGAATTTTTGTAACTATCTGCCTGCTTGCACACAGGGCTTTTCAGACAGGATGCCACAAGAGGATAAAAGCAAATAGATTAGACAGACAATTAGTTTTGAAATGCTTTAAAAGCAGCAGATCTCTGTTATCCAGCCAAATCAAACTGTTGTCTTTCAACCTTCGTTTCATTATTATGCATTTAATGTTTGACTCCTTTCTTTGTATAAAGGTGTTAAAATATGTCCATGACTCACTGACTTCTTGCTTCTTCACAGAATCTTTTGTTTGTATGCCCTCTGGCATTTTGTAGAATCCTACAAAGAACAACATGTTGAGCATAAACACCTTTGTGCGCTTGCCATCTGTGGAGGTCGGCACCTCTGTGCCTGGCGCGAGCATAAAAAAAGCTTGAAGAGGTGTTTTGAACCATTCTTAAGGCTCTCCCACACTATTATTATTACTAAATATTTTTTCAAATCTTACCAGATGTGTAAAAGGTGAGATAGTCCACACATAACGGCATGTTCTGTTAAATTTAACAGTTTTGTTCCTATAGTGTGTGGAGAACAACGATTTGGCCAAAACAGCACACCACCCATCCCATTCCCATTCCCATCCCATTAGTTTTTACTTTGTACTGAAAATTCATGAAGGATGAATGGAGTCATGAAGTCATGGAAACACATTAAATAAACACTTGTATCGTTACCAATCAACAAGTTGGTCCTCCATTTCTGAGCTCCATCTTACTATGACTTTATGCTTCATGTTTATGTATTAGCCCTGGCTGCCTTGACGGTGGTGGTTGTCCTTCCTTCTTCAGTCAGCTTGGTGCTCTGTTAGCTATCATTCTTTACCATGTGACTGTGTCATCGTTTGTCCTCTAGCTTCGCCACGCACAACAGGATATCCCATCGTAAATATCAAACATGTTTAATATTTATGATTTGAAATCAATGCGGCCAGTATGGACGTGTTGTAAAAACACTCTTAACATAGCTCACACCAGAGGAACATCTGGGAAGATAAGCTTTAGTACCATCAAACAATCAGGGCTTTGCTGACGATTATTTGGAGGAATCAGGACCAAAATCAGCTTGATTCAACTGTAGTCTGGGCTCTCATCCGGGAGCCCCGATCTTTATGAATAGATTCAGTGTTAACATAGAGAATCTGTAGCAACAGCACAATAGGTAGTGTAGTATAGGTACTGAAAGTGTTCTGGTTACCGTTTGTTGTCTGAGAACTGTTGACCAATGGGATTTAGTTGAAACTGGAACCTCAGAAATATACAGTAGCTCGTCACACCCAGAAGCTTATCTTTCATCAGACAGTTAGCCAGTGGATTCAGAGATTGTGATCAGGAGGTATTGACCCCAGTAGTACGGCTCCCAGAGCATGGATGCATCACGAGAACTGGATACAGTGTTGGAGGCAGGGCATCGTTCATTCCTATGAGAGTCGCTCAGAGGCGCATGATCCAAAAAAAGCTTGACTTCTGTGGTGATCTTCACATCCATTGAGCAGGTGTAGTAGATAGCAGGTGTAGTAGCATTTCCTTTAACTCTGCCTCCTAGTCCTCGGTCAAGTCTCGGTCTCGGTCTGACTCGCATGAACGGAGGAAAGGAAATAACTCTGGATTCAGCTATTGCATTTTACAACCTTTAGGACCTAACGATTTAAAGAAGGGCTATTAGTGTTCATACAGGGAAGTTGATTTACCTCAAAAAAAATTCAAATGTCTCTCTCCCTATGGGAAAAAGTCTTTTTGGGCCCAATGGCATCATGTGATGACATGGAAGTTGTAGTTCCGACATTTGGCCACTGCAGAAATTGGCATCAGCATTGTCCCAGAGTGACAGGGACCCTCTGTCCCCACCACCACCATAATAAGAAGTCTTCTCTCAGAGGGGTGTTCAGTTTCCTTTTGTGCTGTATTTAAACAGCCTCTTCACCTCCAACCAACAAAATACTGAAGTTCAGAGTTCAACCATCAGAGTGTCTTTAAATGTTTTGAATATTATTTTAACCCATTAGGCTCCTGTCTGTGTGTTTCTATTTTCAGGACCCGCAGCTCCTGGATCTAGTTCCTGATAAAGGTCCGGTCTCTGGAGGAACCAGACTGACCATCAGAGGACAACAGCTGCTAACCGGACAGAAGTCAGACCTGAGTGCCTTCCTGGGCCCCCAGCCCTGCTACATGTGAGTACTGCTACTGCTGCTGCTACTACTACTACTACTACTACTTCTACTACTGCTACTGTGAAACTGATGCACTTTAAGCTTTGAACTGTTCAGTGTAACAGATGTTGTTCATTAATTTCTGGCTCTGCCTGCTGGAAACAAAAAAATCATTTTAACGTCATCTTGTCTTTGTCTCCTCTCGTTGTTTCCTTGTCTCCTCTCCTTGTTTCCTCCCCTTATTTCCTTGTATCCTCTCCTTGATTTCTTATTTCCTTGTCTCCTCTCCTTGTCTCCTTCACTGCTGTCCACTCAGTATGGAGGAGGTGAAGGACTCCCAGTTGGTGTGTCAGACTGGACCCAGTAATCAGACTGGTGAGGTCAAACTTCGGGTTCTGTTCGGCAAAGCAGAGAGAACCGTTCCCAACGTTACCTTCCATTACCTTGACGACCCTGTCATCACCGACGCCTCACCTGCAGAGAGCTTCTACGCGTAAGACCTCGATCACTAATCATCAATAATCAGTCATCTCCTAAGAACCTGATTACCAGTATTTAATAATAAATCATCTCATAAGAACCTGATTACCAATCACCAATAATCAATCATGTCATATGAGTCTGATCAATATTCAATAATCAATCATCTCATAAGAACCTGATCACAATTACCAATAATCAGTCATCTCATACAAAGCTGATCACCAATAATCAATCAGTTCATAACTCACAGTCCTAATCAGGTGACGACTTCCTGTCCTCAGAGGTGGCCGTGTCGTCATGGTGACGGGCAGGAACCTGGGGGTTGTGCAGCAGCCAATCATATCGGTATGGGTGGAGCCTGTGGAAGTCCAGAGGGTGAAGCGGAGAAAACGATTGGCTCTGCTCACTGCCAAGCAGCAGCTGGTCTTCAACAGCACCATGACAACGGTGATACTAACAGGCCAATCAGGGACAAGTTAGGCTGCATTCACACTGGATCAGACGTTGAGGCGATTGATGCCACATTGTGGGGGAATGATCAGTGGTCATGTGATTGGCCACAGATGAACGGGAGAACTGGTGTGAATGCAGCCGTAGAGTCAGAGACAGGGTCGGAGATCATGCTGAATAATATGTCTCTCTCTCTCTCTCTCTCTCTCTCTCTCTCTCTCTCTCTCTCTCTCTCTCTCTCTCTCTCTCTCTCTCTCTCTCTCTCTCTCTCTACCTGCCTGTCTCACCTGTCTCTCTCTCCACCTGTCTGTCTCTCCTGTCTCTCTCTCTCCACCTGTCTCTCTCTCTCTCCACCTCTCTCTCTCTTCTGTATCTCTTTCTCCTCCACCTGTCTGTCTCTCAGGTGTCAGAGCGCTGCTCTGTCCTGTCGTCCTCTCAGATGACCTGTCCGACCCCCACGGTGACCCCAGAGCTCAAAGTGAAGGGCGTTTGGTTTCAGCTGGACAACGTCAGAGTCCACTATGAGACCATCAAGGTACCTGTCTGTCTCTCTACCTATTTGTCTGTCTTAGGAGGAGGTGGAGAATGAGCACTCTGTTAATGGAGACACTTTACCTCCATGCAGACTAATATAGACTAATAAACCTGTCTCCCTGTAGACCCTGATGAGCTCTACAGGGTCCATCTTTCCTGACTCACTGTTCTGTCCTCATATTATTTCACAGGCTTATACGTTGCTATTAACATGTTAGCACCTATCACATTAGCTACAACATTTCAGGTTAGCTACAACATTTACACAATAAGGCCCAATAATACCAACTTCTACTCAATTTGTGTGTTTGTGTGGAGGGTCTGCGATGTTAAGCACCATTCCAAACCAGTTAGCAGGGAGTGGATGTGGGTTGTAAAATCCTCCAAGAGCGAGGCTGCATGGATGCCAACTTAACCAGCTGCCCTCTCTGATCACCACCGGTACAAACATTTACTGTAAACTTCAGACTAATTTGCTCTACTTTTTTCTCATACACATGTTATCTACTTAAAATAGACTGCATTTAGGATCAAATATACCATTGTCTAATCTGGAAAACTGTAATGCGTATGTGTGTGTGTATATATACACTGAACAAAAATATGAACGTCAAAGATCTAAGACTTTTTCTATGTACACAAAAGGCCTATTTTTCTCAAATATTGTTGACAAATTTGTCTAAATTTGTGTTAGTGAGCACTTCTCCTATGCCGAAATAATCCATCCACCTCACAGGTGTGGCATGTCAAGATGCTGATTAGACAGCATGATTATTGCACAGGTGTGACTTAGATTGGTCACAATAAAAGTCCAGTGCAGTTTTATCACACAGCACAATGTTGTTGATGTCAACATTGTGAATCGAGTGGCCCATGGTGGTGATGGGGGTATGGTATGGGCAGATGTATTTTATGGACAACGAACACAGGTGCATTTTATTGATGACATTTTGAATGCACAGAGATACAGTGGTGAGATCCTGAAGCCCATTGTTGTGCCATTCATCCACCGCCATCACTTCATGTTGCAGAATGATAATGCATATGAGCATGTTTGGGATGCTCTGGATCGGTGTATATGAGTGTGGTCCAGATCCTGACAATATCCAGCAACTTCCCACAGCCATTGAAGAGGAGTGGACCAACATTCCACAGGTCACAGTCAACAAACTGATCAACTCTATGTGAAGGAGATGAGTTGCACTGTGAGGCAAATGGTGGTCACACCAGATACTGACTGGTTTTCTGACTCCTCCGTTCGCTACCTAATACTGTAAATGTCTCAGATAAAACTGCACATTTTAGATTGGACTTTTACTGTGACCAGCCTAAGGCGCACCTGTGCAATTTTGATATTTGACTTCAGCACATAAAAAATGGGAGCAAAAACAAACGTGTTGCATTAATATTTTTCGATGGGTGTGTATATATACAGTATATACTTACAGTATATACTGTGTATATACTGTGTGTATACTATATATATATATATATATATATATATATATATATATATATATATATTCTGCATATATATATATGTATATATATATATATGTATATATGTGTATATACGTATATATGTGTATATATATATATATGTATATATATGTGTGTGTATATATATATATATATATATATATAATTTATTATATCTTCAACTGTACAATACTGATTTACAATACAAATATTTAGTGCGTTAATTCAGCTGTGCAATAATCTGGTTCACTCTGGTATTAACACTGCTTTTAACTAATATTCATATTTATTTATTTATCTGTTTATACTTCTTGCATTTTTACACAATTAATGATACATCATATCTTTTATCATTATTGTTTGTAGTATAATACATATTTTGTATGTACATATATTTATTAATAGTTTCCTTGCCATAGAGTGGGAAGTTCATCCCTAAGCTTGCTGCTGTATTTATACTCTTCACCTTGAAGAAGGGTGCTTCACTGAGCTGTGAGTGTGACGACAAATGGAGTGGGAAGGTGAAGCGACTGGACTGGAACTGGGCCTAAAAGTCAAAGTTCACACTGAGCTGATGAAAAAAACTTTAGAGATACACTTTCCAAATACTAGAATGTGATTTAAATGACAGAAGGTGGTTATTACTGAGGAGGGGTGATCACTCTGTCTGATGGAGGAACCTGTCTGTCTCTCTACCTGTCTGTCTCTCAGGGTAAAAGCTTCACATATTATCCAAACCCAGAGTTCTTTCCTCTGAACAGAGAAGCTCCAGATGCTCCATATCGCTTCAAACCAGGAGGAGTGATCGCTGTGGAGGTAACGTCTCTACTGGTGACCACCATCTTGTCTCTTCACTGACTGACACAATCAAATATGTGTGATATCTGTGTTTCCATGGCGACCCTCAGGGTCAGGACCTGACGAGAGCGATCTCCAGACAGGAGGTAGCGGCTCGACTTGGCGATCAGGAGTGTGAGGTGAAAACTCTGGACAACACTCACTTATACTGTGAACCTCCAGAGATCCAACCAGTGAGTGTAGACGAAAGCAGCGAGCTGCCCAGCCTCAAGGTAACTGTACATACTGTATACACTATATAGTATATATAAAATACCATCCAGTGGTGTAGTAGTACGCAGTCTACAGAACTCTGTTAGGATAAAAACATCCATCTCCCATCCATGTTTCCCTCCCTGTCTGTCTCTCTCCCTATCTCTCTACCCCATATAAGATAAGATGAACTTTTATTAATATATCTCTCTCCCTGCCCCTCTCATTTCCTGTCTGTCGCTCCCTCTCTCTCTCCATCTGTCTCTCTCTGTCTCTATCTCTCTCCTTGTCTGTCTCTCAGGTGATCATGGGTAACCTGCAGGTGGACCTGGGCTTGGTTCAGTACGACAGTGACTCTCTGTCTGTCGTCCCATTGGCTGCTCAGATCAGTTTGGGGGCGGGAGCAGCTGTCATCATCCTGTCAGTGCTGGTCGTCATCCTCATGTACAGGTAGGTACCTGTCTGTCTTTCTGTTTGAGTGTAATACTCAAACAACAGAGCATATTTTCTGTGGCTGCACCATAAACTAGAAATATTTTAGATGTCCTGATTAAACTTTGGGGTCTTTAAATCCTAAAAGTTTTGAAAGAGTTTGGACAAACAGCCCAAGTTTGCAATGAGGATTCTTTATTACTCACATTAGTCAACTTCATGTTTTGTGTTCCTGTGTAGGAGGAAGAGTAAACAGGCTCTCAGGGATTATAAGAAGGTTTTGCTGCAATTGGAAACTTTGGAGATCAACGTGGGAGACCAGTGTCGCAAAGAGTTCACTGGTACACAAACACAACTTGCACCGCACAGCTGAAGACGCTTCAGTCTCATCCAGAGTGATGCAGACTAGACAGACTAAACAGAGTTTTCCTGATGTTTGTGGTCAATGACATATAAATTTTATTTGCCAGAAAAACACAAATTAACCTCCAAGATGTTTGCGGTGTACTGTACAGCATAGGACACCCTCCATCTTTAGACCTCCAGTTCAGATAACAAAAAAAGGATTGCACATATACAGCATGTTTCAGCCTGAGTAGGCACTTTACAGTTTCACCCATTCACACATGCAACATGCTGACCTGGTTTTCTGGACTAAACTGATGTGTGGGATTAAACCGCCAACCCTGTTTGTAACTCTAACATACCGGCAGGCTTACTGTTTAAAATCTGCTTTTTCACACCCTGAGACGGGCTGACTGGAGTCCAGGGGCTGACTGGAGTCCAGAAACTGACTCGAGCCCAGGGACTGACTGGAGTCCATGGGTTGACTGGACCGAGGAACTGACTGGACCCGGGGGCTGACTGGACTCAGGGACTGACTGGACCCAAGGGCTGACTGAACTCAGGGGTTGACTTGACCCAGGGCCTGACTGGAGTCCAGGTGCTACCTGCAAGTCCAGGTGCTACCTGCAACTGTAACGTCCTCTTCCTCTCCTTGTCTGTGTGTAGACCTGATGACAGAGATGATGGATCTGAGCAGTGATGTAGGTGGACCAGGCCTCCCCCTTCTGGACTATAGGGCATATGCGGAGAGAGTCTTCTTCCCTGGCCAGCAGGTGGCGCCACTGAGCCGCCAGCTGGACCTGCCAGAGTCCAGGAGGCAGACTGTGGAGCAAGGCCTCCAGCAGCTCAACAACCTGCTCAACAACAGACTCTTCCTTACTAGGGTGGGTCTGGAGGGGGAAGAGGGTGTTATCTGATGTTGATATAACCTGGTCTCAGATTAGCAGAAACCTGTACCTGCAGTTGATGGTTTGTTTTGTATTTGTCTCTTAGTTTATCCATACTCTGGAGGCCCAGCAGGGGTTCTCTCAGAGAGACCGGGGTTACGTTGCCAGTCTGCTTACCATGGCCCTGCATGATAAACTGGAGTATTTCACAGAGGTCATGAAGAGTTTGCTGCAGGATCTGGTGCAGCAGTACGTCGCCAAGAACCCCAAACTCATGCTACGCCGGTATGTAAAACAAACTCACCTTCATCTGTGAACTTTGTCAACTGCAGACAACTTTAACCTGTCATAGATGTGGTTTTTAGATCTCCTTCCTTCCAGGTAGTCATTTGTCTCAGTTCACTACAGAATGAAACTCACTATCGATAGTGAAGCCTTCACAATGAGTAATGAGATCTAATTACACTCGATGTGATGGTAGCATTCCTCTGTTGTTGCTTACCTGACTATGGGTAAGATAAGATAAGATAAGATAAGATAAGATAAGATAAGATAAGATATTCCTTTATTGGTCCCACAGTGGGGAAATTCACATATTACAGCAGCAAAGTGGATAGTGCAATAAAGACAAGAAGCATAGATTTAAAAACAGTATTAATACAATAAAATAAATAAATTGGTATATACATAATAGAAAAAGTAAGGAAAGCCAGAAGTATGTCCTTTATATCAATAAATAAGTTTGTTGTGAATGTGACTGTGATTGTCGTTTTACTGGGAGCAGTGCTGGTTGTGGAGTCTAACAGCTGCAGGCAGGAAGGACCTTCTGTAGCGCTCCTTCGTACACTTAGGGTGTAGCAGCCTGTCACTGAAGGAGTTCTCCAGAGCTCTGATGGTGTCTCTCATGGGGTGGGAGTCCTTCTCCATCATGGATGACAGCTTAGCCATCATCCTCCTCTCTCCCACCACCTGCACTGAGTCCAGAGAGCATCCCAGGACAGAGCTGGCCCTTTTGATAATCTTATCCAGCCTCTTCCTGTCTGCAGCTGTGATGCTGCTGCCCCAGCAAACCACTCCATAAAATATGGCTGATGCCACCACAGTGTCATAAAAAGTTTTCAGGAGTGTCCCCTGCACTCCAAAAGACCTCAGTCTCCTGAGCAGATACAGTCTGCTCTGGCCTTTTTTATGGAGTTCAGAGGAATTTGTGGTCCACTCCAGTTTATTGTTCAGGTGAACACCCAGGTATTTATAAGATGTCACCATCTCAATGTTTGATCCCTGGATGTTCACCGGTGTTGGAGGGGGATGAGTTTGCCTGTGGAAATCCACCACCAGCTCTTTAGTTTTCCCCGCGTTGATCTGGAGGTGGTTCCGCAGGCACCAGTCCACGAAGTCCTGGGAAAGTTCTCTGTACTCCCCATCGTCCCCATCAGTGATGAGGCCGACGATAGTAGAGTCGTCAGAGAACTTCTGCAGGTGACAGGTTGGTGAGTTGTAAGTGAAGTCTGCAGTGTAGAGCGTGAAGAGGAACGGTGCCAGAACCGTTCCCTGCGGGGCCCCCACACTGCAGACCACCGTGTCTGAAATGAAGTCCTGTGTCCTCACATACTGTGGGCGATTTGTGAGGTAGTCTAGTATCCAGGATGTAAGATGTTGATCTACCCCTGCAGTCTCCAGTTTGTCCCCCAGAAGTGTCGGCTGGATGGTGTTGAAAGCACTGGAGAAATCAAAGAACATGATCCTCACAGTGCTCCCAGGCTTCTCCAGGTGAGACAGAGCTCGGTCCAACAGGAAGATGACGGCATCATCCACCCCAAATGCCATGTTGGTAGGCAAACTGTAGTGGGTCCATGGATGGACTCACCACAGGGCGGAGATGTTGGAGGACCAGGCGCTCCAGGGCCTTCATCAGGTGGGATGTTAATGCCACCGGCCTGAAGCTGCTGGGGTCCTTGGGGTGTGGGGTCTTGGGCACAGGTACCACGCAGGATGTCTTCCACAGTTGTGGTACCTTCCTCAGCTTCAGGCTCAGGTTGAATAGATGTCCAAAAGTCCCACACAGCTGGTCTGCGCAGGACTTCAGGAGCCTGGAGCTGATGCCATCTGGACCCGTAGCCTTCCTCACATTCATCTTCTTGAGCTGGTTCTTCACCTGAAGTGTTGTGAAGTGGGACTAATAAAGGACTATCTTCTTCTTCTTCTTCTTCTTCTGAAGGACAAACTGGAGCAGGGGGGCTGTGTGTCAGAGGCAGAGGAGGGGGTTGGTGGGGGGGCAGGGCTGAGCAGTGGAGCAGAGGGGGGTTGTCTATGGGGTAGAGCTGGAGCCGTAGATGGAGCCATAGGTGTCGATGGAGGTGTTGATGTCAGTGGGGGGGCTTTTGTTGAGCTGAAGGTGGTGAAGGAGGAGGAGGGGGGGCACTCTCTTGAAGTGGGAGATGAAGGGGGCTGCAGCAGGGTGGACTGGGCCGGGGGAGGGGCAGGTGACTCATTGAACCTGTTATAGTGGTTCAAATCATTCACCCACTTTAGGTCTCCCACAGCCTTGGAGTCTGGCTTCTTGTGGCCTGAGATGGTTTTTAGGCCTTTCCAGACTCCACTGGTGTTGTTCTGCAGCAACTGTTCCTCCATCTTCCTCCTGTAGCTGTTCTTCCCCTCCCTGATTTTCCTCCTTAGCTCCCTCTGAACAGCCTTCAGCTCCTCCTTGTTTCCTGATTTAAAGGCCCTCTTCTTCTCCTTAAGGAGGGCCTTTATATCAGGATTAATCCAGGGTTTGTTGTTGGAAAAACACCTTACCGTTCTGGTTGGTACGGTGTTTTCCACGGAGAAGTTTATGTAGTCCGTGATGCAGCCAGTCAGTCCATCTATGTCCTCCCCATGAGAGTCCCAGAGTTCCTCCCACACTGTTGTGCTGAAACAATCCTGCAGAGCTTCCTCAGCTTCTTTGGACCATGTCCTCACTGTGCGGGAGACGGCTGGTTCTCTGTGTACCAGGGGTCTGTACACAGGCTGGAGATGAACCAGGTTGTGGTCTGATCTTCCCAGGGGGGGAGGGGGGATGATGTGTATGCCTCCTTGCAGTTGGCATACAATAAATCCAGTATTTTACTGCCCCATGTGCAGCATGACACATACTGGGTGAAAGTTGGTAGAGTGGAGGACAGAGAGACATGATTAAAGTCTCCAGAGACCAGGAGGAGGGCCTGAGGGTGCTGTGTCTGCAGCCTGCTAGTGACTGAATAGACGACATCACAAGCTGTGTCACCGTTAGCAGAGGGGGGAACATATACAGCCATCATAATAACATGTGTAAATTCCCGCGGTAAATAATACGGCCTCATACTAACAGCCACCAGCTCGATGTCCCTGCTGCAGTGTTGGTCTTTAACAGTGATGTGACCAGGGTTACACCATCTATCATTCACAAACACCGCCAGTCCTCCTCCTTTTCTCTTACCGCTTTCTCTCGTCCTGTCCGCCCGCACCAACCTAAACCCGTCCAGCTCCGTCACCGTGTCCGTGGTCGCCTCCGTCAGCCACGTCTCGGTGAACACCATCACGCTGCATTCCCGGTATTCCCTCTGATGTCGGGTCAGCGCCGCCAGCTCGTCCATCTTGTTGGGGAGAGATCTCACATTCCCCATCAAAACAGACGGGAGGACTGGTCTGTATTTCATCCTCCGTGCGCGACGCTGAGCTCCAGCCCAACATCCCCTTCTTCTCCTCTTTATCTCCGGGGGAACAGCGGGTCTTTCCTCTGGGTGCGGGGGCGCTGTGTTGCGGAGCGCCAACAGCTGATCCCTGGTGTAAACAATGGGTCTGCTTGTCGGGTCCCCGCACACGGTCGGAAACATCGTGAAAAGTAATGAAAAGTTACGACCAAAACTGCTGTTTTGGTCTCCATAATGCCAGAAAAGACGGTAGAATTAAAGGACATAGTTCTGACTCTTGAAAGAAACAATTAAAACGTTTTTAAAGAGAAAAGCTCTAGAATGAGCAGGAGCTGCTGTAACAGGCGGCCACTCACGCGGCGCCATGTTCTCTAAGATGGGTCAAGGGTCATGATGGCATTAGAAAATCCCGGAGCTGCACATGACCCAAAAGTGCACTGGAGGCCCTGGTAAACCCAAGAGAAGACAGCAGCCAACAGATTTTTAGCAAAAAGCAAAGATGCAATCGGGACACCAAACCTTCAGAATCGGTCCATTCCAGAAATCTGGAAAGAGGGACAACTCTGGCCCAGTTGTGTTTGACTGACCATCCTCAGCAAGACAGTCATGGGGAGTAGAGCCTTGTTCACAAAGCACATGTATACTGGACAGGCAAACTCCCATGGCCCCTCCAGTATACTGCGGCAACTGTTCCAGGACCAGGACAAAATCCATGTCACTCTTCCTGAAGCTGAGGTTTGACAACCTGACTGTTATGCAGAAATATCCAAACACACCATTTTAGAATAGTGCAGGACTTAATTCCCAAATGCAATACTCTGCGAAAGATCAAGTGGACTCTAGCAATTGTGTCTTTAAGGACTCAGGGTGTATGTTCCCATAAGAGCAGCCCCACTTCCAGTCAGACCCCTCAGGTACAAATCCTGCTGTGTTCTGGCACCTGAGAACCAAATTTTACTCTTGTCCACCTATTTTTATCAGATCTGGCACTCTGGAATCTGACTATCTGATTAATGATCATTAGTCTGATCCAGGGTTTTCAGAAATTGATAGTTTGTTGATCATTTGATTGGAGGGAGCTGCTTTTAAAGCACGTCTCTGTCTGTCTGTCTGTCTGTCTGTCTGTCTGTCTGTCTGTCTGTCTGTCTGTCTGTTTCAGGACAGAGACAGTTGTAGAGAAGATGTTGACCAACTGGATGTCAATCTGCCTCTACTCCTTCCTCAAGGTAAATGCATATATGTCTAACATACATATATACCTAACCTGTCTATTCTGTCTCGCCCTCACCTGCCTGTCTGTAGAACATTAACCTGTCTACCTGTCAGCCTGTCTGTCTGTAGAAGACTAACCTCCATGTCTTTAGAACACTAACCTGTCTGTCTGTCAGCCTGTCTGTCTGTAGAACACTAACCTCTATGCCTGTAGAACACTAACCTTCTTCTCGTCTCACCCTCACCTATCTGTAGAACACTAATATGTCTGTCTGTCTGTAGAACACTAACTTTTCTGTCATCCTGGCTCACCCTTACCTGTCTGTCTGTCAGGAGGTGGCGGGGGAACCTCTCTACATGCTGTACAGAGCCATCAAGTATCAGGTCGATAAAGGGCCAGTCGACACTGTGACGGGAAAAGCCAAACGAACACTTAATGACAGCCACCTGCTACGAGAGGACATTGACTACTGTGCAGTGGTAACCATGGCAACACACACAGACACACAGACTTCAGCTGTAGGCAACGGTAGGCACACCTGGAAATAGAAGTCAGTCATTATAGACAACCAGGCAACCTGATATACTGTGTACACCAACAACTAGAGCTCCACAATGTGTTCATATCGTAAACACCTGTACCTGTCTGTCTGTCTCTCTGTACCTGTCTATTAAACTTCTGTACGTCTGTGTCTGTACCTGTCTATGAACCTGTCGCTCTTTCCCAGACTTTGACAGTGTTGGTGAAGAATGGAGTTGAGGTTCAACCTTGTCCTGTTAAAGTGCTCGACACTGACACTATCACTCAGGTGAAGGATAAGATCCTGGATCAGGTCTACAGAGGAGCTCCGTTCTCTCAGAGACCAGCAGCAGATAGTCTGGACCTGGGTACGTGCACACACTCCTACTGTACCTGTCTCACCTGTCTGCTTTGATTGTCATTGATTGTCAGCTCATATTGACCTGTCTTTGATTGACAGAATGGCGTTCAGGTCAGGCGGGCCACCTGACCCTGTCAGACGATGATGTCACAGCGGTGGTTCAAGGTCGTTGGAAACGAGTCAACACTCTTCAGCACTACAAGGTAACAGCTGACCAGTCACAGGGCACCTTACTTTTTCCCCTCTACATTTCTCTTCATGTTCTCTTCGTGCTGTCTTCATGTTCTCTTCATGTTCCTTTCATGCTTTTTTCATGTTCTCTTCATGTTCCTTTCATGCTTTTTTCATGTTCTCTTCATGTTCTCTCTATGCTCTTTTCATGTTCTCTTCATGGTCTCTTCATGGTCTTTTCATACTCTCTTCATGTTCTTTTCATGCTTTCTTCATGTTCTCTTCATGCTCTTTTCATGTTCTCTTCATATTCTCTTCATGCCATTTTCATGTTCTCCTCATAGTCTATTTATGTTCTTTTCATGCTTTCTTCATGTTTTCTTTATGTTCCCTTCATGGTCTTTTCACGTTCTCTTCATGCTCTCTGCAGGTTCTCTTCTTGATCTCTTTACTTTCTGTTCATACTCTTATCATGATCTGTACATACTCTCTTCATGCTCTCTTTATGTTCTCTACATGCTCTCTTCAGCTTCTCTTTATGCTCTTGCCATGTTCTCCTTTTATTCTCTTCAAGCTGTCTACATGTTGTCTTCATGCTCTTGTCATGTGCTCTTCCCCTCTCTCTCCCTTCAGGTTCCAGATGGAGCAACGGTTGCTCTGATTCCTCGTTCTCAGAGCTCAGGTGGAGTGAACCAGGTCTTCCAGACTGGAGAGAGTAAGAGCACAGCACAGGTGGAATACCTGCAACACAAACAGAACAATAACACAGAAGTCATCAAGAACAGAGATTTTCAAAGTGGGAGGCCAGTCTCCCTGGGGGGAGGGGGCATCCCGCACTTGGGGTTTCACATAGAACAGCCTAAATGTGTTTGATGCGTTAAAGAGGTAGTTTGTTTCTCCTCTGATCTAAGATATCTGACATCTGAAACCCAGAGGCAGTATCTAGACATCAGACATCTAGAGCCCAGAACCAGAACAAAAAGAACTACCGAGAACATGTAGAACCCAGTAACAGAGCAAAGATAATCAGATGACCACAAGAAAACACATAGAGAATCATCGAGAACAAATAGAACCCAGGTGCATTACAAGTACTCTCATATACAACAGCTACAAACCAAAACTAACAGAAAGAAAACCCACCTAGAATCTTGAACTGATCATCAATACAAAGAGAACTGTCCAGGAAATCTTGAACACAAAAACAGCAATATAGAACTTTTACAACCCAGAAATAACAGAACGTGTACATCTAGAACCCAGAACCAACACAAAACTTAATATAACATGTAGAAAATCCAAAAACAACACATAGACAGTCATATCAAATGTCTATAAAATTTAGAGCATCAACATCATCTGAAACCTAGAGTCAACACAGAGAGAACCATGTAGGACATTGAGAATCCAGAACCAAAACAAAAAGAAACAAAGCCAAAAAGACCACCTAGAACCCAGGCAGAACACAGAAACCCAGAACCAACATAACACCCAGATCAAACATTTAGAATATATAGAACAACTAGAACCATCGAGAACATCTAGAAATCAGAACCAACACAAAGAGAAATATCTAGAACCAGTGTTGTCAGATACACTCCTGATCAAAATCTTAAGACCAGTTAAAAAATTGCAAGAATTTGCATTTTGCACTGTTGTATCTTAAGAAGGTTCTAAGTAGAGTTTCAAAATGCAAAAAGAAGAAATGGGAACAAGAGACCAAATGTTTTGAGCAGGCAATTTATTGAAAAGAACAATTTAACTGAAATAGGCTGTTCATCAGCTGATCAAAAGTTTAAGACCACATCCTTTAAAAGCCCAAATCTGTGCAAAAATTTGGATTCCATATCATTTTCTGTCAAATAATCACACTGTCAAGACCTCTTGATGGGAAAAGCAAAAAAACTCACTGCCTTCGAACGTGGCAGGATTGTTGAGCTGCATAGACAAGGCCTCTCACAGCGTGCCATCGCTGCTGAGGTTGGACGCAGTAAGACAGTCATTTTGCATTTCTTAAAAGATCCTGAGGTTTATGGAACAAAAAATCAAGTGGTAGACCCAAAAAAATCTCACCGGCACTAAGCCGGAGGATCCGAATGGCTGTCCGTCAAGACATGGGACGATCCTCATCCCAAATTAAGGCCATTACTGGTGCTGACTGCAGCCCAATAACCATCAGACGGCATCTGCAAAGGAACGGCTTCAAAAACAAAAAACGTCTTCAAAGGCCACGTCTCCTTCAATGCCACAAAATTGCCCGTTTGGCCTTTGCAAGGGAGCACCAAACATGGGACGTTCAAAGTTGGAAGAAAGTTTTATTCTCTGATGAGAAAAAATTTAACCTTGATGGTCCTGATGGCTTCCAACGCTACTGGCATGACAAGGAGATGCCACCTGAGATTTTTTCAACACGGCACAGCGGAGGGGGCGCCATCATGATCTGGGGTGCTTTTTCCATCAATGGAACAATGGAGCTCCAGGTTGTGCAGGGGCGTCAAACAGCAGCTGGCTACGTGGAGATGTTGCAGCGGGCATCCCTCATGACTGAGGGCCCTCGTCTGTGTGGTGATGACTGGCTTTTTCAGCAGGACAATGCTGCAATTCACAATGCCCGTCTGACAAAGGATTTTTTTCAGGAGAATAACATCACTCTTTTGGATCATCCTGCATGTTCCCCTGATCTAAATCCAATTGAGAACATTTGGGGATGGATGGCAAGGGAAGTTTACAAAAATGGACATCAGTTCCAGACAGTGGATGCCCTTCGTGAAGCCATCTTCACCACTTGGAGCAACATTCCTACAAGCCTTTTGGAAACACTCGCATCAAGCATGCCAACACGAATTTTTGAAGTGATCAACAATAATGGTGGAGCTACTCATTACTGAGTCTGTCTTTGAGACTTTAATTTCTGTTTTAGGGTTTTTTTTTGAGCTATGGTCTTAAACTTTTGATCAGCAGATGAACAGCCTATTTTAGTTAAATTGTTCTTTTCAATAAATTGCCTGCTCGAAACATTTAGTCTCTTGCTCTCATTTCTTCTTTTTGCATTTTGAAACTCTACTTAGCACCTTCTTAAGATACAACAGTGCAAAACGTAAATTGTTGCAATTTTTTAACTGGTCTTAAGATTTTGATCAGGAGTGTATGAGGGTTCTGTGTAGGTCATAATTGGGTGACGTTGTGTGTGGTTGCTGTAGAAACGCCAATGCTGGAGGGCGAGGAGGAAGAGGGTCTGCGTCTGTGGCACCTGGTGAAGAGCAGCGAAGATCCCGAAATCCCAAAACACAGAAAGAGCAGCATGAGGGAGAGAGAGAGAGCCAAGGCCATACCTGAGATTTACTTGACCAGACTGCTGTCCATGAAGGTAACGCTCACACATTAACACACCTGAGATTTACCAGACCAGGCTGTTGTTCATGAAAGTAACAAACACATTAACACACCTGAGATTTACCTGACCAGACACCTGTCTGTGAAGGTAACACACACATTAACACCTGAGATTTTCCTGACCAGACTGCTGCCCATGAAGGTAACGCAAACACAAAACTACGAGCTTTCTATCTCTCTACCTGTCTATCGCTCTCTACCTGTCTGTCTCTCTCTAGCTGTCTGTATCTCTCTTCATGTCTATCTCTCTGTCTGTCTCAACCTATCTTGCTACCTGTTACCCTCACTTGTCTCTCTCTCTATCTGTCTGTCACTCTGTAGGGGACCTTGCAGAAGTTTGTGGATGACGTTTTCGTAGCGATCCTTAGTACGAAGCGTCCTCCTCCGATTGCTGTCAGATTTTTCTTTGACTTCCTGGACGACATGGCAGAGAAACATGGCATCGATGACCCCGAGACCGTCCACATCTGGAAGACCAACAGGTGAGGGACACACCTGGACACCTGCCTGTTTCTCTGATCTGTCTGTTTTTCTGACCTGTCTGTCTGTCTGCAGCCTCCCTCTCAGGTTCTGGGTTAACATCCTGAAGAATCCACAGTTTGTTCTGGATGTTCAGGTAACTGACAGCATCGACGCCGTTCTGTCTGTCATCGCTCAGACCTTCATTGACTCCTGCACCACCTCCGAGCACAAAGTGGGACGGGTATGACATGTCTGTCTGTTTACTGTGACAGTATGTATGCGCATTAGTGCTGTTCAGTTAAGTAATGTGACCACCTTGTAACTTTCTGTCCAACCAGGACTCTCCTGTCAACAAGCTGCTGTACGCCAGAGAGATCCCCCGATACAAACAGCTGGTGGAGAGGTGAGACAGCTTCCTGTTAACACTGTTTCAGCATACATTCGTGTACATTCTAAAAAACACACTCCCTGCAGTGCAGTTAACATACAATCACCACACTCCCTGCAGTGAAGTTACCATAGAAACACACTCACTGCAGTACAGTTATTATAGAAACACATTCACTGCAGTGCAGTTACCATAGAAACACACTCACTGCAGTGAAGTTACCATAGAAACACCACACTCATTGCTATACTGTTCCCTAGAAACACACTCACTGAAGTACAGTTACCATGCAAACACACTCACTCTGTAAAAACACACCCACTGCAGTACAGTTTCTATAAAACACATTCCCTGCAGTACATTTACCATAGAAACACACTCACTGCACTATAGTTACTGTAGAAATGTACTCACTACTTCAGACACAAATGTAACTAACACTGTATATACAGCAAGGGAATAATTATTGTTTCAGTGAACTCATTATACTAATGTAATGAAATGTGTCAATGCCTTTGTGCAGGTATTACAGTGATATCCACAGTGCTGCGTCAGGCTGTTATCAGGAGATGAACTCCACTCTGACTGAACTGTCCGGGGTCAGTAAACACAAACTCAACAACATATTTTACTGCTGTCTGTTAAATCTAATAAATATAATATATTATAATTATATTTATATATATATATATATATATATATATATATATATATATATATATATATATATATATATATATATATATATATATATATATAAAATTATATATACAGAGAGAGAGAGAGAGAGAGAGTATATACATATATAAAACAAAATAATATTAAGTTAACAGTGTGTGCCTCTCAGCAGAGCTTTGCCTCAGAGATGAACAGCCTCGTTGCTCTTCATGAACTCTACAAGTACATCAACAAATACTACGACCAGGTAACACACACACACACACACACACACACACACACACACACACACACACACACACTGTATTGACCTCAAACTGCCCATTGTTTTGTCTTCAGATCCACAGTCTTGGTCCTGATTGTTTCACTCAGCCTATAATACACTCCTCAACACAAATTCATCACCACAGATACCAGATTCAAGCAACCATCTTTGGCTCAGTGTTTCTGTTATGAATAACTGATGTGTGTCATCATCCATGTTTTAAAGTTATTAACATTATTTACATTTGTCACTAATCCACCTGATTTATAAACTTTTTACCTAAATCATATAATGTAGAAAATATATCAGAAGAATATATGTAAATATTTCTAATATAATTGATAAAATTTAGTTATAATATATTTATATTATATATTTTAATAATGACATAATTGAGAATAATCAGCTTGTTACAATAAAATAGTTAATAGTCTGAGAGAAATAAAGAGCACAATAAAAAAAATCAACACTTGCCTTTCTCACTCTATATCCACCTGTATCTCTCTATCCACCCATCTGTCAGATCATCATGTCCCTGGAGGAGGACAGTTCTGGTCAGAAGATGCAATTGGCCTATCGGCTGCAGCAGGTTGCTGCCCTGGTGGAGAACAAGGTCACTGACCTCTGATAACCTCTGACCTTGTGACCATGACCCCACTGAGGAAGAGGAAGATGAAGAAGCTTCCTGTTGAACATCTTCAGCAGCTCTGAGAGACTCCTGTCAGTTAACATTGTCTTCCTGCTGTGTGTGTGTGTGTGTGTGTGTGTGTGTGTGTGTGTGTGTGTGTGTGTGTGTGTGTGTGTGTGTGTGTGTATGTGTATGTATGTGTGTGTGTGTGTGTGTTGTGTGTGTGTGTGTGTGTGTGTGTGTGTGTGTGAGTTAGGGATTGGGGATTGGGGAGATATGAGGTTTTTATAGTTACACTCAGGAGGTCCCAGTTCTCACAGTTGCTCTGCAGCAGCAGTCATACAGAACAATCTAACCAATCAGATCATCTGCTGCCTTGCACTACATTTCCCAGAGTTCCCTGCTGTTCTACTGTCAGAAAGCACAATTTGAATAGTTTCTATATAGATCACATATATTGATTATTGACCTGCTGATCTCTGAGATGCTGGATGTTTTTTATCAACAGTATTTTTAGCTTTTACTACTGAAACCAGCACAGTTCTGCATCAGGAGCTTTAAAGGTCCCAACATTTAGTGGTTTGGGAGTTTTACTGAAGGCAATAACACAATCTGGGAGTGTTTTTAAATCACCTTATCAATGTGAAACTTAATCTTTTACCTGGAGCTCTTCAGGTTACCTCGACCCCTGACAACCTCAGGACCCGACCCAAACTGGTTCCCGGTCTTTCCAGTCTTCCTCAGTTCCACGTTTAGTCCAGATTGACTTGTCGGGGTTCTCAGGTTTGCATAAATGTCAGTGTATTGATTGGAATTAATCAGCCACTTAGCACACAGCAGAATAGTGGTTTGAAAAAGGATCAAGGACCAAAGCCCAGTGATGGTTGTTACCATAGAGAGCGTAGTGTTACCATAGCGCTGTAGCTCCATCTTCTAAATTGTGTTTTTCAAGATGGAAGCATATGTACATGTAGACAAAAAAAGGTTCTCAGGATGGGGTTTTGAGTGGTACCATGTGCAGTAGAGGTCTTCAGAGGTCTACTCAACTTCTAGTTGCTTCTTGTCTGAAGCTACTGATGTAGCAAACATGCTAGCTAGCATTTTCAACAGTCGCCTCTGGATTCTGCACTTATTTTTTATGCGAGAAAGAAATAAAATAACCATTGACTAACATGTTGAATGCTGTAAACAGAAACTAGAATCACACTGAAAATAATGTTTAATTGAAACACTGAAGTTGACGGACAATAAAAACAATCTGAAATCGGGGGGGGGTTAAAATGTGTGTGTGTGTGTGTGTGTCTGTGTGTGTGTGTGTGTGTGTGTGTGAGCTAATTACTAACTTATTACATGTACATACTGTAAGTCCTATTTATACTTATTTATCCCAGCTGTGCCTTCACTCTGCAGCTAGGTGGTGCTATCTGTCTTTTCTTACAGCAGTCTTATTGGTCATGAGTCCCAGTGCATCATAAGAAGATAAATTATTTTTAATGTTTAACTCTTGTTGAACCGGGGACGGAGAACAACAGCTGAATCAACATGTACAAATACCCAAACAGTCTGAGTATGACTGGATATCCATCTATTATAGAATTACTCTAGTTTATTACACAGCTTTGTTGAATACTCTAGTCTGATTGGTCAATCATGGCATTCTACGGTATATTTCTTTATAGCAGACTGCTGCTATGTATAACAGACCACTGCTATGGGTGCAGTTCTGATGTCGGATTCTGGCGGGCCATTTTTATGGCAAATTATAGATTTTTTTAAACTAAGTAGCCATGTAATAAATGGGATAATGTACAGGTAGCAGGTCGTTTTTTGTGAAATAAACCCCTTCAGGTTTTTGCATCAGTGTTGGCATCGTCCTATCTGGGTTTATTTCACAATGATGCTGTATATTATCCCTTACTTGACAAACACAATGACAGCTCAATTTACTTCCGAGGTTGTTTCCAAGGTCAAGAGTCTACTGCCCAGTTAAAACCGTGCACTCACAGTAGTTACTATGATATGGGCTAGCTAGAAACAGCTAGCAGTACAACTGTGCTAGACGATCGCTGTCATCAGCAGCATAACACTGTGGAATATCACTGAACAAACACAACAGTGCCACATCAGCTGACACTCATAGCACACATCCAGAAAAAGGGTTGAGTTGCTTTGGCGTGCATTAAGACACCACCGTTTGTGTTTCCCATTATGAAGATGCTGTTTTTAGCTCGCTGATGCTACAATAGCTACAAAACCTTTGACTACCAACAGCTACCATATCTCTTAGTTTGAGCTACTGTTACTACATGTTATATTGTTTAGCTCTGATATCAATCAACTGTCAGACAGACTGAATCGAAATATCTGAAACTCCCCACACTCTCAGACTCTCAAACTCAATGTTATGACGTAAAAGAAAGCAATAATTATTAGAAAGCAAAGATTGATTGTTTTTTTTTGGACTGAGATAACAGGCCACATGTGATGTGAGGGTTTGATCTGAATTATCAGTGTTAAAGATTTACTGTACATATCCACATTTCTCTATCTCAATGTGAAGCACAGACACAACCTTTGATGGTTCAGGGTCAGTAACTTGGAAACATCTCAGAGTGCAGTTTATTGATGCGATCTACAAGGACTTCGACTGTAGGTCCAGAGGTTGGAGATTTGGATTCAGCCTTGAGCTTGTCAGCTGCGTCTCCACAGCAACAGTTTATTGTTTTATCTGTTAGTGTGTTTTTCGTGTGTTTTCTCTGTGTGGAATTCAGCCGATGTGGATGGCCACGCGTTTTATTTAGTCTTCATGTGCAACTCATTACTCAATACAACAGGATACTTCCTGGACTCTCCTGGACTCTTGCCAGAATACTTCCTTCCAGAATTTTTCAGTGTAAATAGACTCTGAGACTGAACCCATCAGGCAATAACTAAACAGACCCTATCAATGGTTTTGTCTGCTGCTGAACTGCAACTGAAAACTGACAGATTTTGTTATTAATGGAGATGTTTGTGGAATGATCTTCCTTCTGTACTTTCCTTCTTAAATATTTCTGATTATCACTGTTTAATCTGAACATCTCTCCTCTGTGGTTTTGCCTTGCATGTTTTTTGAGCCTGTGTTTGAGTCGTAGTTATAGTTCTCAGATCAGATTTCTGCATGCGTGTGATGATGATGATAAGTTATGGTGCTTCTTTATGCTAATTTCTGTTAAAATGAAGAGGTGGGGCTTAAACTCTGCCATGTCACTGATGATGTATGTAAATGGAGGAAAAGGGTTTGACCTTTGACCTCCTGATCTCTGTACAGTTTTTTAATCTTCCGGAACATGATGAAACAGATCTTCAGCTCTGATTGGTCGAGCTCTGTTTGTTACTGAAATGTTTTTCTACAAGGGAATAAAAACTTTAAAGGGTTTGTATAAAATGGATCCAGGATCAGTTGTAATGAAGCACAGACTGCTTTTCTACTAACTGTGTACAGTTTGCTAACAGTGTGTAAATGTGCCTGTAAATACCTGTCCAAGGATGATGATGAAGACGAGTCAGTCTGCATTGGAAATGTTTTTATTGTGAAGAGGCAGGAGGCCAAACACAATTTGTATCTTGTTAAAATAAAGTTATAATTTTAACAGTTCTTTCTGTCTGTGTGTCATCTTGCTCTTTTTTGTTGCTATTGTTTTCAAAGTTCAATTTCTGAATTTGTTAAAATACAACTGCACAAACATGTTTGAACTGATGTTTGAACAGTATCCCACCCACCCCCCACCCATAACAATACTCAGGGCACACAACTACAACCACATAAGGAAAACAAGCGGACGATAAATAAATAAATGCACACAAATATACAAATAAAACAAAAAAAAAAGTCATATTAAAAGAAATAAAATAAATACAAATAAATAATGATAAATTGTTAGGGGTCTAGGATGGCAAACCCTATCATGTAGGGCACTAACATGCTTAAAACAGGCACTGGTGTTATGCTGAAAGATTTAACACAAAGAAAAACCAGGGGTTGTTCCAGTGCTTAGTTTGCAATATTCCTGGTCAAATATAATCATACATATATTGTAAATCAACCACACAGTTATGAGTCTAAGGAATCAACACAATTATGGAAAGGTTGCCAAATCAATGAAAACTTGTCACCTGACCCCTTAATAGTATACCTGATCTTCTCAAACAAAATAAAATATAATATGTCTCTAAGCCATTGTGCAAATGTTGGAGTTGCAATCTTTCCATCTAATCAAAACTTATCTTGCTGGGGTGCTGTTTAGCTCAGTTGGTAGAGCAAAGGCTGTGCCAAAGGCTGAAGTTTTTGCTGCAGCGGCCCTGGCTTCAAATCCTACCTAGAGGCCTTTGCTGCATGTCACCCCCTCTTACCGCTATCACTATCAATAAAAAATGAAAAATAATCTTAAAAAAACTTGTCTTGCCACCAGAATAGCAAAAAACAAAAGCTTTAGTGTATTGTTTAAAGTAAAATTGTGTGATTTATCAGTGGTTTTGGAGAGCATATCGAATATTAATTGCCAAAAAGTAAACAATTTAGGACAATCCCAAAACGTGAATTAGAGTGGCCTATTTCTGCTTGTAATGGTCACACATGGGGTCTATATTGAATTTAAATTGGGATAGTTTAACTTTGGTCCAGTGCAGTCAGTGGAAAATTTTAAACTGCACGACAGTATATTTCATATATGGAAGATGAATATATTCCCTTCATCATCTTTGATCAGATAGTGTCTGAAATTTCAACACCTGGATCTCCCTCCCACTGATAGATTAAGACTAGTCATATTTTCTCTCATTTATAAAGAACATATGTCACCTATCTTTCTCTTTCTGGATGATGTGACATCTAATACTAACTCTATAAATGTAAATAAGGGTGTTTCTGCAACCATGGGCATTTTAAGTCCCAGCAATGAAATTTTGGATGAATGTTAAAATTTCAGTCCAGTCCTTGATAAATAAAGACAGTGCTGTTACCCATCTTGACATAAAAAATAATTACAAAATAATGGGATTTAATACAATGTATGAAGTATTTTCTGGGTTCAAACACCACTTCTATTCATGTCCTGCAACTGTGGTCTCCATGTTGAGATTTGTAAAATGAGCTAATTCAACTGTTTCATATACATATTAATTTAAACCATAGAAAATTATTTATTTGTTTACAAATCATTTATAGGGTTTTTTCATCTAGATGCATCTGTCCCACAAGTCTGAGTCCCTACTGAACAAATAATATATTAAAATTTTATTGAAAAAAACAGGAGGAAACAGGAGTTAGCAGATGAGCACATGGATGACATGTTGGGCCACACACAAAGGTGACCCTCAAGAGGTGATCACCTTTTCTTCCTCTTCTTACCATACACCTTAGTAGCATTTAAAAAACAACTCAATATTACTGTTGAATTCATGTATATTAGATGAAAAGAGTCAAAGCATAACATAGCAACCATTTATGTGACATATTAGGAGAAGGAGAAATGTAATGTCTGTGACATGTCCTTACAGTAAAGACATTAGATATTAGAATTATAATATCTGTCATAAAACACAACATATATTTATTTTTTTATGTATGAAGACTGACATCAGTGGTTATTGCCTACATTTTTCAGGGTGCAGAGAAAACCATGAAATCCCCTTATTTTAAAAAAAAAAAACTTTTTTTGCAGAACAATGTCTTGAAAATGAAAAAGGAAAATATGTAAAATACATTATTGTATAAAGTTATTGCAATGTTGTGGTAAGGACATTTAGTGATGAAAACCATAAAAAACATTTTACAGATTAAGATGTTAACCACTGGATGTCATTTTGCATATTGTTTGTGTACTGTTTTTATATATAACATACTCTGATGGTTACAATTAAAATTCACAGAGGCTGATTTATTATTTATTTATTTAATTTAGGAGAGTCAAAGGTGACTGTAGTTGCAGAAACATCCATATTTTCATGTGGGGACACCTACCGACCTTCCGCTTACCGCCCCATTTTAAAATGTTCTTGATCCGCCACTGGTCCCAAATTGGGTAGCTGTTAACTGCGCACGCGCAGAAACCGGTGTCCGGTGTCTGACTGACAGCAGCTGTTGAGACCATGAACGGTAGGACCGAGACAGCAAAGAAAACACACCCAGAATAACTGGAGTGGGCCAGGTACAGAGACGGTGCTGACCCGGTACAGAGCCGGTGCTGAACCCGTACTGACCGGGCTGGACTGCAGGGAGAGCCACAGATCTGCAGCTGGAGCTAACTGGGCTAACAGGCTAACTGACAGCAGACCGTCAGCTGTTATATGACGAGGGTAACTGGCTAACGGGCTAACGGAGAGGCCACTGGCTCATGCTCACCACGCTACACCGTACCGACCCGTTCTGGCCCGGGTTAGTTTCTGGGTGGTCTGAACCGCCTCCGTTCGGACTGTCTCCGGGTTTCACCGCTGATTTTTGGTGAAGTTCAGTCATCTATCGGAAGCTATCGAGCTAACTAACGAGCTGTCAGAGTATTGTCAGCCCAGCCGGGACAGAGCGCGCAGACCCGGTTCGGTTTGAGGACTGGGACCAGGATGCTGATAGGTAAAGTACCGCTAACTACGTCTCTGTGTCGGTGACCGATAAATCAGAGAGCACGGCTAACATGCTAAGCTAACCTCCATTAGCTAACGGTACCAGCCTGTGACTACTGCTGTCACACGCACGCTCACGCACACACGCACGCACGCGTCCATGATATAATGTCAATAGCGTCAGCTCATCTGATTAATGAAGATTTTCTGATTATAGTTCATAAACATGCTGCCTTGTCGATGGTTTATATGCCGAATTAATTGATTTCAGTAACTCTGGGAAAGTGGCATTAACAATGAATAATAGATAATAGTATAGAGGAGAGTTTTATGAATGTTTTAATGGTGTTTTGTCTGAAATGAAGCAAACTGAATGTAAACACTGTGCCAAATGACAGCATGATTATTGATGTTTCTCTTTGGGAGTTAAGATATACTCCAGCACAAAGAAGAAGAAGAAGATGAAGAAGATCTACCTTTATTAGTCCCACAGTGGGGAAATTCAATAGCAAGTTTACTAATGTAGAAGAAAATGTTAAACTTCAGTAATGTTAAATATGCTTTCCAATCAGGAAGAAGTCACTATTTATCCAAATTTTTAAATGGAGTTTGTTGTGTGACTGAACCTTGTGTTAATAAGGTGTGAGTGAATGTTGCTCTGACTATTGTCCCTCCTCTCCATAGCAGTTGCTGCAGGAACCAGAAATGCTGCCGCCACTGGCAAGAAGCACCGGCGGCGAGGCAAAAAACACCGCAGAGTCCGAACAGACGAGAACCGGTAAGAAACTAGCAGAGATGTTAGAACAGATACACGGGTGACCCCCATACACACACAACTGACCGCCCTACATACACACTCAGAGGCTAAATATAGCTGTGTGTGTGTCTGTATGCGTCTGGTCATGATTCAGTCTCTGCTTCTATTATTGGAGCTGAGTCTCTTCAGGCCGAGCACCAAACCTGTTAGCACAAAGACTAGAAGCATGGGGAAATGGCTAGCCTAGCTTAAAACAAATACTAGCTAGTGAACGCCTGCTCTCCTCCCGGCTAAGTAGTCCTCTAGCAGCGAGAAGTGAGGCAGAGGGACCGTGACCCAGTACTGTCCTCTTTTGGGCTCATTTTCTGTAGCATGTGGAATTAGCAAGATAGCTAGCTAACAGCCAGTCGTTAAATGAGTAAAATTTAACAACTTAATGTTCATCCACACACAGAAAGAAAAGCACAGTGCTATCACCAGATGAGTGACAACTTTGTTCAGCTTATTTTTTATTTTGCATGACAGCATGGCAGAATTAGCAAGTTAAGCCAGCTAAGTAGCCAGATATCTGACCAGCAGGCTGGTGGCCAATGGCAGCACTGTAAAGATAAATTGAGAGCATATAAATCTTTGGATACCTATAGTTAAATATCCTTCAGTAAAATCAGTCAAAAAGAGAGTCGCAAAATATGGTGAAGTGTTTCATCAAGGGATGCTAATAGTTTAGTTTAGCTCCCTAGAGCCTCGAATCACAGTTTGTCATCTCAAATATATGATATCTGGATTCTGGCACCCGACAACTCAGCAAAGTTTGTGATGTGTAACTTTAGCTCATCATGATGCTGACACAAAAAGGGTCTATGGAGCAAATCGGAGCGTTTCCATGACTACAGTTTCTACATTTTCAATAACCGTCTTGTCTCAGTAGTGGTTCTGAACGGGATTGAACCCAAACAGATTAGATCAGCTGTCTGTTATTGGTTCTTGCTGTAGCACCCCCTAGCTGCAACGCTCACACTGCAGCTTGGGTTAAGAGTGACAATGCTTTCAGGTGACGCACTCCAGAACACAACGACAGGAGGCCTAATTGTATCTGAACATACCAGATTACATCTTAACAAAGAAACTGTACTTAAAGCAGGTAGGTGCTTAGGTGAACATCATGAAGGCTTTCTGGTGAAATCTAAGTGAGTACAACCACAAATTCAGCATGGTGAACTCTGTATGGCAGAGCAAAATCTCTTCATACCCTATGCCATAATCCAACCTGATTTCTCGCTGCCACCTTCTCCTCACTGAAATGACTGGAGGCGGTGAGTTACACTGATGTGAATCAATCACATGGCTGATGATTGATATACTGATCAATCATTGGATCAAGTCTCAGTCATGGCTTCGCAATGCATTATACAACAGTGTTTCAATGATCAGGCTGATAAAGATCATCACAGTGAAGACTGAATCAAGAGAGAGACAAATAGTAGGAAGTTACACAGAGAGAATGATCTTCTAGGAATGAAACTCAAAACACACTCTCACTCTCTCTCTCTCTCTCTCTCTCTCTCTCTCTCTCTCTCTCTCTCTCTCTCTCTCTCTCTCTCTCTCTCTCTCTTCAGTCTATTTCAGTGCAGCTCAGACAGACCTCAACAATGTCCATGACTCAGGTGTGTGTATGCGTGTGTGTGTGTGTGTGTGTGTGTGGCGTGCGTGCGTGTGTGTGTGTGTGTGTGTGTCACTGTCACTCCTTGTCTGTTTCATGCAGTATCACGTTGGACTATGAGTACGTGCTCAGAATGACATCATCACCAAGTGTTTAGACCCCTACATCTCCCTACCTATACAGGTGTCTTTGATTCACTGCAGACAGGAGGTAACACTGTGTCCACACAGGGAACGTAAGCAGTGCGTGACGGCTGCCTCAATCAACAGCTGTGTGTTTCACGTGTGGCGTCCACATTGACAGCTTTTCTACTACTACTGCTGCTGCCAGCCCTTTCTTTCTACATACCGTATTTTCCGGACCATAAGGCGCACTGGATTATAAGGCGCACTATCAATAAATATAAGATAAGATAAGATGAACCTTTATTAATCCCCGGAGGGAAATTCGGGATATCAATTATAAATATCAATATCGTTGTCTTTTTTCATATATAAGGTGCCCTGGATTATAAAACGCACTGGATTATAACAAACAAAATGGTCAGATAAGTCAAGAAGAAGAAGAAGAAGAAGAAGAACAATAACCTTTATTAGTCCCACAAGGGGAAATTCAATTTTTACACTCTGTTAGTTTTTTCACACAGTACATGCAGACCTGAAATACATACATGCACAAACAGGATTAATTAATGGAGAGATGTCAGAGTGAGGGGGCTGCTCCTGACAAGCGCCCCGAGCAGTTGGAGGTTTGGTGCCTTGCTCAGGGGCACCTCGGCAGTGCCCAAGAGGTAAACTGGCACCTCTCCAGCTACCAGTTCATACTCAGTTCTTGGTCCATGTCGGGACTTGAACGAGTGACCCTCCGATTCCCAAGCCAACTCCCTACAGACTGAGCTACTGCCGCCCCAAACTTGATTCTATTAATTTAACAACTTCAATAACTCAACATTTTTGGGGGCGGCAGTAGCTCAGTCTGTAGGGAGTTGGCTTGGGAATCGGAGGGTCACCGGTTCAAGTCCCGACGTGGACCAAGAACTGAGTGTGAACTGGTAGCTGGAGAGGTGCCAGTTTACCTCTTGGGCACTGCCGAGGTGCCCCTGAGCAAGGCACCAAACCCCCAACTGCTCGGGGCGCTTGTCAGGAGCAGCCCCCTCACTCTGACACCTCTCCATTTGATGCATGTATATGGGTCCTGTTTGTGCATGTGTGTGTCCCGGGTCTGCATGTACCGTGTATATGTAAAAAACAACAGAGTGTAAAAATTGAATTTCCCCAAGTGGGACGAATAAAGGACTATCTTCTATCTTCTTCTATTTTTCAGTTGGAACACATAAAATACAAAACAATACACTTACTTTCAGTTTTTTTCAGTTCATTCCTCATCCACAAATCCATCAAATCCTTCATCATCAGTGTCTGAGTTAAACAGTTGGGCGACTTTGGCATCAAGCACGCCCAAATCCGTCTCGTCATTATCCGAGTCAGTCTCGTTGCTGTTACTTAGCTGTTCAGTGATGATTCCTGTCTTCATGATCCATTGGCAGATAGTGGAGTAACTCGCCTGGTGTTGCCTCCCTGTCGTTGTCCTCCCTGTCTATGTGTTCACCTTCTGTCATCCAACGCTCCCACGCAGCCCGCAGTTTAACTTTGAACAACATGTTGACACCAGTATCTAGCGGTTGGAGTTCTTTAGTTAATCCACCCGGAATGACGGCAAGCTCCGAAGTAATTTTCTTCACTTTCATTTTGACAGTGTCGGTGAGATGACCAAGCATGGAGTCGCAGATCAATAGGGAAGGAGAGTTGCAGAAAAAGCCGTTCAGTCTCTTGATTTCTCCTCCTTGAAAGTCACTCATGTCAAGCGCTACCGATGCTTCTACCTGGTCTCTGTTGAATAACCCACTGTTCTTTGTTCCCTCGGAAACTGTTTGGTCTTCTTTACGTGGCGCAGGTCATCTTCTTGCTTCCTCCACTTCCGTACCATTGATTCATTTATATTAAACTCTATCGCCGCTGCTCTATTCCCATTCTGCTGCGTGACTGATAGCCTTAAGCTTGAAATCCGCGTGCCATTTTGGGCTCCTTATACACACATGATAATGTTATGGTGCCTATCTGTTGAAGCACAGTAACAGTACGTATTACTCCGCGAGATGCCTGACTACTGCCAGTAGGTGTTACTCCGCCAGGCGCCTGCCTACTGTTACCATAATGCTCCTACAATCCACCCAGCGGTGCAGCTTCGAAGCTTACCAAACTCATAAAACATTTTGAGAGATTTTTGAGCGCCCTGTACCACATAAAATTGGTTCGAGGAGGTCAGTAAGCACAACCAGAATTCATATATAAGCTGCACCATATTATAAGGCACACTGTCGACTTTTGAGAGAGTTTAAAGATTTTAAGTGCGCCTTATAGTCCAGAAAATACGGTAGTTTTCCTTTCATAATGTCCATTTCATTTCATTAGAATTGTAATTAATATTTATTTTAGACAGAAGAAGGTGAAGAAGAGTGTGCTCATTTGTAAGTAATAGTAATAATCCAGAATTAAAAGCTGGTACTTATTCATGGAGCCGTGCAAGTCACTGCATGTTCTACAGCACTAGCTATGTTTACATGCGCTAGATTTCTTCAATCCGATCTTGTGATGACTGGAGTCAGAACAGGTTTGGACTCAAAAGCACGATTCTGAGATCAGGTGAGATCAAAAAACAATCAGCGTCTTTAATGTTCAGCAAAGGGTCCGTACACAGAAGGTCAATCGTATCAAGCAAAAAATCCAAAAACGTCAGGCAAAGCAATGTCAAAAAACAGGCAGAGATTCAAAATACACTGGGAATCAAAACCCGAGAAAAGAATGCTGGTACGCTTTACACTAGGCACAAAGACGAACTGGCACAGAAGGAAGGGGGACACACGTTATATACTAGTGAGGGGAGTGGCTGACGAGAGACAGGTGGACACAATCAGGGCCGGGGATGACGATCACACACAGGTGCGAGATAACGAAAAGTGGATCAATGGACTGTCACTCAACCAGAGAGCGGGAAACACGAGGGCAGGAAGTGAAGTGACCTGAAACGAGAGGGGAAGTTAGAATACCAAAATAAAAAAGTGCACAAGAAAAAAGGAAAAGACAAGAAGAAGAAGAAGAAGATATTCCTTTATTAGTCCCACAGTGGGGAAATTCAGTTTTACACTCTGTTGTTCACACAGTACATATACATGTCAATGGAGAGATGTCAGAGTGAGGGGTCCCTCCTGACAAGCGCCCAGAGCAGTTGGGGGTTTGGTGCCTTGCTCGGCAGTGCCCAAGAGGTAAACTGGCACCTCTCCCGCAACCAGTTGGTCTTGGTCCATGGGGGACTTGAACCAGCGTCCTCCGCGTCCTAACCCAAGTCCTTATGGACTGAGCTACTGCCGCCCCACAAAATGACATAACTTAAGATCTGACGGCTGTGACAGATCTGAATCTTGGTTGATTGGAAATTTCAAATCCACTGTTTACATGGACACTAAATAACATGATCCGATCATGACGTACGTATACATGCACTGAGCATTTAATCAGAATAAATCCTATAGACATGTGCAGAGTTCTCTAATTTTCGGAAATAGTAGAAGAAGAAGAAGCTGTACTTCCGCCTCTGTTGTAAACAAATGCCGCATTGTCTGCAAGTCATCAGCTCGTTAGCTCTTTGTGTCGCACACATTTTATTTTCCTCTATTCTGGTGCAGTGTCTGTTTATGTAGGGGTTTTTTTGTAATATGGACCTTCATTGGGTGTTTAAATACATACTTTTCCTTTTGCTGTTTCCCTCCCGTCATGTTTGCTACTTGCCAAAAAACTAGAGAGCTTTTATTTTGAAATGAAAGCAGTAAATGTTGATTTAAAAATAAGTCTTTTTCATTTTTTTTATGTCCATGACATTAGACCTGCTGTTTAATGTAGCTGGTATGATGTCAATATACTGTCAGTCACTTTCACTGTCTGCAGTAAAAACAGGCAAGACCTTGAACCTCTAGAAGAGACGCAGCTCACATGCAGCCAAGCCACGCTGCTGTGGCTACTCCAATCTGTTAACATGGACAGTGAAATAAAAAGCAACAGGTTCCACAGTCGCCACACACTGCTAGGTTCCCTGTGTGGACAGAGCGAAAGTGGATATAACATTCATGCTGCAGGGAGACCCTAGTACTGTGCATGCCAGCTCACTGGAGTATTTTTTTTTTCAATTTTGTTTCCATCAAACATGATGGCTTAAAGATATTTGGATTAGGTGCATATATATGAAAAAAATGAATACATACAGTTCCAGGGCTAGGGCTTTGCATTTCTATTTTCTCCTGATTTAAAAGGATAGTTGTGTGAGGTTCTTCTCCATGATCAGTGTATTACAATACAGTAGAACCAGACAGGAGTACCAGCACAGGAACAAATAGTGCGTTGCTGTGGTTGGAGACAGCAGCAAAACAGATTTTAGACACCTAAAAGAATCAATATTAGTTTAAATGTAGGCTATATTTAGAATATTTTCTGATGGGGAACTGAACTGAAAGTGAAGTTCTTCTTCTTCTTCTTCTTCTTCTTGAAAGCTATCTATCCTGTTTTTGTCAACAGAGCCTGCTGGTTCTGAAGAGAGCACAGATCAGTTTATGTTCATTTCCCATGTTGTAAAACATTCAAAATATAGCGTACACTTACGCTAGTAGTAGGGTTAGTAGGGTTAGGCAGTATATTTTTAGCATCATTGGGTGAAAATTCCTTAAAGGCTGTTTAAACGAAATTCAGAGATTTGTTTCCAAACACATTATAAATGTTGGAAAATAGTTACTGAAAACATGCGCAAAGACTGTGAACATTGTAGTACTGGAATGATGAGTTAGACTGTTTGTCTCTTGTTTAATGTTCAGGATTTTTTTGGGGGGGGGCTAAAAGCATGGGTTGATGACGCACTGGAGCCTCCTTAATATGACCCCTCCCCTAGTACTATATAACAACTAGAGCCCATTAGCGTCAGTGCGTCCTGCAGCTCCATCGCAAAGTACTGCATTCACTACAACTCAACTTAATCCTCCCCCCAACCCCTGACATAGACGATCATAGTGTCAGTGCCACTCAGGAACAAGTTTTTCTGGCTGAGACCCGCTTCTGTGATTGCTGAAAGGTCTTTGCCTTTTAGCAATGGTCCGAGATTGGACACCAGCTCCCAACCAGCCCCCAAACTGCCTTTATGGAAAGAGGGTCAGAGTGAGGTGGCTGGCGTTATAGGTATCTTCAATAAGAATTCTGACTAGTCACAATGTAATTATGACTAGTGAAAATGCACTTGTGTATATCTCTTATGTTAATTCCGGAAAGTCAAGTTTAACTATTAAATGTTAAAGCGGCTTACCATAGAAACAGATGCTGTTATACAATCAAACAAGCACTTGTTTGAGGTCCTTCCTGTGGTGCTACCTTATTTTCTTCTGTTTCAGGCCTGATGACCTATGTGACCTTCAGAGTCAAAATGCCAACAGCAGCCTTGTTCCAGCACCGCTGCAGAGTTACCCCAGTACTCCAGAAACGACATCATCACCGCTAAATACGCCAACATGTACTGAAGATTTCCATGAATCCACTTCAACTCCCCGACTAAACCACCCACACACCAGCACATTACCCACCGAATCCACCCCGTCGCCTCCCAGGAGTGTCTCTCGAACCCACTCACCACCCCTCCAGAACACCCACCAGACCCCACCACCCTGTCTAGATACCGACGATGCCCCTGTAGCACACGTGGTACCTCCTGACAGTACCCTCCAAACCACTGCGCTGCCCCATCTAAACACCCACCTTCCAGCCTCATTGACACCTCAGATTTTCAGCCAATCAACTTCTGCCACACCTCAAACCCCCGCCCACAGTCCCAGCCTATCACCGCCAACTGTTAACCAAAATATTACCCAAAATTCCTTCAGATCACCTCATAGAACTCTTCAAAATGCCAGTCTGCCTGAAGGCTCAACAGATCCTTCCAAATCACCTCCTATCTTATTAAACAATATTACCCACAATGCCTCTGATTCACCGTCACTTTCTGGCCAGCATCCTGCCAAAGCCCCTCCCACCCCTCCTTTAAGCCCTTCCCACCCTGACCCTTTCCTGCTGACCTCAGTGACCTTTACCTCCAGTGTCTCGTCCCATCTCTACTCCCCTGTCTGCTCATCTGCCTCCATTCTCCGCTCCCTGGACTCTCTGAGCCCCCACATTGGTCTGCCTTCCATGATGTCATCAGCCACCCCACAAATTACCACACCCCCTTTGACCCTGAGTCCGCCCCCTCCTGAGCTGACCCCGCCCCCTGTACAGCTGCTGGGCTCTGATGATGAAGAGCAGGAAGACCCCTCGGATTATTGCAAAGGTGAGTTTATTTTTCAGATTAATGCTGGTTGATTGACATTCTGATACAGCGAGCCAGAATATGTGAAAAATACAATAGTCAATACTAGGGATGGGAACTGACATGATGTTGATGGTCTGAGCATGTAAACATGTTCTAGTACAAACCCAAAATACAGATATGCACCGGAAAATAAGCATAATAGGTCCTCTTTTATGATTTATTATAGGCTGTTCAGAGTAGAACAGTCTTAAACAGGTCATAATTCCCTCTCTATTATGTATTTTATATTGCTGTGAAAACATCTTCAAACAACTGGATTTATTCAAATTTCTCACCCAAAACTACATGCTACATTTGAACTAGGGCTGTTCAATCGATTAAAATATTTAATTTCAATTAATGACATGATTATCCATAATTAAATGTGATTAATCACACATTTTTCAACAAAATGTTCAAAATGTGTCATAAAGTGAAATTGTCAAGTATTTAATACACTTCTACATACTTATCAACATGGGCGTGGACAAATATACTTTATGTAAATGTATGTACTCTATATATTTATTATTATGTTATATTATATATTAACAACACAAAACAATGACAAATAACCAGAAACCCTCACAGGCACTGCATTTAGCATAAAAAATATTCTCAAATCATAACATGGCAAACACAGCTGTCAATGTGTCAGTGTACTGACTTGACTGACTTGACGCAAAATTCATGTGATTATCATATCCTGAATTTCCCTCCAGGGATTAATAAAGGTTCATCTTATCTATATTATCTTATAAAGTGGGCATGTCTGGGTACCATAGAACTCATCTACATTCACATATTGTGAGTTCAAAGGAACCCCTTTGAAATTGGCCATGACCGGTTTTTCTTGCCAAAATTTAGCATTAATTTGGAGCGTTATTCAGCCTCCTTGACAATAAGCTAGTATATGACATGGTTGGTCATATGATTCCAGTTAATATATTAATGTGTTAAAGAAATTTGTGGTGTTAAAAGAAACATGCCTTAATGAGGTGTTGCGTTAACTTTGACCGATGTATTTTACAAAGGTAAAAGCTTTTTTTGTGATATTTGTGTACAAATTAGTGTATCAATAGAATTAAAGGGGAAACAGATTTAGTGAATAAATTATGACGGACAGGAAGCATCATGTGACTTCAATGTCCACTGAAGAAATTGACTCCTCATTACTCCACTTAGAACTGATGGAACCTTCATCACATTAACACATGAACCTAACCTTAATCTCAGATTTACATCCAGTTTCCTTCTTAGTTTTCCACTGTTTGAGCTATGGGGAAAAAAAAAACTAAACAATATTATTGTCCAAAAAAAGCTGAAGACACATGCACATAGATAAAAATATCTATGGACTGGAGACACATACATTGCAATACAATAGCAGTGTGAGAGTTCACACAGGGTGGGTGGGAGTGGTGGATAGGTCAACAAAAACATAGGACTTTCAACCAGGAGACTGCTGTTCATGTCCCTTGTGAAACTAAAAGTAACGTTCACGTCAGCCTTTAGTCAAGGGACTCATCAGTATTGTCAGTCTTGCTAGTCACTTGAAGTTATCGACAACCACGACTGTTTCCTAACCCTAATTAAGTAGTTGTGTGGTCTAAACCTAACTTCCTGTAAAAATCCAAAGTTTCATTATATGTTAAAAAAAAAGTTACTGGCATTAACCTGATGAAGTCACTTGGAGAAGGGGCGAAACGTCTTCAGAGACAAATCTAAGTCGAGTTGCCTTCGATTCAACTGTTGCCAGAATAAACTGGCATTAAAACAAATTTGTGTTAACGCGTTGTTATGATGTTAACTTTTGACAGCCCTAATTTGAATAAGTCATGATAATGTTATTTACCTTCATTCAACACTACTTTTTACTGAATAGAGATACAGTTAGGTCCACTTATGAACCACCTTTTGCTCAAATGTGGTGCTTGTTATGGACCATTTTTGACTAGCACAGAAGTCTACTAACAAAACAGATCAGGTGTTTCCCCCAGTCACCTCCCGCAGGTGTTGACATCCCCAGCAGAACAATGGTATCCCCACGTAGTGCCCTATTCAGGACGCCACCCAAAGTCTCCAAGGGTGCTTTCACCAGCCATAGTCCATTTGGTCCCACTCATTGAAACTGATACTTTTGGTGTGTTTTCTATTTAGTCTGGTTCGGCTTCACACTCATAGTGCACAAATAAAAGCACCAAATAAAAAAAAATTACCTGAAGGAGCAGGTTTATCTTTTTTGTCTCCACAGCTGGCAATACTATGCAGTGAATCACAGACATTGATATATGTCCACTTTGACTTGTCACTGATCTCCTCCGATTTATCTCCAGTAGCTATAAATGTCACTGATTTTTGTGGGCATTATTTAGCATATTCTGTTCATTCTCTTTAGCCCAGATATCAAACAAACAGTCAGTCCTCTCCCGCTCATATTAATCTGTTGTTTATCTGTGTCTGTGTTGTTTGATTAAAACAGACTAAATGTTGGCTTGTGAAAGCACCCCAAGAAGGCCCAATACTCTGAGAGCTTCTGTTCGGTCCATAAGTAAAGATTCTCCACCCCTGGTACAACTACCAGTACTTACGTCGACAGTGATGTCTACAGGGTCATCTTGTCTGTGCTTCTGTTCTGTTTGTGTTCCAGGTGGTTACTACCCGGTGAAGATCGGTGATCTGTTTAACGGGCGGTACCATGTGGTCAGAAAACTGGGCTGGGGACATTTTTCTACAGTCTGGCTCTGCTGGGACCTGCAGTATGGCACACAATACACACACATCTTGTTTTAAAAACATTGACAGATTGATAGATTTTTCACTGATTCTTTTGCCGTCTTGTCTCATCCCCCTAATCTGTCTGTGTAGGAGGAAGCGTTTTGTGGCGTTGAAGGTGGTAAAGAGTGCTCCACATTACACCGAGACAGCTCTGGACGAGATCAAACTACTCAGATGTGTGAGTCTTATGCGCAAACACAAATTAAATCTGCAGCACAGACCCCGAATCCCTGGGCTATGGACCAGTACCATGCAATATAAACAGCTCCAGGGCTGTAAGGAGATGATTCTATTTGGATAAATAAAGCTGAATGATAATCATAAAACTAAATAGGCTATTGTTGCAGTAATGAAATTGACGTCTGTGCAGCTTTTTTTCTTCAATCCCACTACAACTTACTGGTTTTGAATTAAAGCAGGGCTTCAGCACACAGGTAACCAGTCTGTTTGTATACAGGTGAGAGACAGTGACCCCTCTGACCCCTACAGAGAGACAATTGTCCAGCTGATTGATGACTTCAAGATCTCTGGAGTCAATGGAGTCCGTATCCTTCATCATCACCTGTTTGTATTCCTTGTCTTTCTGTGTGTCTTTGTCAGTCAGTAGTTTCCTCAGCTTTACTCAGATGTCTGTATGGTTCTGGAGGTTTTGGGTCATCAGCTGTTAAAATGGATCATTAAGTCCAACTACATGGGACTTCCTCTGGTCTGCGTCAAGACCATCATCAGACAGGTAACATACATAAAAAAACGGTGTAGACACTGTGTGACTCTGGACGTGAACTCAGTGACTGACGTGACCTCAGTCTCTCGGACATGACCTAATTTACTCCAGACGTGACCTCATTTACTTCGGCTGTGACCTTGGCGACTCAGGACTTGTCCCCAGTTACTCAGGACGTGACCTCAGTTACTCTGTACGTGACCACAGTGACTCTGACGTGACCTTGACGACTCTGTAGCAGATGATGACTGAAAGATGAAGAATATGAAATGTGATAATGAAAATATTGATGAATCCACAGTACACATCTCAATTTTTACATCCTTCCAGAAACTGTTTGTTTGACCACTCAGGGCGCAAAGTGATGAGACTCTTCATTTACAACCAGCCTGGTGAATCTCACTAGATACCAACCCAGTATGGTCCTGACCAGATGAAATTTTTATGACTTACAGGTCAACAGGTCAAATACCTGGTCTTTCTCTGGCAGAGAAGTGGTGAAACACAGACACATTATGGAGGCAAAACAATCTAATTCTAACATTACAGTGTACATGAATTGATGTGTCATGCTTCACTAACGTGTTCTAGTGGCAGTAAGTTGTTGACATAAATTCAATCAAAGCAAGTTAAAATAGTTACAGATTGTAGACCAAACCTTCTCTCTTATGCTAATCAGGTCATTATATCTGTCTGCAATATTTTAAATGTGTATCTTATTCATAAATTATAGGGGATCTTAAACATAAAGTTGGGTGCACACTAATGCCTAGGTAATGTTATATTTGATATATATTTTAATCTACGGTAGTTAAAGTGTATTACTCCATTTTATGTTCATTGTGAACCATACATAAATTGATTCATATTATTACACGTGCTCAAAACTTATAGAATTGACTTCCTGATAATCAACTCTGTTTACAAGTTCTATCTGTGTGATGTAATTGTTTGATTCATTTTAATTCAGTTGATCAAGTTTTATTCAGTGGTTAATGTCTTGTGTTTGGTATGAATTTGAAAGAGATGAAGCCCAGATTTCAAATATGGAAGAATTAATCATGCTGAAACAAGTCAATTAGTTTAATCTAACAAAGGAAGTTTTACTGAAGAATCAGAATAGTTTAATATATATATAAGAACTCTGTAGAAACCATGAGATTATGAGACGCAACTGATTAATATCAAATTTAATTATTTTTCCCTGTTTTTATAAAACTGGGTGGTGCCCCGAGTAAATCCTGATATTGAAGTTAACTGTGGGTAATATCTGAAGTTGAATGTTACCCCTTTCCTTCACATTTGATGATAACTTGTCTTACAATTAATAATTTGGGACTATTAATTATGAATATGAATCTTGATATGAATTAATGATTAATTGTTAATCTGCTCAATGCAATAACGCTACAACTCTGACGTGACCTCTGACCTCAGTGACCAGGAAATGTTTACCTTGGCACTGACTGGGACATGTTAACGTCTTTGGTGACTTGGCTGGGTGTTTGCAGGTGCTGCAGGGTCTGGACTACCTCCACACAAAGTGTAAGATCATCCACACTGACATCAAACCAGAGAACATCTTACTGGACGTTGACGAGGTTTACATCAGGAGATTGGCAGCAGAGGCAACCATCTGGCAGAGAGCTGGAGCCCCGCCCCCTTCCGGATCATCAGGTGAGGAGCAGCTATGTGATTTGCCAAAACGTCAAAACAGAAAACAGTGAATACTGGTTTCATGTGTTCAACTGTACTCAAAATGTCAACCATCTATCAGAGACGTGACGAGTCCAAGTCAAAATGTCCACTATCTAGCAGAGACATGCCACGAATCCGAATCAGCACAGCGAGGAAATGGGAGTCCGGCTTTTATTTTACCAACTGAAACCGTGTGACGTGACATCACTCTGTGTGGATCGAAGTTATGTTTACATTGATTCGTAATGCAGCCATCAGTTAAAATGTGCTTCTCTATGATCTTTAATAATTCTGACTGGAGTCAGATAACAGTGTTACTGGGAGCTGTGGTTTCACCGCTGTTCAGACAAACAGACAGACAGACACACAGCTCTCTGCCTGTCTGTCTGTCTATCTATCTATCTATCTGACTGCTTTCTAAGTTGTCTCTTCCTTTTCTCTTTCTACACAAATCTAACCTGTCTACCTGTCTTTCTTCTTCTTCTGTCTGTCTGTCTACCTGTCTTTCTGCCTGTCTGTTTGTCTGTCTTTCTGACTGTTTTCACTCATCCATCTTTATTTCCTCTGTTTCTGATATTATCTTCCTGTCTCTCTCTCTCCCTGTCTGTCTGCATCTATGTGTCTCTCTCTAGTTAGCATGGCTCCCAGGGATCCACAGGTAAGTGTCCAGGTGTGCTGCCTGCTGTGTTCTCACTGGTTACTGCCATTTCAGATGGAGAACTTGTTTCAGGTGTATTTAAACTGCAGTAAAAAGCTGTGAGCTGATTGGATACAACTCAGTAGAACAATCCAGCTGGTTGTCGTTGGTAAATTGATCCCAGTATGACACACACACTATATCCTGTGACAGTGACATCATTGGTTTAATCCCAGTGTGACACACACACAATATCATGTGATGCTAACAACATTTGTTGCATGTCATATTTTCTCAGCTGCTGCTTTCAGGCAACACAAACCTCTGAGCAGGAAGTGTGTATGTTCAGTAGTGTTTAGTGTCCATAACACAGTGTGTGTGTTGTGTATGCGTGTATAAATGTGTGTGTAGGTTGGTAAGCTGACTAAGAACAAGAAGAAAAAGTTGAAGAGGAAAGCAAAGCGTCAGCAGAGACTGCTGGAGGAGAGGCTGGTGGATATACAGGTACTCTAATTCTACTGCAGTACTACTGTAATACTACTGTAACTAAGTTTGAGTTGAACATTTTTCAACTTGCGGTAGCCAGAAAAAAACGGCAAACATGTAGCACTCAGATGTAGGCTGCTGATGGGTGATGGAGGGCCCCTGAGTTCTTGTGTTGGGTGCTCCCTCTCAGGTAGGGGATGGTGTCAAATATTGACACAAGAACAGTGCTGAAGCTCTGGTGGTATTGTTGCTTTTGTTACTGCTCTTTCTGCTGTCTTTGAGCTGGAGGATTTAGGTGGACTGTCCCTTTAACAGGGGCAATGACGTTGCTGTGTGTTATTGCAGTGCGTGTGATGATGTCGCACAGAGAGAGAAGTGGTGTTGACGGAGCGATTGGCATGACGAGCTGACAACAGTGGCACAACAGCCAATCAGAATAAAACAGAAGTGACAAAATCCTCCCTTCAAAACTAATGTATCTGTTTCTTCCTGTGTGTGTTTAGAGGATGGAGGAGGAGGATGGTGTGTTAGTACAACCTGATGACACAGACACTAACTGTGAGTAGTACACACTGACATGTATCCTCCGTGTACCAGTCCTGCAGTATTAAAGTACATGTAATGTGATAGAATAGTTGTGTGTGTCAACATATGTCTAACATATAAACGTGCATTCCTTTGCTCTCAGGCTCTTTGGTCGTCAACTGCAACACTTCCTTCTCCGCAGCCAACAGCAAAGCAAGCTCAGAGTCCACCTGCTCCTGGTTGGAGGACAGATGTAATGGCCACGCCCCCGGACGGTTCTCCAGCCCCGCCTCAGGCCTATCAGGCTTCTCCAGCTCTGTGATGTCAGCGACATCCGAGTCAGCACTTTCTACTCAGTCAGGATACTCAAGCGGACGAGATGGTGAGATAATACTATACATACTGTACATAGTATACGTATGCACTGATGTACTGCACTGCATACAGTACGCAGTATATAGTACACAGTAGGGATGGGAAAGGTTTGGTTAAAAAACTGAACCATTGGGTTTGCTAGTCATGGTTCGGTGCATGTATGTATCGTTTGGTTCATGTGAACTAGGTTATGAGACCGAATGTGTATTTGTCATCGCGTTTATTGTCACACTAGAAATCAAGGCCTATTGAAAGAGGCTGGGACACGGCGGACAGGGGTATGAGGTTTAACACATGTGCTGTGTAACTGAAGCTGAGGTCATGTCTTTCAACTATGCTTACATTACCACAGTTATTAACTCATCACTGCACGTTAGCTCACCGGCTAACAGCGAATGGTAAACACCTTCAAGTTATTTAGTTGAGTTGTAAATGACTTAAGTTCCTTCTAGTAAGCAGTGTTCAGTGGTTGTGTTCGAGGAGTTTATTGTGAAGGTTGGAACGGTAGCAGTGAAGTAGTGATGCACTGTTATTGACAAGACTCCGAAATACAGAGCCTCTGTGTTATTAATTTATCTTCATAAAGTTTAGGAGTAATGTAACCCTCAGCTACACAAGCTGAAAGTAAAGCTGGCAGTAGGCTCTGTAGTCTGACTGTTTAGGTTAGGTTTATGTATTTGTTATGCAGGACTGATAATGACTGTGTTCTTCAGTCTTTATAAACTTCACACAGGAATATGCTTAATTTTATTAATATGTTCGATTGTTTCCAGTGAGATATTAATGAGTTTATGAGGTGACTTTACTGTTGTAATCATTACTGTTGCTGCTCTAGAAACATGTGTCCTAGTTGTATTTTAAATATTCAATTTTAATCTGGTTCTGAATTTAAGGTTTAACCAGGTTGACATAAGTATAGCTAATATGCACACTTCAATATTTGTTTGTTTATCACAAGTCATATCATCATTGCAATATTGAGCAGTGTTATTGCACATGGCAGATTTTCCTCATATGTTACAGGCCTAGTATATGTTACTCTTGTTTAAAAAAAGCTCTGGTGCTGTTTGACCTGATGCTGCACTTTTTGTTGATGTCCTGAGCCTATAATTAGTTTTTATTTATTAATTATTTTTAAATAACACGGTGGCACTTTTTTTTAGGTAAGAAGTCCAGCCATAAGATGTGATAATGAAGAACTGTTTTGTTCCTTATGTTAGGCTACTGTGAAGACAAACAGATGTTGACTTATTTTGCCAAATAAATGAAAAGCATGTTCAAATTGAAGTTGGAAATTGGCCTCTTAGCTGAGCCATAAATGAACCGAACCGAAAACCATGACCCCAAACCGTGAACCAAACGGAACCATGAATTTTATGAACCGTCCCACCCTAGTACACAGTATATATACACACAGATATACTACAGTATATACAGTGCACACAATATATACACTACATAGGATACTGTATATACACACAGATGTACAGTATATACTATACAAACAGTATTTACAGTACACAATATATAGAGTACACAATATATACTGTATATACACACAGATATACTACAGTATATACAGTACTTTGGTCTAGAGTACCAGCTCTCTGGTCTTCATGTTGGTTACACCTCTTTAACTATAAATGCAGTCTGCACAGGCAAAACCCAAAGCTGAAACTGAGAGTATATTCCTCACATGAAAAATGGATGGGTTCAAACAAATGTGTGTGTGTGTGTGTGTGTGTGTGTGTGTGTGTGTGTGTGTGTGTGTGTGTGTGTGCTCACCAATGCTCAACCAACTTTTATTTTCTACATCCGACACTCTTCAGCTGTGGGGTGGTGGGGGTGGGGGGGTGTAATATACAGAAAATCAATAAGATTTGAAGAAGATGAAGATGAAGATGTATTGTTTGTGTTTTTCAGCGTTCAGTGCATCAGACTTCGTCCTCAGTCCTCTGGATCCTCAGAACGCCCATAGACTGAGAGTGAAGATTGCTGATCTTGGAAATGCATGCTGGGTGGTGAGACACCTTCATCATCTCATCTTCTTCCTCTCTGTAGTGTCAGTATGAACCAATCAGAAAGCACCTCTCTCTGTAGTGTCAGTATGAACCAATCAGAAAGCACCTCTCTCTGTAGTGTCAGTATGAACCAATCAGACAGCTCCTCTCTCTGTAGTGTCAGTATGAACCAATCAGACAGCTCCTCTCTGTGTAATGTTAGTATGAACCAATCAGACAGCTCCTCTCTCTGACTCTCGTCCAGCACAAACATTTCACAGAGGACATTCAGACCAGACAGTACCGAGCTTTGGAGGTTCTGATTGGAGCAGAGTACGGACCACCTGCTGACATCTGGAGCACTGCCTGCATGGTACACACACACACACACACACACACACACACACACACACACACACACACACACACACACACACTAGTGTATCAACTATGTATCGGTGTGTCAATGATGTATACCTGCATGGTACGTGCACACACATCTACTCATCTACTGTATGTATCGATGTGTTATCTACAGTATGTGTCGGTGTGTCATCTACAGTATGTGTCGGTGTGTCATCTACAGTATGTGTTGTGTGTCATTGATATATTGATGTGTCATCTAGTTATCGGTGTGTCAACGATGTATCGGTGTATCATGTATTATTATGTATCATGTGTCATCGACATATCGGTGTGTCAACAACATATAGGTGTGTCAACAAGATATAGGTGTGTCAATGTATCGTGCGTTATGGATGTAGCATGCATCAGCGATGTATCACTGTATCATCATATTGTGTATTATTGGTGCATCATGTATCGCCGCTATATTGATATGTCATCGATGTATCATGTGTGTCATCAACATATCTGTGTATCATGGTATCGTCTGTCATCAATGTATCTGTGTGCCATTGATGTATCTGTGTCATTGATGTAGGAGTGTGTCATTGTATTGTGTATCATTAACGTATCATTGTATCGTGTATCATTGGTGTGTCATCTATGTATCTTGTGTCAACGATGTACAGGTATACACTCCTGATCAAAATCTTAAGACCAGTTAAAAAATTGCAAGAATTTGCATTTTGCACTGTTGTATCTTAAGAAGGTTCTAAGTAGAGTTTCAAAATGCAAAAAGAAGAAATGGGAACAAGAGACCAAATGTTTTGAGCAGGCAATTTATTGAAAAGAACAATTTAACTGAAATAGGCTGTTCATCAGCTGATCAAAAGTTTAAGACCACATCCTTTAAAAGCCCAAATCTGTGCAAAAATTTGGAGTCCATGTCATTTTCTGTCAAGTAATCACACTGTCAAGACCTCTTGATGGGAAAAGCAAAAAAACTCACTGCCTTCGAACGTGGCAGGATTGTTGAGCTGCATAGACAAGGCCTCTCACAGCGTGCCATCGCTGCTGAGGTTGGACGCAGTAAGACAGTCATTTTGCATTTCTTAAAAGATCCTGAGGTTTATGGAACAAAAAAATCAAGTGGTAGACCCAAAAAAATCTCACCGGCACTGAGCCGGAGGATCCGAATGGCTGTCCGTCAAGACACGGGACGATCCTCATCCCAAATTAAGGCCATTACTGGTGCTGACTGCAGCCCAATAACCATCAGACGGCATCTACAAAGGAACGGCTTCAAAAACAAAAAACGTCTTCAAAGGCCACGTCTCTTTCAACGCCACAAAATTGCCCGTTTGGCCTTTGCAAGGGAGCACCAAACATGGGACGTTCAAAGTTGGAAGAAAGTTTTATTCTCTGATGAGAAAAAATTTAACCTTGATGGTCCTGATGGCTTCCAACGCTACTGGCATGACAAGGAGATGCCACCTGAGATTTTTTCAACACGGCACAGCGGAGGGGGCGCCATCATGATCTGGGGTGCTTTTCCCTTCAATGGAACAATGGAGCTCCAGGTTGTGCAGGGGCGTCAAACAGCAGCTGGCTACGTGGAGATGCTGCAGCGGGCATCCCTCATGACTGAGGGCCCTCGTCTGTGTGGTGATGACTGGCTTTTTCAGCAGGACAATGCTGCAATTCACAATGCCCGTCTGACAAAGGATTTTTTTCAGGAGAATAACATCACTCTTTTGGATCATCCTGCATGTTCCCCTGATCTAAATCCAATTGAGAACATTTGGGGATGGATGGCAAGGGAAGTTTACAAAAATGGACATCAGTTCCAGACAGTGGATGCCCTTCGTGAAGCCATCTTCACCACTTGGAGCAACATTCCTACAAGCCTTTTGGAAACACTCGCATCAAGCATGGCAACACAAATTTTTGAAGTGATCAACAATAATGGTGGAGCTACTCATTACTGAGTCTGTTTTTGAGACTTTAATTTCTGTTTTAGGGGTTTTTTTGAGCTATGGTCTTAAACTTTTGATTAGCTGATGAACAGCCTATTTTAGTTAAATTGTTCTTTTCAATAAATTGCCTGCTCAAAACATTTAGTCTCTTGCTCTCATTTCTTCTTTTTGCCTTTTGAAACTCTACTTAGAACCTTCTTAAGATACAACAGTGCAAAACGTAAATTGTTGCAATTTTTTAACTGGTCTTAAGATTTTGATCAGGAGTGTATCATCAGTGTGTGGTGTATTGATGTATCGGTGTATCATCGTACCATGTATTATTGATATATTGGCGTATTATTGATGTATTGATGTGTCATTAATATATTGTGTGTCAACAATGTATCGGTGTTAGGATGGTAATTTTAAAGAAACGGTTAACTGGGTTTCAGGTTAACCAATAATCAACCCTCGTTAACCGATTAATAACTGTTAACCTACCAGATTTGTGCCTCTCATGCAGCTTTGCGTCAGCTGCAGATGTGAGCACAACAAACTGAGTCTCCAGTTCACCATCAGGAGAGTTACTGCAGCAGCTACGATGCTGCATTCACTGTCTCCAGTTCACTCTCCGGAAGCATTAGCAGCCACGGTGCTTTTGCGTATTACTGACGTATTGTGTATCATCAGTATGTGGTACATTGGTGTATTGATGTGTTGATCTTTTGACTGGTGTTTCAGGCATTTGAGTTGGCGACAGGAGATTACCTATTTGAACCTCATTCAGGAGAAGATTACACCAGAGACGAAGGTACTACTAGGTCTATGTGTATGTTTACTCTTTGTGTTCAGATCACATTGAGCTCATTGAGCTCACTGTGAACTAGACAGTACTTCAGTGTGTATTTGTACTCTTTGTTTTCAGATCACATCGCTCACTGTGTACTAGAGAGTACTTGAGTATGTATTTTTATTCTTTGTGTTCAGATCACATTGCTCATGTCATCGAGCTGCTTGGACCGATTCCTTTGCCCTTCGCTTTGTCTGGCAGATACTCCAGAGAGTACTTCAACAGGAGAGGTGAGACTGTCTGTCTTTCTATCTGTCTGTCTCGCTGTCTCATTTCAAGTGTTTCTCTATGACTCAAATCAAGCAATCCGATTGGTTCATTGCCATGATATAATACCTACAAACAGTACGCTAGACTAATGTCTTGTCATGGTTGCTTAGTAACTTGGAAGGTTAACATCTATGTAAGAATGGATTCTCACCTGTCTGCTCCTATCTCAGGTGAGCTTCGTCACATCTCCAGTCTGAAGCCATGGGGTCTGTTTGAGGTGCTGCTGGAGAAGTACGAGTGGCCGCTGGATCAGGCGGCTCAGTTCAGTGACTTCCTGTTGACCATGTTGGAGCTGCAGCCTGAATGCAGAGCGACTGCAGCGCAATGTCTGCAGCATGCATGGTTGCACACAGACACACACTGATGTGCACACACACATTCGCACACGCAGAAACACACAATGATGTACACACGTGTTGAGTGTTAAAAATCTGTCAGTGCTGAGGAGGGAAATTACCACCTTGACTGACAGCTGTGATTGACTGATTGTGTGATCGATCGATCGTTGGTATCACTTTCAGAGCACTTTAATAGAAAATCTTACAGCCACTCAGACTTCATCTGAATTTTCAGGGCGTTGCCTTCAACATGTCATGTTCAACACGTCAAAATGACATTTAGCAATAGCAACAGCATCTCTCTCTCTGAAGCTGAATCAGGTGCTTTAAACGCTTTGTCTGCCATTTCTGACAATGTCTTCGATGTTACTCTAATTGATGATCTCTGATCATTCAGTTTCGTCTGTTGGGGTATACAACTTAACAAACTCTTACATAATGTAGTATTACACCGTGTTCTAACTGAATGTGAGCGTCTGATGATAGTGCCTCATCGCTCAGCATCGGACGTTCTGTCCACACTGAATACGTTAAATATGCTTAATATAGTTAACTATCGGCATCCAAAGATTTATACACCCTCAATTTATCTTTACAGCACTGCCGTTGGTCACCAGCCTGCTGGTCAGACTGACTCAAATAAGCTGAACAAAGTTGTCTCATCTGGCGATAGCACTGTGCTTTCCTACGTGTGACAACACTGTATGGATGAAGTATTAAACTGTTGAATTTTACTCATTTAGTGACTGACTAGTTATCTAGCTATCTTGCTTATTCCACCATGCTACAGAAAAGGAGGCCACAATGGACAGCACTGGGTCATGGTCCCTCTTCCTCACTCCTCATCACTAGGAGACTACTTCACCGGGAGGAGAGTTAGCTAGTTATAGCTTGTCATTCTCTGGACAAGCTAGCTAGCCAGTTCCGGAGACAGACAATCTAGCTAGCTAACTAACTAACATTAACCAGCCATTCACTCCTGAAATAGTCTCCAGCAACGTAGGGGTTGACTAATCTGGCCCCACTGGTTAATGTTAACTTTCTCAACTAATACTCGTGATCCTAGCGAGTGAGTGACAATATGTATTCAGAGAAACTAGAATTTCCTTCAGCCTTTGTTAAAAAACAAGCCAACAATACTTGCTAGCCAACGTTAACTAATGTGTTCAGAGAATTATTCTGCCTCCACTTAACGTTCTGCCCAAAAATCCACCAGCATCACATTTACTAATAGAAAAAGGGTCTGTTGTTTGTTCTTTAGGAGTATATTGCATATTGTACTTTTAAAGTGGACTGACCTTTAAGGTGGCCTGTTCTTTGAGCTGTAAGGTTTGAGTTCTGAAACTTCAGTCAAGGTTTAATTTCCCTTCGCCAGAAATCAACTTCAGCTTCTTTAACTCATCTGACATTTTCTGATTTCTGATGATTTTTGATGATTTCTGTTCTTTAAACTTTTTCTTTCTTTATTCTTGTTTCTGTGATTTTACTGGTTTTTACTGTTTTTCTGATTCTGTCTCAAAGTTTTCTTCTGTCCGTTTTGACTTTTGCTGAGTTTCTATTTAACAGACTTGTGTTTCTGAAACCTTATCTATTACTTAGTATTGATCCAAGACCTCTAAGACTCCTGGAACCTCCCTGATGATGTTTAGACAAGCACACTGTAGCTTCCTGTCTCACTGACTCTGATGACGTTATTGATCTTATTGACAATATTGATCTCTGTAGCTAGTTGTCCTCAGATGACCTCTGACCTGTTCACCTGCTCTCACCTCTTTATATATTCATATAATAAATAGTGCCTTGAAATGACCCCTGACCCCACTCCCCTTCCCTGGCAGTGAGATCACAGTTTTTTTACGTGTCCGTTTGTGTGGACTGTTACTTGTATGAAAATAAAGATGAATGAAAGCTTGTCTGAGATGTTACCTTTGACCTCTGATTTTTGACCTGGAGAGGAGAGGCTGCCTGCTGCTGGTGGCTATGAATGAACACTTGACTGTCATTTTAAAGGGTTAATATTAATAGTTACTATTAATATTAATACATAATACATACTTTAATGCTATGCTGCTGTTTATCATATGCTCATATTTGTGTGTGTGTTGTTTATGGTTGCCTCATCAGAAAGTGGTCCAAAAATGATATGGCACGGTGTGAGATCCTTCCTCTCTCCCTATTTGGTAGAGTCAAAACAATAAAAATGAACTTACTCAACTTCAACTTCTCTTCCTATTCTAGTCCCTATCTATAGGAGTTCCTGTCACCATTTTCAGTATGTTGAACAAATTAATTTCCAAGCTTCTTTGGCAGAATAAGAGACCCAGGATAAGACTTAAAAACCTTTACATGTCAAAAGACAAGGGAGGCTTGAACTTAATTTATAAAAATACTATTGGGTGGCTCAATTAACTGCAATAATGGCATGGATACAGAGGAAACAGGGTGGATGACAATAGAACAGTACAAGTAAGGGCATAGCGTTGGCAGCATTGTCTTTTAATAATATCAAGTCTATCAAATTTAAAATTAAAAATGAATGGATAAAACATACTCATGGACTCTAGTTAAAAAATTGTTCAGGGGTCCTGAGTCAATCTCAAGAGCCATGCCGATTCTGGGTAATCCAGAGTTTCCCCCTTCTGTATGGGACAGTGGATTTCGAAGCTGGGCTGACAAGGGACTAATCACACTTACCCTATTATTTGACAGAATAGAGATTAAAAGCTTTTTACAACTTCAAGAACAATTCACGCTTCTATCAAATGACTTGTATAAGTCTCTCCAAATATGACACTGTATTACAAGTCATAAAGAAAAAGAGATACTCTGCAAAAATCCAAATATAATTGAAGAACACTTAATTATTATTTCTGAAAAAGATTTTCCAATAAAACATGTCTCTCATATATATATATATAAAAGACTCATGGCTGATATCTCCCAAAACACTTGGAACATGAAACAAAAATGGGAATTAGAATTAAATGCCATAATTGAAGATAAGGTATGGGAAGACCTGTGTACTAGTAGTCATAAGGAAATAAGAAGCCAAATATTGAAAGAATTTCACTGGAAACTAAAGATTAGGTATTTCAATACAACGTATAATATCTTTTTGTATGTCAAAGAATCTTCAGTAGCTTTGTGTTGGGGGAATTGTGGGAAGATAGGTGACCACACTTGTTTTGGGATTGCCCAGTAATTCAGGAGTTTTGGAAAACTGTTAAAAAAGAAATGGAAAAAATCTTAAAAGTGACTTTCCCCATGGATCCAATGTTGTTAATGTTGGGAGTTGTGAACGGGAGGAAATGTACAGTACGGGTCAGAGCTATATACTACGGATTTGTCACTGATTGCTAAAAAAAAATGATAACTGTGAATTAGAAGGACATGAAACCACCAACAATAACTCAGTGGATGTAGACTTAAACAGGTCTACATGATGGAACGACTAACTGCAAGTCTTCAAATGAAGATGGACAATTGTAGTTGAAGATGGAACTGAATTACAGCATACTTGGGTGTTTTTTAAGTTGTTTTACATTGTAACGGAATGAAATCCCTCTTGTCATAATTGATCCTGTCCTGCAAAAATGTCTGTAGTCCTATGTCGGGGAGTGTTTTATGTTTTAGATTTTATGTTTTATGTGTGTTTATATGTTTTGTAAAAAATGAAAAATAAAAAGTTCCAAAAAAAAGTGGTCCAATAATGTGAATGTATTTGTTAATGCTGGTAAACGATGGGTCACTGTGGTCGCATAGAACAGTGGTTGAAGTCCTGGTGTCACCAGACAGCAAGGCCTGCAGACTGTATCCATGAAAATCACCAACCACTGTAAACATGCAGGTATGACATGATGCAGTCAGCAGTGAAAAAAAAATATATAGCTACAGTATATGGTCCATGGAAAATTTAAAGTGCCTTCATGTGGTTTGAGTAGCCTTTAGAAATTAAATGTTGGTGTTCATGTTCTCTGTATACGTTGTCATTATAGTCCTGAATCATGTTGCGTATAATGTGAATGCTAGCACTAGCTGAGTCAGTGTTAGCTGTGCTAAGTCAGGAAACAAGTGGAATTATTGTGGGGTTGTATGTATTCTCCTGTGTTCTGAGAGGTAAAATTACGGCTCCCAGCCGGCACTGGGCGAAGGCGGGTTACACCCTGGACAAGGGCAGGGCACATAGAGACAAACAACCATTCATGCTCACATCTACACCTATGGGCAATTTAGAGTCATCAATTGACATAACCTGCATGTCTTTGGATTCTGGGAGGAAGCCTGTATGTCTTTTGATTCTGGGAAGAAACCGGAGAACCTGGAGAAAACCCACACAAACACAGGGAGAACAAGCAAACTCCACACAGAACAGCCCGAAGCCGGATTTGAACTTTCACCCTCTTGCTGTGGGTCGACAGCGTTAACCGCCGCTGAATGGCCGCAGCCCTTCATGGAAATGTATTAAATAAATTACCAGCTACTGGGAAGAAGAAGAAGAAGATCTACCTTTATTAGTCCCACAATGGGGAAATTCAATTTACACTCTGTTAAACTCATACATGGTACATGCAAACCTGAAACACACATACATGCATTAATGGAGAGATGTCAGTGTGAGGGGGCTGCTCCTGACAAGCGCCCCGAGCAGTTGGGGGTTTGGTGCCTTGCTCAGGGGCACCTCGGCAGTGCCCAAGAGGTAAACTGGCACCTCTCCAGTTACCAGTTCACACTCAGTTTTTGGTCCATGTCGGGACTTGAACCAAGCCAACTCCCTACAGACTGAGCTACAGAATATAGTTAATAAATGTTTATATTAATGTAATTTTCGATAGATTTTGAGGTAAATACTGGGATTATTTGGCAGTAATTCCAAAGAAATTTCAAATTGGTTACCAGTGAACACCTGTCGTGACTGTCAGTCACCAGTAGAGGTCCCTGTCAGCTACATATTCACTGATGAGCACCAGAGAGGTGAGACTGAACGCTGACAGTTTAATTAGGACAGACAGACAGACAGACAGACAGACAGATAGATAGGCAGGTCCTCAGTCCTCTGACTGGAGCAGCAGCAGGCGGTAAAACCCCAGTTTGACATCTGACGGACTCACCAGGACCAGCCGGGATTTTACCGGAGCGGTCCGGCTGCTGTGAGGAGTTGAGCGGGTTCAGGACTGAGATCAGACCGGGAGGAGACGGGACTCCGCTCCGGTAAGTTTCGCACTGATTCTCTCTGAACCAGGTGATTAGAATCGGACAGTTAATCCAGTATAAAGAGCGAGTGAATTCCCAGCTGAACCAGTAAATCAAACCAGTTAAGCTGCTATTGTGCAAATTGTTGTGAAATTATTAGAAGATAAATTACATATTGAATAATTACGCTTTAAATTAAGAGTTTATTCATTCGAGTAAATGGAGAAAAATATTTCTCACCAACTGTTTTTAGACTTCTAGAATTTTTTATAATTAATCGATATAGCCTCCCTCCATCCTCTAGTTAGTATCCAGAATGTCAAATATCACAGTAAACTGAAAACATAGTAAGATTTTTTTTTCTTCCTTATCTTAAGATGCTTTATAGATCAAATAATTAATTAATTTCACGAGAAAATAAAGTGCAGACTAAACAATAATAAAAATAATCAATAGCTGCAGCTATAAACTGTGAACTCCTATTTGATTTATTAGTTTTATCAGTATAAGATTTTGCCTCATTCATTTTCCTGGATGGTGAACATTTTCTCTTCATATTGTATAATCGCTGTAAGGAGACGTTTCTCTTTTCATATTTCTACATAATACAGATTATTGTTTCAGGGGGGTGTCCTCATTTTAGATACAAAATAAAACCACTCTTACTTACTGTGACTTTAATAATGACAGCAACTGTGACAACAGCTGCTCGAAAATGTAGGACTTTGTAGTAACCACTCAAAGTATTGTTTATTGTTCTTTTAATAAAGCAGGAACACTACTCTATCAAAACATAATGTACTTAAATCACCTCCAGCACTTAACATTTACAAATGACCAGGAATAAGTGAACGAAGAACCTTGTTCCAAGAACTACATTTCCCATAGTTCTCAAATAAATCATGTTAATGGAAAACAAATATAATCCAACAGACCCTACAGGCTTCAAGTATAATTCCGCATTTAACCCTGATGAAGGCGAAATAGTGTGGCATACTAGAGAGGAGCTGGGCCACGTCAAATCACATAGAAATGCAATTAAAAAATCTTGAGTAACGTTTCTAATGCAATCAGATAAAATGTTTCAAACAAGTTTCTAAAGCAGGGGTGGGCAATTATTTTTCCCTGGGGGCCTCATGAAAAACACAGATTGTTGCCGGGGGCCACATTCCTTTGTTTTATCACTATAGAAAACATTCTGGACACTTATTTTGTTGCAAACTAAGCGCACAGTTTTACCGCCAACCTCCGCGAAAAAATACTTAGCAGTCCATGACTTATTATAGACGTGCCACCTCAGCAAGTGACGTTTTCTCTACTGATTTTTTAGCTTTGTAAGTAAAATTGTGTGGTTTGTCTGAGACTTTCTGGGTTGGGTTGAACCATCACAAGGACAGGTTCCAGCCAATGGGCCTTCTAATGCCCAGGTCTGTTCTAAAGAGTGAACAGAGATCTTTTGAAGAGTGAGCAATGAATTAAGTGAGTGGAGAGTTAATGAAGAGTGAGTGGAGAGTTAATGAAAAATGAGCAGGGAGTTTCTGAAGAGTGAACAGTGAGTTAATTAAGAGTAAGTGGAGAGTTAATGAAGAGTGAACGGATATTTTCTGAAGAGTAAGCAGAGAGTTAATGAAGAGTGAGTGGAGAGTTAATGAAGAGTGAGCAGGGAGTTTTGAAGAGTGAACAGTGAGTTAATGAAGAGTGAGTGGAAAGTTAATGAAAAGTGAATGGAGAATTAATGAAGAGTGAGCGAAGAGTTGATGAAGAGGGAATGGAGAGTTAATGAAGAGTGAGCGAAGAGTTGATGAAGAGGGAACGGAGAGTTGATGAAGAGTGAGCAGAGAGTTGATGAAGAGTGAGTGGGTAGTTTCTGAAGAGTGAGCAGTGACTAATGAAGAGTGAGTGGGGAGTTAATGAAGAGTGAGCTGAGAGTTTCTGAAGAGTGAACAGATATTTTCTGGAGTGAGCAGTGAGTTACTGAAGAGGTGAAGGTTAATGAAGAGTGAAGGAGATTTACTGAAGATTTTTTAGAGTGAGCAGGAGAGTTTCGGAAGAATGAACAGTGAGTTAATGAAGAGTGAGTAGAGAGTTAATGAAGAGTGAACAGAGAGTTAATGAAGAGTATGTGAAGAGTTGATGAAGAGGGAACGGAGAGTTAATGAAGAGTGGACGGAGAGTTGATAAAGAGTAAGTGGAGAGTTAATGAAGACTGAGCAGAGATTTCATGAAGAGTGAGCAGAGAGTTCATGAAGAGTAATTGGAATTTCTGAAGAGTGAACATAGAGTTTCTGAAAAGTGAACAGAGACTTTCTGAAGAGTGGGCAGACAGTTAATAAAGAGTGAATAGGGAGTTAATGAAGAGAGAATGGAGAGTTTCTGAAGAGTGAGCAGTGAGTTAATGAAGATTGAGTGGAGAGTTAATGAAGAGTAAGTGGAGAGTTAATGAAGAGTGAACGGATATTTTCTGAAGAGTGAGCAGAGAGTTAATGAAGAGTAAGTGGAGAGTTAATGAAGAGTGGGCAGGGAGTTTTGAAGAGTGAACAGTGAGTTAATGAAAAGTGAATGGAGAATTGATGAAGAGTGAGCGAAGAGTTGATGAAGAGGGAATGGAGAGTTAATGAAGAGTGAGCGAAGAGTTGATGAAGAGGGAACGGAGAGTTAATGAAGAGTGGACGGAAAGTTGATGAAGAGTGAGCAGAGAGTTGATGAAGAGTGAGCAGAGAGTTGATGAAGAGTGAGTGGGGAGTTAATGAAGAGTGAGCTGAGAGTTTCTGAAGAGTGAACAGATATTTTCTGGAGTGAGCAGTGAGTTACTGAAGCATGAGCAGGGAGTTTCTTAAGAGTGAACAATGAGTTCATGAAGACTGAGTAGAGAGTTACTCAAGAGTGAGCAGGGAGTTTCTGAAGAGTGAACAGTGAGTTAATGAAGAGTGAACGGAGAGTTAATGAAGAGTGAGTGAAGAGTTGATGAAGAAGGAACGGAGAGTTAATGAAGAGTCGACGGAGAGTTGATGAAGAGTGAGTGGAGAGTTAATGAAGAGTGAGCAGAGATTTCATGAAGAGTGATTGGAATTTCTGAAGAGTGAACATAGAGTTTCTGAAAAGTGAACAGAGACTTTCTGAAGAGTGAGCACACAGTTAATAAAGAGTGAATGGAGAGTTAATGAAGAGAGAATGGAGAGTTCATGAAGAGTGAACAGAGATTTAATTAAGCGTGAGCCGAGAGTTGATGAAGAGAGAATGGAGAGTTAATGAATAGTGAACCGAGAGTTAATGAAGAGTGCAGACCTTGTTAAACAGTCATAAGGAGAAAAATGAAATACTGATCAGAAGAAACATCTTCAGTATTTTTTCAGTTTAAATGTTTTAACACAAAAAGTTTTGAATCTTAATCTTTCTGCTGTAAATAGTCTGTTTCTCTGCTGGAACTGTCAGGGAAACTGGGTTATTAACAAAAGAGAGAGAGAGAGAGAGAGAGAGAGAGAGAGAGAGAGAGAGAGAGAGAGAGAGAGAGAGACCCCAGACGCAGAAAACACACCCACGGATAGATTAACAAAAAGCGAGTCTTTAATTTTTGACTGATTAAACAAAATCCTTTAGTAATACAAAATAATAATAAAATGGAGCTTGAAAGAAATATAAATTAAACACAATTAACTACAAAAAAACTAAATACACATAAACTACAATTAACGCTAAACATAGAGTACACAGAGAGACGGTGAAGATATACAAATGAACACACAGGCCAGTGAGAGACAGGACAACAAAGAGTGCACGGGGAAACCTCTAAACATAAAACCTACCAGAAGAAAAGAGACACAAAACTATACCGAGGAGAAGGGAGTCTAAGAAGAAATCCAGGGAAAGACAAAAAAAGCACACGATAGTCAAAGTGGAGGGAACACAGAGCATGGGGAGATCACAGGGACTTCAACAAATGCACAGAGAAGAACATGGGAAAAAGGGGTGACTTAAATACACAAAGGGAAGACGACCAGGTGGAAACAATCAGGGGTGGAGCAACAATCAGGGAAAGTAGGTCAGGGGGTGTGAACCAAGAAAACGGAGGGAAAACACACAACGGCAGGAAGTAAAACTAGAAATGATATGGAGACACAAGACTTTCAAAATAAAACAGGAAACAACCAAAGACAAAACACCAGGACAGGGAGTGAAACACAAACAATACACTAGGACAAAAACTCAATATAACAAAACAGCACCAAAATGATAAACTAATCGAAAAACTAACTAACACAAGAGTCCATAACTGTGACAGGAACCATGGTATCATGGATGGATGGATGGATGGATTGATTTACTGATGGACTGAAGGAAGGGTTGATGAAAGGACAGATGGATGGATGGATTGAGTGATGGATGGTTTGATTGATGGATTTCGTTTACGGCTGGATTGACCGATTGATTGATTGACTGACTGATTGATTGATTGATTGACCGATTGATTGAATGATATTTCCTCAGGTGTCCACAGCAGGATGAACAGTCTCCCCTAAACATCATCTCAGTATGACATCTTCAGACCCCCCTCCCTCCTCCCCCCCTCCACCAGTGTCATCATCATCACATCTTGTTCTGGACTGGATGGACACCCTGTCAGTCCTCACTGTGGCCCCGCCTCCTCCTGTCTCTGTGGTTGTGGATTGGTGGACAGGTGGTACAGGTAAACACCTCCCACCAGCACTTCCACCCCCACTCCATAAAAATACCTGGTGACATCACTCTGGGGGGGCTGTTTCCCATCCACTCCCGTGGCCCCCACGGTCTGCCCTGTGGAGAGCTGAAGAAGGAGAAGGGAATCCACCGTATGGAGGCCATGTTGTATGCTCTGGACCAGATCAACAGCGACCCAGAGCTGCTGCCCAACATCACGCTGGGGGCCCGCATCCTCGACACCTGCTCCAGAGACACCTATGCACTGGAACAGTCCCTCACCTTCGTTCAGGCACTGATCCAGAAAGACACGTCCGACATCCGCTGCTCCAATGGAGAGCCGCCCATCATCCGCAAACCAGAGAGGGTGGTAGGAGTGATCGGAGCGTCGGCCAGCTCTGTGTCCATAATGGTGGCCAACATCTTGAGGCTCTTTGAGGTAAATAATATATGTTTAAAATACAGGTAACATGTTGCATGTAATATACAGGTAAAACTCTGGCAATATAGATATACGTAATAAGTAATATACAATACAGGTAATATAAGTAATACACCTGGTTATATACATGAAGGTAACATACTGTATATGGCATACAGGTAATCCACCTGGTAATATATAGGTGACATACAGTATATATAATAAATCTGGTAATATACATGTGATATATATGTAATACACTTGGTAACCATTGATGTCAACAAGTGCAACATGTCAACATGTCAACATGACCATGTCAAAGAGACAGACAGGTAAACATAGAGACAGACAGACAGACATTCAGAGAGACAGACAGTGAGTGGATGAAATAGTCTGGTTTGTGGATTAATGTTTTAAACAGAGTTTGTGTCTGGATGACTGACTGTCTCTAATGACAGCCTTTAATGACCGTGTGTGTGTGTGTGTGTGTGTGTGTGTGTGTGTGTGTGTGTGTGTGTGTGTGTGTGTGTGTGTTCAGCAGATTATATATTTAACTGAAACAGAAACACTCAGCCACAGAGATGCATCATGGAAATATTGTACCAATATACATACATACACATACATAAACTATATATACATAGTTTCCAGATGTCAGCTGGAACAGATGCGTTTAATCACATCAGTTTTAACGATTCTGATGTCAGTTTTCCGATTGTTTAGTTTTTAGTGATCAGTGGAGGAGAGAGGTTGTTATCTCTTGAGGTCGTTACCACTCAGAGTTCAGCTGATGGTTTTTAAATGTGGAGACACATTATCACATGTACAGATATTCATGGTGTCCACCTCAGCTGTTCACATGAAAAGTGACAGGAATAGATGCATGTGAAGAAAGAAAAAAGAGCTAAGAGAGAGTTCAAACTACTTTTTCACCTGCACACAGTTAACCAATCAGTGAGTGAGGTGGCTGTGATGTCACAGAAGGCCAGGCTGTAGGCTGTGACCTGAACACATATTTGACAAATCAGTGAATGAGGTTGCTGTGATGTCACAGAGGTTTCAGAATATAAACCACAGACATATATACACAGATGCTGCATTAACTCCTGAATCATATATCAATGTGGGCGCCATGTTGGACCGGGCAAGACTGGCCTGTAAGTGAACACGGAAGCTGCTGTTTTTCTGGATAATAAGAGTAATTTTATATTCAAACGTTTATGATCTATGAGGAGTGATGTTAAGTTAATGTTACATTTTTTTCTTTTCCCCAAGATTTTAGTGAAAAATTTAAATGTGTTAATGTTAGTGCTTATACATAATATAATATTATATTCATATTATATAGGAACCTCTCTACAAGTATTAACCTTAACCAAGGAAAGTAAGCCAAAGCCATACTTCTGACTGAGTTAGAAAAATTCCTTATGATAAATGAATTATTTTTTACCATGTAAGTAATTCAGTTCAGGTTAGCCTATGGTACACACTCTAGCGTCTAGCAGTGATTATAGCTTAACTATCCAGATTCTAAGTAACTGGAGACAAAAATGTTTCTACTCCTTGTAAATCATAAACCTTTGAATATAATAACGACTCATTGAAATTGGCTGAGAAATGTAAACGTTGTAGTGCTTTTAATGCAGAAAAACGGAAGCTCCCATTTTCACATGTATGGGGTTTCCAGGCCAGTCTTGCATAGTCCAATATGGCGTCCACGTTGACGTATCGCCACAATGGGCTGAAGCATCCATTGCGGCGTCTATGAACAGTATGTACGTATGTCTGTGCTATAAACTATGACCTGAACACACAGTCGACCAATCAGTGAGTGAGGTGGCTGTGATGTCAGACTATAAACTGTGACCTGAACACACAGATCGAGCTGATGTTCATATTCGCTCCACTGAAGCGTCTCTCTTGTGGTGATGATGATGATGATGATGATGATGATGATGATGATGAAGATGACTGTCATAACGAGCTCTGCTTTTAGGAGCTCGTTAATATTAATCTGCACTCACTCACACACACACACACACACACACACACGTTAATGTGATTGTTCTTCAATTTACTGAAGCTCTGACACACATTCAGCTGCTGTTACACAACACTAATCCTGTGTGTGTGTATGTGTGTGTATGTGTGTGTGTGTGTGTGTGTGTGTGTGTGTGTGTGTGTGTGTGTGTGTGAGTGTGAATGTGAATGTAGCTCCCTCTGCTCTGTTAAAGTCCACCGGTTTTTCCAGTTTGACCAGTGGCGGCCTTGTGTTTGAACAGGAAGACCTTGGCTTAGTTCAAAGTGAACGTTGTGGTGTGAAATCAACCTGATTAACATGATTTTATGACATCTGTGATTTTGGATATTTTTCTCTGAACTCTTATGAACGTGAACCTCTGTGTTTACTGCATGGCTGATGGATTAGACTGCATTATTTTTAGCTAGGTGTACCTAATAAACTGGACACTGTGTGTGTGTACGTATTTGTGCTAATCAGGTAGTAGCTATGGCAACACATAAGTGAAATGTAGTAAGATGACTGGAGTTTCATCATCAATCACTGATGATTCATGACCTGTTTAAGCCTGTGACCTCCTGTGACCTATAGTTACCCAGAAAGTTTTTCACCTGAGGAGTAGTGTATAGTAGTGTATATAACAAATAATGAGAAAAACAAAACAAGAATAACATACAGTATATTCCATTTACAGCACATTTAGAGCAACTTCAGAATAGACAAAATAATGTAATAAAATGTCTGAAATGGAATAGGCATAAGTAAACACTCATAAGGTCCTAACCCTCTCTATATCTTAAATAATGAACTTACATAAATATGCACAAATAATTATCTTAATGCAAAAAGCAAATATAAATTAAAAAGCCCACTAACAACATCAGAATCAACAACAAACAGATGAGATTCGTTCCTCATCCCTATACCTCTCAGAAACATTTTTCTTAATTAATTTATTTTTATATTTTCCTTAATTTCTTCATCCAACCCTTAAATCCCCCACAGTGTAAAATCCACATGCAACATTACCAGAAAGTAAATCATGTGCATCATTTCTGCAGTTTTAATTTCTACCGGGTTCATAAACTGCACAGCATGTGACCTTAAAATCAGCATGCTAGCATGTTTGTGATATATCATGTCCTCATGGCTCTTTTTACAGTATGCATACTGAGTATGGCAAGCTGTTTTAACATTTAATGCCTGGTAAAAACTCTAATTCAAGATATCCCTAATTCTGTTTCTATCTAGTACGATTCAAACTGCTTTTGCCATTCATGTGTATGGAGTTTCTCATTACTGATATCAACAATTCAGTTGGGGATATCCGCAACTGAATTATGACTATTCGTAATTCCAGTTTGAGATATCTATAATTGAGTAATTCCAGTTCAAGATATCTTTAATTTCCCTAAACTGAAGATATCTACATTGTCCTTTTTAGATATCTAAAATTTAATTTTGACTATTCAAAATGACATCTGGTGTTATCGATAGTCAAAATGTAATTCCAGATGTCTAGAATTAGAGTTTAGGCAGAAGGAGGTGGATGGGACGGTAGATGGAAACTATTCACACATACTGTACGTACCATGACACTGATGCACTGCAGCTGTATGCGTTTACAAAGTGTGTTTGGAGACTCTCATTCGTCACAGATTCCTTTATGATTACCTCTTTATATTTTATGGCCTTTTCTAAATATCTGATCCACAACGGTCCCTGATCGCTCGTCTCACAGCCGGCTGCACATAGAGACCAGTGTTATGTGAACAGCTTGGAGGAACGGCTCGTTTTGTTTAAAATGAGGTTGTAGTTCGTTGTCTTCCTCACTACGGTTACTGATCAATGGAGTCTAGTACCTGATCAATGGAGTAAACAGCTGCAGGTGTAAGACAGTCCGAGGAGAAGATTATCTTCTAAAATCCAAAATCTTCCATCATTTGAAGTGTTTGATCAATTTGTGTGTGTTTTGGCATTTTGTCAACATGAAACTGTAAATGGATGATTATTGACTTGTCTTGTTGTTCAGATCCCCCAGGTGAGCTATGCATCGACAGCTCCAGAGCTCAGCGATAATAACCGCTATGACTTCTTCTCTCGGGTGGTTCCTCCGGACTCGTACCAGGCTCAGGCCATGCTTGACATCGTCAAAGCTCTGGGCTGGAACTACGTCTCCACGCTCGCCTCTGAGGGAAACTACGGAGAAAGCGGCGTTGACGCCTTTATGCAGATCTCCAGAGAGGCTGGTATGTTAGGGTTGTATTTTTCTTCTATTTTCCTCTGTGTTCTTCTTTTCAGCTTTCTGTGCTGCATTTTCTTGGTGAGCTGTTGTAAATAGGCTTGAAGGTTTTCACTTATTTTCAAAATATCACTTCCCAGGAGTATCTCACTCTTTTCCCAGAATTTCTGAGGCAAGAAATCACACACAGCCAATGAATCATACAATGCAGTTAAGGGAAGTTCATAACCCACAGATCTCCCTGCATTGTCTATTGACTCTGCAGTTGAATTGAGACCTAAGGCAAGGCACGGGCCAGTGAAAAACCTCAAATCACTCGAAACCCTCCTTGGCTATAAGCACTCTTGACAATGAAAAGATAAATCAGGGAATATGAGCCCGACCAGCTCCCAAGAAGGAAAGTACAGAAACCGTAAAGTTAGGGTGAGGCAAGAATCCCCCACAGTTAGGGTTAAGGTTAAGAAATCAGGCAGGGCATACAACAAAGACAGAGGAAATACTAGGTTTATGAGGTGTCCACACAGGGAATGTCAGGAGGTGGCTGCAGAACCTGTTGTTTTTTATTTCAGTGTCCAAGTTAACAGGATAGAGCAGCATGGCTCAGCTGTGTGTTGGCTTCGTCTCTTCTAGAGATTCAAAATCTTGCTTATTTTACCGCAAGCCATACGCAGGTCACAGCAACAACACACAGTGAAAGTGATTGTTTGACAGTATTTTGACATCACAGCAGCAATTTTACTGCAGTTTTGATGTCTAGACTCCTGTAGAATATGTCACAGGCAGTGAAAGGGATCTATTGACTTTATATTGACATCATATCAGCAGCATTACTACAGTTTCAATGTCTGTAGCTATAGAATATGTCACAGACATGAAAAAAGTAAAGATTTATTTTTAAATTTAATAAATTTAAATAATTTCTTGCTTTCATTTCAAATTTACTGCCCTCAAGCATTTTCTTCTGTGGACAGGATTCCTTCATTTGTAACACAAGGCTTTTATTCTGAAATATTTGCAGGACAATGTTGTAGAACTTGCAGTGACTTGCATGGCTCCATGAATGAATACAGTACGGGGTTTCAATTGCGGATTATCACTGTTATTTACAAATTACCGCACGCTTAACCTTAACCTTTTGCTGTCTAAAATAAATATACAGTAAATGAGATTTATAATGAAATGAAATGAAATGGCCATTATGAAAGGCAAACTCGCAACCATTCAGCAATGCAGCTGCCACGCCACAACTGACATTTCCCTTGTGGACAAAGCCTAAGGCATTAAAACAATCAGTTAGAGTTAGGGTTAAGAAACAAGGCAGGGCATGAAACATAGAAAGAGGAAATATTAAGGTGCATCTGCCTCTTTGTGTACCTGACTGCCTCTCTGCATACCTGTCTATGTCTCTGTCAGGTGGGGTGTGTATTGCTCAGTCGGTGAAGATTCCTCGCGAGCCGACAGCTGGAGAGTTCGACAAGATCATCAAACGTCTGATGGAGACGAGTAACGCTAGAGGAGTAATCATCTTTGCAAACGAGGATGACATCAAGTAAAAACACAAACAATATTGGTTCATGTAAACAACAGCAAAGCGAATACAGATCAGCTCCTCAGCTCTGCCCATACGATCATCACATTCAGTCCAATCCAAGTCACATGACTCCAGTCTGAGTGCTCCCCTCTCTTCCTGATAGGCGTGTCCTTGAGGCGGCGAAGCGTGCTAACCTGACAGGTCACTTCCTGTTTGTGGGATCAGACAGCTGGGGAGCAAAGAGTTCACCAATTATGGAGCTGGAAGATGTCGCCGAGGGTGCCGTGACCATCCTGCCCAAACGGGCTTCAATAGACGGTAAAAATAATCAAAACATGACGGACTGAGAGAGTCTGTACCTGGCTGAGTGCATTTGTGTTTGTGTGTGTTTATTTGTGTGTGTGTGTGTGTGTGTGTGTGTGTGTGTGTGTGTGTGTGTGGACGTTTATTACTATATGTTGTGGGGACATGAATCTGTTCACACAGTCACACTGTGGGGACTTAGCTTCCTTTTGGGGTCAAAATGCATGTCACTATAACATAAAACATTATATTTTAGGGTGAGGACTTGGTTTAGGGTTAGAGTAAAGTTTGGTTTGGGTAAGGTTAGAGTAAGGGTTAGGATTAGGCAAAGTAGCAGTTACAGTTAGGGTTCTGGTAAGTCTCCAGGAAATGAATGCAAGTCAATGTAATATCCTCTAAAGTCATGGAAACATGACTGTGTGTGTGTGTGTGTGTGTGTGTGTGTGTGTGTGTGTTGCACAGGCTTTGATCAGTACTTCATGTCTCGTTCTCTGGAGAACAACCGCAGGAACATCTGGTTCAATGAGTTCTGGGAGGACGACTTTAGGTGTAAATTGACCCGGCCTGGAATCAAACTGGACCCTGACAAGAAGAAATGTACAGGTAAACACACCTGAGGGAGCAGGGTCTAGGTGTTGTGAAACACTTTTCAATCAAGAAATCATGTGACTGTGTGCATGTGCCCGCAGGTGAGGAGAGGATTGGTCGGGACTCGTCCTACGAGCAGGAGGGGAAGGTTCAGTTTGTGATTGATGCAGTCTACGCCGTCGCTTACGCTCTGCACAGCATGCACGTTGATCTGTGTCCCAGCAGTTCTGGAGTCTGCAGCAACATGGACCCTGTTGAGGGACGCTTGCTGCTTGACTACATTAGAGCTGTCAACTTCAACGGTAAGAAAATTCACAGAAATATAAATATACATTGGAGCAACACATTATAGTACATCGCCTGAACAGAAAAGAGCTGAGAGGGAGACATCTTAAAAGCTGTTGTTCTTTCTCAAACAGAGAATGGGGTTGTGATTAACAGTCATACATATTCATTACCATGACAACCAGACTGCATAATTTTTCAACCCAGTTTAGATAAAACCAGTTTAGATGAATTTATTGGTCATCAGACCACAGATTTAGCTCAACAACGACTCTCTCTCACGTGCTCTCTTCTTTACCGTCTCCTGGCGAGGCTGCCGTCCGGCTGCTGCTGCACCGAGGAGCCACATTGTCACATGCTGTCCACAGTGCACCAGAGGATGGATAAATATGTTAAAGAGGTTCACCACTTGAAATGCAGTTTTGGGACATTTTTTAGGTGCACTGTGAACCAGCACCGGCTGCTCTCGTCTCAGCTCCAGCACTGACACCGCACCATGCTGCACTGTGATTTCTCTAATGGGACTTTTATTTTCTTTTGGGCTGAAAGTTGTGCTCCCCCGTTGTTCGAACCTGTTAGAGGTCAGCAAATCTCTGGTATCAGCTGCTTTCCATTAATTTATCTCAAGCAGGAGGAGACGGTAAAGAAGACAGAACAGGTGTGTTAATTCTGTCTTTGGGAACTGGTGTAATCCACTATGCCACACCCGTTCACCATACACACAAATGCCATTTTGAAAATAAACACAATAAACTAAGGTGGAAGAAACTAAAAATAAAATGAAACCCCTCTGTTAGCTAATGCAACAAGTTGGGCTAGCTAACTACACCTAACTAGCTAACTAACTAGAAAGACAAACGGACAGACAGATAAACAGATTTATCAGTTTGCTGCTCAGACACAAACAAGCATGTGTCAGCTTGGAGGATGACCTTTGACCTGCAGCTTCTACTGTAGTTATGTGTTATATTTCGATTTTAGCAGCAACCTTCTTTTTTAAACTTTGAGCACAAAATTAAATTATTTGGCACAAAGATTTCACAAACAGTGTGGCTAATCAACTTAATTAGTCCCTGATTAATCAATCCCTCTAGAGGGAATTCTCTTGTATCTCAGGAGCTTGGGAGTCTGTGAGTTCAGCGTTCCGAGTTGTGGTCAGAAGGTAACTGTTAGCTGTTGTGGCAGCAACCAGGTGGAAACAGGTGGTGAAGGAGCCCTTCAGGCTGGTTGGCCTGGAGGACTCCTGAAGCAGCAGACAAGTGAATGGAGGCCAGAAGGACTATAGCTTCTGTGGTTACTTAAGTGTGAGAGGGGTTCAGGGACAAGGAACTCTTCAAGGTTCTGGTTCAGAGTTCTGTAAATCTATCAGATGACTGAGCAGATGGATGCAGGGCATAGCCTAGGAAGTGAGATGAACTGATGACTGGAGAGAGGAAATAGCATTTTGAGGAGCTTCTAAACCTGAACCATCTGTTCTCTGTGGATGGCGCAGAGCAAGAAGACTTGTGTGAAGCTTGACTGATATCCCGCAGTTTCTGAATTAGCTAAGAGGCTCTGCAGTGTCAAGGCTCCAAGTGTGAACGGGATTCCCCATGTGATATTAAAGACTCTTGACATTTTGACTCTTAGTTGACTCTTCACTGTCTCTTGGATAGAGCCGGGCCGGGGCATGATGATTCACCATGTGATATTAATGCCCTGTCAACATCACAAGATCAGACCCTACCTGTCAGAACATGCAACACAGTTTAGACTCTTTGACATTATGACTTCTTAGTTGAGCTCTACATTAAACCTTATATATAAATAGATATGACTGGTCTTCAGCCGACCAAAAAAGCACACATCACTCTGCATCACTCTCATATCCCTCCACTGGCTCTCAGTTGCTGCTCGCATCAAATTAAAAACCTTGTTGCTTGCTTGCAAAACAGCATCAATGGCGTCCACCTACCTGAAGTCCCTCATCCGGGTCTACGCTCCCTCCCGCCCACTACACTTGGTCGATAAAGGTGCCTGGTACCCCTATCTCAACAGGGCTTTAAGTCGCTTCTTAGACTCTTCTCCTCTGTAGTCCCTTGGTGGTGGGATGAGTTACCAAACTCTGTTCGATCCACAGAGACCCAACTCTTTCATGACTACCTAATGACAGTGATGCAATTCATGATGTTGATGAGAATGATATTGATGGAAGGATATTTACAATGATGATTATGATGTTGTTGATTTTGTTGATAATGATGATGATGATGATGACAAAAAAATCTGCTTCTATACACCCTGTGTGTTGCCTCTGTGCACTGCCTGTTGGCACCTGCGTCTGATCGGACTTGAAGCTATTGTTGGCTCTTACTCACGTTTCCTCCTAGATTGTGTTGTATGAACTCTCAAATGTACATTGCTTTGGAAAAACAATTATACAGTTGTAGGATGAGCAGTTAAGAGGCAAACCACTGCTTCATGTTGAAAGGAGCCAGCTGAGATGGTTCTGATCAGGATCTCCCTGGGAGCTTATCCTTAGAGGGTTTCTGGTACTGTATATCTCATCTGGCCTGGGAACAGCTGGAGTGAGTCTGGAAGTATATGGGTGGCAGGACCACATTGTAAAGATGTTTTCACATGCAAGGAAATTGCTTCAGGTTCCTCTGTGGAGAGAATCATGAGTTGCAGGTTCCTTAGGGTTCACTTCAGTGAGAATCTGGCCTGGACTTATCATAGAGACACCATCATTAAGATGGCAAGACAGCAGCTCTTCTTCCTCGGCAGGCTGAGGATGTTCAACGTGAACTACAGCTGCACCATCGAGAGTATCGTGACCAGCTACATTTGTCAGTTGAACCATCCACAACCGTAAGGCTCTACAGAGGGGGGTGAAAACTGCACAGCAATCTCCAGGACTGAGCTGATATCAACAGAGGACCTCTACATCCAGCGGTGCAGGACGGCTTTATCTGCTCCTGCACCATAGGACTCAGGGACAACTTCATCTGGTCCTGCACCACCAGGCTCAGGGACAGCTTCATCTTGTCCTGCACCACCAGGCTCAGGGAGAACTTCATCTGGTCCTGCACCAACCACCAGGCCCACAGACAGTTTCATCTGGTCCTGCACCACCAGGATCAGCTCCATCCTGTGTAGTTCATGTTCTGGTTTCAGCAGCAGTTTGATTTTCACAGCAGCTTTTCTTTATTCAGAGACACTGAGAGATAATAAGTTAAAAATAAGTTAATGCACTTTAGATGTTTCCTCTGAGGACTCAATGTGTTACAGTGTGTGTCTGTTACTGTGTGTTAATAATTGAATAACTGAAAACACTCTGCAAGAGGAAGAAGAAGAGATCTTTTCCATCCAGCTGTTTATATTCACTTGTTCTATTTCTGCACAAACAGCAAATAAAAATGAAAAATACAAATTGTAAAATGTGTCTCTGGTGAACACAAAGTGTAAAATATGTCTGTATCTCTATTTGTTTCTGTCTGTATTGGTGTTTTTTCTGTATCTGTGGATCATCAGCTGTTTACTGAAGTCATCTATGAGATCACTGCAGATCACACAATGAGCTGAATTTTTTCTGTGGATCAGGTGTGAGCTGATGTTTCAGCTGCAGTGATGTCATCAGTGTGTGAACGGTGACATGCTGAAGGTGATGTAAAGGAAGTAGAAAGTATTCTTCCTCGTTGAATGTGACCAGTCCCTCTCCGTTTGTGTCCTACAGGAAGTGCAGGTACGAGTGTTTTGTTCAATGAGAATGGAGATGCTCCTGGCCGGTATGACATTTTCCAATTCCAGATGACCAATCACAGCCATCCTGGTTACCATGTCATCGGCCAGTGGACCAATAACCTGAAACTCAATGTAAGAAGCTTGTTCGAACCTCCTTATAAATGTCAGTGGTTATGGAGTTTATAATCGCTGTGGTACATCGGTAAGAACACATGAGTGGATGCTTCAAAGGTTTCTTATTATTTACTAAAAGGCTGTGCAGGTTTACACTTGAATGTGTGCTTTCCAGAAGAACAGAACTTAACAGACATACCACTATAAGTAACTGTAATATAACACAACACACAAATTAAATTAGCAACCTATTCATTTATGGTAAGGTATGGACTTGTAAGATTCACATAATTTACAGTATGTCAAATTACACGCAGTAAAATATTGTGTAACATGTACAATGAAGGCAAAATGTAGAGCATACTTATATACAGTATTACTGTATATTATATATATATTAGAATATTGATGCACATATCTCCTATACCGCCAGTAAGACAACCTACATACCACACATCCTGTATGCATCAAACTCACTGCAGTGAACTAGCAGACAAAACTAAACAAGCCAATATACCACTTAACCACTCCACGTAGCTGATTGGTTCCTGACAAGTTCGTTCACATGCTGTCCAATGAAATGAAAGCTGTCCCGTGCCCGCTGTCTCTCTATCTCTGCCTGCTGAGCGTCTCTTGTTCTTCAGAGACAGACCATTAAACTAGCTAAATAAAATAGCAAACATCACCCAACCTCAATGCCTACTATTATCTATATTTCAAGGAACATCTTGCCTGCCTTCCTGCTTTATCACCCACGGCCATGCAGTTCAGAAGATGTGCTGCATGTATACAGACATAGATATGAAACCATTTTATATCTACGTATGTGTACAGATTTTGTAGGACACCGGTGTCGTTGAAAAAAGTCTGCCCTTTTAAAACTACTCGCTAACTACAAATCTTACTCGTGTTACGTAGTTCTATGTTTTGGTACAGTTGGCTTTCACACATGATGTGAACCGTACTCCAGAGTGCACACCAATATGATTAATTAAGAAACTTTAGACCATGCACTATACAACAGATTATTTAGATACTCTCCCTGTGTCCTTGTTTCTCTGTCCACCTGTCTGTCTCTCTACCTGTCTGTTAGCTGGAAGAGATGCAGTGGTCTGGAGGAGATAAATCAGTTCCAGACTCCATCTGTAGTTTTCCCTGTAAACCAGGAGAGAGAAAGAAGATGGTGAAAGGAGTTCCCTGCTGCTGGCACTGTGAGGTAAATCATCAGCACTCATTCACATGTAAAGTAATGCTTAAGTATTGTATGTATAAGTATACATATCTTTGAATAATGATAAAATACAGACAGCTTTAAAACAGAATGGGGGTGCAGTTGGGGGTGCTGTAATGGAGTAGTTTTTTTCGAGTTCTACTGTTTCTTGCCTAAATATAATTTAAAAAAGTTTGTCTAAACCTGTCGCTGACTGACAAACTGACAAAGCTCACAAAGCCTTGACCGATTCATTGTAGTTACAGTATACCTGGATAGATTACTTCCTTTTGGATTCCAGGTTCATATCTAACATGCTTCAGTCAACATATCCCAATATACTGATCTCCAGTCATGCCCCTTTTCTCTCTGGTATTGGATCTTTCTCTTACAAAGCTTTGGGAAAAACGGCTGAGTAGAATTATGGATTGTTCTGTTAATGCAAGACATCAGCTCATTCAATTTAAAACTATGCAACATATACAAAATTCAAAGGTCAAGCTGAATAAAATCTACCCCTCTGTTTCCCTTAAATGGGAAATGTAACTCACCTCTTCTGGTCATGTTCAAAAGTGCATCAATATAATACTTGGGAAGCAAGTCACCCCTGACTGTACTCCATCATGCTTTTTCCACTGAAAGGCCACCATGGAGGGCTTTTCATCACATTTTCTCCACTGGAAGGACACCCTAGTGGACATTTCATCATGTTTTCTCTACTAGAAGAACAACCCAGAGGACACTTCATCATGTTTTCTCCACTGGAGGGGCACCCTAGAGGGCACTTGATCATGTTTTCTCCACTGGAAGGACGCCCTAGAGGGCACTTCATCATGTTTTCTCCACCGGAAAGCAACCATGTAGGACATTTCATCACATTTTCTCCACTGGAAGGCCACCATGGAAGGTATTCCATCACGTTTTCTCCACTGGAGGAACACCCTAGAGGGCATTTCATCATGTTTTCTCCATTGGGAGGGCTACTAGAGGACACTTTATCATGTTTTCTCTACTAGAAGGACACCCTAGATGGCATTTCATTATGTTTTCTCTACCGGAAGGACGCCATAGAGGGCACTTCATCATGTCTTCTCCATTGGAAGGGTCACAAGAGGACACTTCATCACATTTTCTCTATTGGAAGGGCACCCTAGAGAGCACTTCATTGTGTTTTCTTCACTGGAGGGACACCCCAGAGGGCACTGCGTCACATTTTCTCCACTGAAGGGGCACCCTAGAGAGCACTTCATCATGTTTTCTCCATTGGAAGGGTCACTAGAGGACACTTCATCACATTTTCTCTACTGGAAGGACGCCCTAGATGGCACTTCATCATGTTTTCTCCACTGGAAGGGCACCCTAGAGAGCACTTCATCATGTTTTTGCCACCGGAAAGCAACCATGTAGGACATTTCATCATGTTTTCTCCACTGGAAGGCCACCATGGAAGGTATTTCATCACGTTTTCTCCACTGGAGGAAGGACATTTCATCATGTTTTCTCCATTAGGAGGGCTACCAGAGGACACTTTATCATGTTTTCTCTACTAGAAGGACACCCTAGATGGCATTTCATTATGTTTTCTCCATTGGAAAGGTCACAAGAGGACACTTCATCACATTTTCTCTATTGGAAGGGCACCCTAGAGAGCACTTCATTGTGTTTTCTTCACTGGAGGGACACCCCAGAGGACACTTCATCATGTTTTCTCCACTGGAAGGACACCCTAGAGAGCACTTCATCATGTTTTCCCCAATGGAAGGACACCCTAGAGGGCACTGCGTCACATTTTCTCCACTGGAGGGGCACCCTAGATGGCACTTCATCATGTTTTCTCCATTGGAAGGGTCACTAGAGGACACTTCATCACATTTTCTCTACTGGAAGGACGCCCTAGATGGCACTTCATCATGTTTTCTCCAATGGAAGGACACCCTAGAGGGCACTGCGTCACATTTTCTCCACTGGAGGGGCACCCTAGATGGCACTTCATCATATTTTCTCCACTGGAAGGACACCCCAGAGGACACTTCATGTTTTCTCTACTGGAAGGACACCCTAGATGGCATTTCATCATGTTTTCTCTACTGGAAGGACACGTTGCTGTTTATGTGATAATGTAAATAAAGTGCTTTTGTAAAATCTCAAAAAGAAATCTCTTGCCCATCTCTCTCTGACCTGTCTTTCTCTCTTACCTCTCTCTTCCCCTTTCTCCCTCTTCCTCTCTCTCTCTCTGTCTGACCTGTCTCTCTCTGTCTCTGACCTGTCTCACTCTTTGACCTGTCTCTTTCTCTGTCTTTGACCTGTGTCTCTCTCTCTGACCTCTCTCTCTCTCTGTCTCTGACCTGTCTCTCTATCACTCTGACCTCTCTCTCTCTCTCTCTGACCTGTCTCTCTATCACTCTGACCTCTCTCTCTCTCTGTCTGACCTGTCTCTCTATCACTCTAACCTGTCTCTCTCTCTCTCTGACCTGTCTCTCTATCACTCTGACCTCTCTCTCTCTCTGTCTGACCTGTCTCTCTATCTCTCTAACCTGTCTCTCCCTGTCTCTGACCTGTCTCTCTCTCTCTCTCTGACCTGTCTCTCTATCTGTCTCTGACCTGTCTCTCTCTCTCTCTCTGACCTGTCTCTCTCTGTCTCTGACCTGTCTGTCTATCACTCTGACCTGTCTCTGTCTGTCTCCGACCTGTCTCTCTCTCTGTCTTTGACCTGTGTCTCTCTCTCTGACCTGTCTCTCTCTGCAGCTTTGTGATGGATACCAGTACCAGTTGGATGAGTTTAACTGTGAGACCTGTCCGTCAGACATGCGTCCTGCCCCCAACAGAACCACCTGTCGTCCGACACCGATCATCAAACTGGAGTGGAACTCCCCCTTTGCCCTAGTACCCGCCTCACTCGCCATGCTCGGTATCCTAGCAACCAGTGTTGTGATGATCACCTTCATCCGCTTTAATGACACACCCATCGTAAGGGCATCAGGCAGGGAGCTCAGCTTCGTCCTACTGACTGGTGGGTACGACTACTGACAGGTATTACCCAGGGGCGGCTGCAGGTCATTCACCAATCGGAAGGTTGGCATTTTGATCCCTGGCTCCCCTGGTCACATGTCAAAGTGTTCCTGGCCAAGATACTTAACCCCAAATTGCTCTCAAAGGTCATCAGTGTGTTAATGAGTACTAGATCCTGATGGGCAAGTTTGCACCTTGTATGGCACCCTCTGCCATCAATGTATGAATGGGTGAATGCCGACATGTAGTGTAAAGCACTTTTAGTGGTCGGAAGACTAGAAAAGTCCTATATACAATAAGTGCAAGCCCATCTACCATCTTGATGCTTCATTATATCCTTTAGGAGTTGACTACAGTAGGTTACAGTTAGTATAGGCCAGAAATAGAGAAAAAACAGCAGGTGTCTTCTGCTAGTAAAAAACCTCAGGTATATCTGTATTGTCTTCAGGGTGGAAACAGTAAGGCTTTTACACGCTGCACAGCACCAGAAACAGGTTGAGATAACAAAAAAGAAAAAAAAGGTGTGAATTTTTGTCAAAAATCAGGAGGAAACCTGGACAGGGCAATGAAAAACAGGAGTCTCCTGGTGAAATTGGTAGTGTTGGTATTGATAAGTATAAATGTCACCTGTCTGGCCCTCTGCAGGTATATTTCTGATCTACCTGATCACCTTCCTGATGATCGCGGAGCCAGGTGTGGTGGCTTGTGCCTTCCGTCGCCTTCTGCTGGGCCTTGGCATGGCTATCACCTACTCCGCCATGTTGACCAAAACCAACCGAATCTACCGCATCTTTGAACAGGGCAAGAGATCGGTGACCCCACCCAAATTCATCAGCCCCACCTCCCAGCTCATCATCACCTTCATCCTCATCTCCGTCCAGGTGAGAGCACAGGTATCAGACTGCCGTCTGTTCCTGTTTAAGCCACTGGTCACATGATTCAGGTTTGGCTTTCTGTGTGGGTGTGACTATGTTTTAGGTCCTCGGGGTGTTTGTGTGGTTTGCCGTCGTCCCTCCTCACACCATCATTGACTATGAGGAGCTCCGCCCCCCCAACCCTGACCTGGCCCGAGGCATCCTGAAATGTGACATGTCTGATCTATCAATCATTTGCTGCCTCAGCTACAGCATCGTACTTATGGTAACATATTGATCCTTCAATGATCCTGCATTGATTCACCTGTTATCGATCTGTAATTGAAAACCAGCACAACTGATTTCAGACCAAGCAGCTGATCTGTTTTCATGCTTTTGATTTGTGTGAACTGTTCTTTAACAGAGAACATGGATGAAGTTAGAAGGCTGAACTGCCTTTGTTGCTAAGTAACCTGTATACCTTTTGCTGCTAGGTAACGTGTACGGTGTATGCAGTGAAGAGTCGTGGTGTTCCAGAGACATTTAACGAAGCAAAGCCGATTGGATTCACCATGTACACCACCTGCATCATCTGGCTTGCCTTTGTACCAATCTTCTTTGGCACTGCCCAGTCCACAGAGAAGGTAAGACCCAGGCCAAATTAGGCCAAAACCAGGAGAGACCAAGTGTTATGACTGGTTCAAGGCACCATGGCAGATAACAGTTACCAAAAATGTATTTAAATTAACTGATTTATTTACAAAACAGGTCAGTTTGCAAAAAAAGAAGAGGTGGTTGTCAGTGAGGTCAGTGGCATAAGTGAGTGGATGTATTGGTGGGGAAAGGAGTAGGGATGCTAATTTTGAATTTTTTGTTGTAATTGATAACCGACCCTGGTTAACTGATTATTAACTTTTAATCAACAGATTAGTGCATCGCATGCAGCGGTGTGTCACCTGAAGTGTATGAGCACAACAGACAACTGAGTGTCCAGTTCACACGTCTGGGAGCATTAGCAGCCACAGTGCTGCGTGTACTGTTGGACACATATGGCCGCTTTTCCAGTAAATCTCCACCATACCATTTATTGTAGTGGATTCAGCTGTGTGTCAGCCCAGTGTAACATTGAATCGCTAATGTTACACCGACAGACCGTGTTTGTGTGTGTGGCGGCAATGAGCGTGGGTTTAGGGCGGCAGTAGCTCAGTCTGTAGGGAGTTGGCTTGGGAACCGGAGGGTCACCGGTTCAAGTCCCGACATGGACCAAGAATTGAGTGTGAACTGGTAGCTGGAGAGGTGCCAGTTTACCTCTTGGGCACTGCCGAGGTGCCCCTGAGCAAGGCACCAAACCCCCAGGTGCTCGCGGCGCTTGTCAGGAGCAGCCCCCTCACTCTGACATCTCTCCATTGTTGCATGTATATGGGTCCTGTATATGTGCGTGTTAACAACAGAGTGTAAATTGAATTTCCCCTAGTGGGACAAATAAAGGTTGATCTTCTTCTTCTTCTTCTTTGTTGGTGGCGTTATAGCAGTGAACGTAGCTGTGGCAGACAGTGTGTGTACAGTTTATTTTTTGTGAATAAATGCTATAATTCCTCAGCTGACAGTCTTGTCCTTCATGTTAGATCTGCTTTTGGCTTTTCTATAATTTCAGAAGCTTTTCTATAGGGCTGTCAAAGTCAGCACGATAACGTGTTTGGGAAAATTTGATTTAATGCCACTAATTTATGTAACGCATTAACATAACTTGTGATTTTTAGATTATATTGGCTCATTTTAAAACTAGAGTGACGTGATTCTGGTATCATATGAAACTATAAAGTAAACTTAAGCTAACTTTTGTTGAGAAAAAACTCATGACCCTTTTCAAAGGGGTCCTTTGACCTCTGACCTCACGATATATGAATGAAAATGGGTTCTATGGGTACCCACGAGTCTCCCTTTACTCATATTCCCACTTTATGATAAGCACTTGCAGTTTGGGGCAAGTCATAGTCAATTCAGCACACTGACACACTGACAGCTTTTGCTGCCTCTTGGGCTGCTGTTTGCCATGTTAGGATTTGAACATATTTTTTATGTTAAATGCAGTATCTGAGGGTTTCTGGACAAAATAAATATATGCATACATTTGCATAAGGCAGCATATTTATCCACCCCCATGTTGATAAGAGTATTAAATACTTGACAAATCTCCCTTTAAGGTATATTTTGAACAGATAGCTATTATGTGATTAATTTGTGATTAATCATGATTAGGTATTTTTAATCAATTGACAGCCCTACTTTTCCAAATAATTTCAAAATTTGTCTTTTCTATCACTCTATAATAATTTCAAGGGTTGATCTAGTTGTATGGTTACTGGCTGATGTATGCTTTCTGTGTTCTTATGTTTATATTATAGTAATTTAATTCTGAATGGAGGGAGGCTGAAACAAGCAAAAGATGAGTTTTTAGATTCATCGTTCTTACGTACTCTGAGTTGAAAGCTTCATCTCCAGAATAAACATGATGGAGTTTCTCTGAGGAAACATATTAAACTGGGATGTGACACAGAAACCAGGTGATAAATGAGAGAGAGAGCTGTTTTTTAGTGTGGTTCAGTGTGAGTTCAGGGAGGGACAAAAGAGAGATAAACGAGTTGGGAACAGCTGGATTATACAGATTATAAACCAACACAGGATGTCATTATAGAATAATAACTTTGTTAAAACCAAAGTTACAAAGAGCTTCAACAAACAGATAAACAGAGACAATAAAAGCCAGAAACGGCAGCGTCAGACAGAAACACATCCAGCAGATTTGTCTGAAAGCAGAGAAAGAAAAAAAAAAAAACAGATTTCACAGAAACAGTGAAATTAAAAGATTCGGAGCAGATCATCTGAATACCACAAATTTAAATCCTCTCACCAAAATCTGTTCCTGTTTCCTGTGAAAAGAGATTGGTAATGTGTGCATTCAAGATCAGGATCCAATAAATACATCATAACATCAGACAATTAGAATAATATTAATAAAATATTATTCTATGATTCATTACTTCTGTGTTTAGAAGCATCCTCTCCTCCTCCTCCTCCTTGTTTCTCCTCCTTGGTTTGTCCTATTTATATTTCACAGCTGAGGAGCGTCGGATGTAGAAAGTAAAAGTTGGCTGAACACACACACACACACACATAGCTGACTGTTTACATTGTGTTTATGTATTATATAGATTAAGGCCCTGTTTACATGAAGACAGATATAGTAGTTTTCATGGTCTTGTAGTCATTGTGTTGGTTCTCATGGTCTTGTAGTCATTGTGCTGGTTTACGTGGTCTTGTAGTCATTGTGGTAGTTCTCATGGTCTGGTAGTCATGGTGGTTCTCATGCTCATGTAGTAATTATAGTGGTTCTCATAGTTTTGTAGTCATTGTGTTGGTTCTCATGATCTTGTTGTTGCTGTGGTGGTTCTGATGGTCTTGTTGTCGCTGTGGTGGTTCTGATGGTCTTGTAGTCAATGTGGTGGTTCTCATGGTCTTGTAGTCATTGTGGTAGTTCTCATGGTCTTGTTGTGGTGGTTCTTCTCATGGTCTGGTAGTTATTGTGGTGATTGCTATGGTCTTGTAGTCATTGGGGGATTCTCATTGTCTCGTAGTCATTGTGATGGTTCTCATGGTCTTGTAGTCTGTAGCGTTATTGCATTGAGCAGATTAACAATTAATCATTAATTAATATCAAGATTCATATTCACAATTAATAATCCCAAATTATTAATTGTAAGACAAATTATCATAAAATATGAAGAAAAGAAAAACTTTAGATACTACACACAGTTAACTTCAATACGAGGATTTACTCGGGGCACCACCCAGTTCTATAAAAACAGGGAAAAATTTGATATTGCGTCTCATAATCTCATGGTTGCTACGGAGTTCTTGGCCTGGTGAACAGTGATTTGAATAGTTTATATATACAAAATCAGCCGTCAGGGCAGAGCAGCAACAACAAACAACAACAAACTGTTGTAAATAAATAGGGCTCAGACAAGCAGAGAGACAGCGTAGCAGAACAGCATTCATTTCATTAGCTGGACTCGATCAAGTCCAAAGGTTCAGAGCCTCCTTTCAGGTAGACTGGGTGCCGGTGTCATCTGGGTGTGAGGTGTCGGACCTGAGTCCTCAGGATGGAAAGCTGGTGTCCTTGGAGTGCCCCCCCCAACCCTCTTGTGGTTTATGGGCCCAAAGAGGGGGGAAATGCAAAGGGGCACAGCTCTAAGAGCTGAACAACCCAGAAGAGCCTGAAGCCCCAGAAAGAGCCACTAGACTAAATGTTTGAAGCTTCTTATTGTCAGTTGAGAAAGGGGTGCGCCGTTTAGTTGGCGGTAGAACAGGATTCTCCTCCCACCTGAAAACTATTCTGATTCTTTAGTAAAACTTTCTTTGTTAGATTAAGCTAATTGACTTGTTTCAGCATGATTAATTCTTCCGTATTTGAAATCTGGGCTTCATCTCTTTCAAATACATACCAAACACAAGACATCAACCACTGAATAAAACTTGATCAACTGAATTAAAATGAATCAAGCAATTACATCACAGATGAAACCTGTAAACAGAGTTGATTATCAGGAAATTAGTTCTATAGGTTCTGAGCATGTGTAATAATATGAATCAATTCATGTATGGTTCACAATCAACATAAAATGTTGTAATACACTTCAACTACCGTAGACTAAAATATGTATCAAATATAACATTAACTAGGCATTAGTGTACACCCAACTTTATGTTTAAGACCCCCTATAAATTGGTGAATAAGATACACATGTAAAGTATTGATGCAGACAGATATAATGACCTCATTAGCATAAGAGAGAAGGTTTTGGTCTATAACAAGCAAAAATTTAACTTGCTTTGAATTTATGTCAACAACTTACTGTCACTAGAGCACATGTTAGTAAAGCATAACAAATCAATTCATGTACACTGTAATGTTAGAATTAGATTGTTCTGCCTCCATAATATGTCTGTGTTTCACCACTTCTCTACCAGAGAAAGACCAATTATTTGACCTGTTGACCTGTAAGTCATAAAAACCTCATCTGGTCAGGACCATACTGGGTCGTTATCTAGTGAGATTCACCAGGCTGGTTGTAAATGAAGAGTCTCACCACTTAGTGCACTGATAGGTCAAACAATCAGTTTCTGGAAGGATGTAAAAGTTAAGATGTGTCCTGTGGATTCATCAATATTTTCATTATCACATTTCATAGTCTTCATCTTTCAGTCATCATCCGCTACAAGTCATTGTGGTGGTTGTCATGGTCTTGCAGTCATTGTGGTGATACTCATTGTCTTGCAGTCATTGTGGTGGTTCTCGTGGTTTTGTTGTCATTGTGGTAGTTCTCGTGGTCTTGTTGTTGTGGTGGTGGTTTTCATGGTCTTGTAGTGATTGTGTTGGCTCCCATGGTCTTGTAGTCATTGTGGTAGTTCTCATGGTCTTGTTGTTGTGGTGGTGGTGGTGGTTCTCATGGTCTGGTAGTTATTGTGGTGATTGCTATGGTTTTGTACTCATTAGGGGGATTCTCATTGTCTTGTAGTCTGTGGTGGTTCTCATGGTCTTGTTTTCATTGTGGTAGTTCTTATGGTTTTGGTGTCATTTTGATAGTTCTCATGCTATTGTAGTCATTATAGTGATTCCCATAGCCCTGTAGTCATTGTGTTTGGTCTTGTTGTCATTGTGGTGATTCTCATTGTCTTGTAGTCATTGTGGTGGTTCTCATGGTCTTGTTTTCATTGTGGTAGTTCTTATGGTTTTGGTGTCATTTTGATAGTTCTCATGCTCTTGTAGTCATTATAGTGATTCCCATAGCCCTGTAGTCATTGTGTTTGGTCTTGTTGTCATTGCGGTGGTTCTCATTGTCTTGTAGTCATTGTGGTGGTTCTCATGGTCTTGTTTTCATTGTGGTAGTTCTTATGGTTTTGGTGTCATTTTGATAGTTCTCATGCTATTGTAGTCATTATAGTGATTCCCATAGCCCAGTAGTCATTGTGTTTGGCCTTGTTGTTGTTATGGTGATTCTCATGGTCTGGTAGTCATTGTGGTAGTTCTCATGGTCTTGTTGTGGTAGTGGGTCTCATGTCATTGTCATTGCGGTGGTTCCCATGGTATTATAGTCATTGTGGTGATTCTCATGCACTTGTAGTCATTGTAGGGATTCTCATAGTCTTGTAGTCATTCTGTTGGCTCTCATGGTCTGGAAGTCATTGTGATGTTCTCATGGTCTTGTTGTCATTGTTGTGGTCCTCATGGTCTTGTTGTTATTCTGGTGATTCTGATGGTCTTGCTGCCGTTGTGGAGGTTCTCATGGTGTTGTCGTCATTGTGGTAGTTCTCATGGCCTGGAAGTCATTGAGGTGGTTCTCATGGTCTGGTTGTCATTGTGGTGGTTCTCATAGTGTGGTAGTCATTGTAGTGGTTCCTATGGTTTTGTTGTCATTTTGGTGGTTTTCATGGTCTTGTAGGAGGTTGGCATGTTCTTTTGGGTGGTTCTTTTGTCCACTGAAGGGATCTCAGGACACTGCAGAGGTTTTTAGTGGTCATTTAGGAGGGCTTTGTTTGATGTTCTGTGGGTCAATTAAGTAGATATTGCAGTCTTTTAGGTGGTTGTAGTGGTCTTTGAGGAGATTATCTAGGTTCTTTGGGTGGTTATTGTCATTGAATTGGTTCTAGAGGTTACTTTCCAGTGGTTCTTTGAGAAGTTGTATTGGAGGTTTAAGAGGTCCTTTAGATGGTTCTTGTTCTCTGCAGATGTTTATTCAGACAGCCACTTTGACTGTCTCCTTGTCTCTTTAAGAGGTTCTCTCTCTATTGCATCTGTACAGATGTTCATTCGTACAGCAACTCTGACTGTCTCTATGTTGAGTCAGGAGGTTCTCTCTGACTCAACATCTAGACAGCCACTCTGACCATCTCCATGTCCCTTTAGGAGGTTCTCTCTGTTATACAGATGTTCATCCAGACAGCCACTTTGACCGTCTCCATGTCTCTTTAGGAGGTTCTCTATGTTCTGTTTCAACAGATGTTCATCCAGACAGCCACTCTGACCGTCTCCATGTCTCTCAGTGCGTTCGTCTCTCTCGGGATGCTCTACATGCCCAAGGTTTACGTCATCATTTGCCATCCCGAACAGAATGTCCAGAAGAGGAAGAGAAGCTTCAAGGTCTGAACACAGCTCTGCTGGGATGCCTGATGGTTGCTGTGTTGCCTGATAGTTGCTGTGTTGTCTGTTGTGATGGTTGCTGTGATGCCTGATAGTTGCTGCATTGTCTGTTCTGATGGTTATTATTTTGCTGTGTTGCCTGCTGGGTGGTCTTATAGTTGTTGTGTTGCCTGTTCTGATGGTTGCTGTGTTTCCTATTCTGATGGTTGCTGTGATGCCTGATGGTTGCTGTGTGGCTGTATTGCCTGTTCTGATAGTTGCTGTGTTGTCTGTTCTGATGGTTGCTGTGTTGTCTGTTCTGATCGCTGCTGTGTTGCCTGATGGTTGTTGTGTTGCTTGTTCTGATGATTGATATGTTGCCTGTTCTGATGGTTGTTGTGTTGTTGTGTTGCAGGCCGTTGTCCAAGCTGCCAGAGTGTCTCAAAGATCTCTAAATGAGAAACAAAATGGAGAGACGAAGATTGAACCAGACAGATCGCAATAATAGTGCAGTAATACTACAAATTACAGGTACTACTACACACTATAGTACAGTATACACTGACATACACAGTAACACTGCAGTAATACTACAAATTACAGGTTCTGTCTGTCTGTCCTCCACTTTGGTTCAGACTGAAACATTACTCTAGCGCCGTCATCGGGTCAACATGTTAAAGACTTTGGTTTATGACCAAATAGAACTAATGACATTCCCATCAACCTCAGCTGGACTGAGATGGCAACTTCCAGGTCTGAGAAGTGAAGCCAATGCTGACGTGTCTTAAACCTGCATTCTTTCTTTTTTCACTTCAGTCTTTATTGTTTTTATGAATATACAAATAAAACAGAACTATTTTCTCATTAAAACATTTTCCAAAAGTTGCAGTATAATTATACAGTGCTTTATTTCTATACCTAATCCATTTTTCCCATTTTCTATTAAACTCATCTTCTTTCATTCTTAGAGAAGTAATTTTTTCCATCACAAATATTTCCTGTCCCATTGTTTAAATCTGAGTATATTCACTACCAGCCAGTTTCTTGTAATGGCCTTTCTGTAAACTGTCAGTACAGGATTTTAACCAAGTAATGATCTTCCTTCAGCACCACTGTAGTTATATTGCCCAGGTATAGAATGGAACACTTCTTGGAGATTATATATCGTAACATATATCTTTAATACTTCACTCTGAACTAAAATGGTCCTGGGCCAACTCCAGAGGATATGTGCATGATTGGCATCTGTATGGCCACATTGCTTCCAGCATGTGTGTTGCCTTAGCATTTACTTGCTTTTTATGTTGGGCATAATAAAGAAGCAAGTCAAATTTTTCCAATTAAATTCTCTCCATTTTTGTGAATTAGTGGATGTATGCAGTGTTACACACATATGATGCCATTCTTCTTCTCGGATTCCCTTTTCCACTTAAATTTGACATAAAATGTAGTTTTGACTTGCCATTCCATTAAACTATGATAAAGTTGATGTTTTTTGATGATATGCATTAACTTTACTTCACCCAATGCCAGCTGGGATTCGCTTCAGCTATTCCGCTACCACTAATGGGATAGTGGTTGAAGATGGATGGATGGATGGATGGATTCTACCCCTAGATTAATTTCTTCTGGCACCTCCCTTTTTACTTGATTGTTGTAATAGTCTCTCAGTTGGAGATATCTAAACAATTCTTGGTTCCAAAGTGCAAATTTGTCCTTCAGATCTTGAAAACTTAACCTGCATTCTTTCTAATAGCCAGCAGGAGGAAACTCCTCTCTTTGCTAAAAGAAGTCTGATTGTAAATAAGTTCATAAGACACTAACCTTACTTTTCACTTGATTACCTCAGCAAATATGAGTTTATGGCTTCAATCACTAGTTTCAAATCTTGTTCAATACAGCATGATGTTCATTTAGTAAATTATCCTCCCATTTAGAGTCAAATAGACCCTAAAGCAGAGGATGCTTTAGGATGAGGCTATTTTGTGATTGACAGGTCACTACTACGACATTCTCTGGTCTGGGAGTTGTCTATGTTTTCATCTACAATTTAACCCTTTCACACTGTGTTTTCACTCCATCAAAGTTAATCATAACACTTCTGGTCACCTAAAAATGTCTTATTAACCGTTCAGTTGTACTTAGCTTCACCCTCTTGTGTCACTTCTGGTTGCAAGAAAACAACAAAAAAACGGCCAAAAACCGAGATGGCAAAGGCCAGAAACCAAGATGGAGACAGCCAAAAACCAAGATGGAGACAGCCAAAAATCAAGATGGAGACGGCCAAAAACCAAGATGGCGACGGCCAAAATGCCTAACTCAAGGCTTAAAAATGTCAGTCCACCAACCAATGGGTGACAGCTCAGTGACTACATCACTTACTCACTGACTGTTTTGTGTCCTCCTGTCCTCCGGACTACTTCTCCCACCATTCCCTGATGTAGAAGATCATTTTTTTTCCCACTCAGTTGGATAATTGACAGGCAGGGGGCGGGGTTTATATAAGATAAGAAAAGATAAGATAAGATGAACCTTTATTAATCCACGGAGGGAAATATCCTTGTATGGTGGATGGGCGGAGCTAACCCGTGTGTGTTGAACAGGACGAAGATGATTCCTGACATCTGGAAGCTGCTGTAGATATTTCTGGAGGAGCTGCTGAATATTTCAGCTGCTTCTTAAAGATTCATGTTGATGTCAAGAGCTGAGCAGCTGCTTAGGAGCAAGGCACCAAAGCTGCAAGGTCACGGTTCTATTCCACATGAACATGATCACACACATCAGTGTAAACATGTCCAGTGATTTCCAATATCCTGTTTGTTCAATACAGGCTTTCAGCCAGTCAGATCTCAGCTCTCAGACAGGAAGTGACCATCACTGCCATGTCTGATGTTTCGCACAAAGCTCTGGGTCCCTGTTACTGTAAAATCTGTTTCAGTATGTTCATACTGTGCAGCTCTTTATTTAAAAACACAGTATTTTTCACATCTTTTTTACTGTTTAACAGAATCCTGAAAACAGTCTGAGGATGACCTCATCACACCTCGTCCAATCAGCATCATCACATCACCGATAACTGACTGTGTGATCAGTAACAGCTGTTGTTATTCTCTCCTCTTAGGTAGCTACTGACCAATCCCTGTCCAGAGCCTGATGACATCATCATCATCGTCATCACGAAGATTACATGCACGCACACACACACACACACACACACACACACACACACACACACACACACACACACACACACACACACTGACCAATGAGTCAAAATAAAACTATCCAATAGGCTTTTATTGTGAAAATCACAAGTTTTTGTGGTTCAGACAGGAAGTCCTCAGCAGGAAGTGTCATGACGGCAGAATGAAGCTTCCTCCTCAGAGCTGTGCGTTGAGGGGTTAGTGTTAACATCATTGTTGTCATGGTGACAGAAAAAGAAAAGCTAAAGAAACAGAAATGAAAGAGTTATTACTGAGGTACACAGAGTACACAGTATCTTGTGTAGTTTCTTGCTGTGGGGACATTTTTGGATTTTTGTCATATTTAGAACATTTTAAATATTAAATTGTGGCTCATTGGATAAATGCTTTGTTAAACATTTTGTCAATATGTCGTTATTACAAAAGACAAATTATATATATATATATATATATATATATATATATATATACAGTATACATATATACAGAATACATACAAACATACATATATACAGAATACATACAAACATACATATATACTGTATATATATATAATTATAAATAATAGTATAATGCCATTACAAATGGTCTTGCATGTTTGATTGTTCATAACATTTTCATTTCATTATTAAACATATTCAACAGTATATTTTCATCCTGTAGTCTGAATGTTTACTGAATTTAATTATGGCGTGTGATTTAAATTATAGTGTTAAAAATAAGACTACAGAAACAAGAAAATGTCACACTGTAAAAATCTCTGCAATCAGTGATTTAGCGGTTAATATCATAAAGTAATTTAGGTTAATGTGTTACTTTAAAATATCTTTCTCAGCACAAGACATACATCCCAGAGAAGCCTGATTGGTGTTTGTTGGACAATCCCAGCCAAAGCTACCTAAAAGTAAATTAATACATTCATCATAGACCTTCATGTGTGATATTTCTGCTTATTGTACTTACAGTATGTGTTTGTAGTACTGTATTTCCTCAGTGCATCAATATATTTACATTCTGTTCCTTCACACATGTAGAGGAACCCCCTGCCCACTATCTCACCAAATTTGTGAGTTTAGGTGTATCATCTCCCATTTGGCCTGACTTTATTTTGCATTCCTATTTATAGGGTGTCACAATATCTGTCACAATTTAATCACATTCCAGTAAGAGAGAGAGAGAGAGAGAGAGAGAGAGAGAGAGAGAGAGAGAGATATTCCTTTATTAGTCCCACAGTGGGGAAATTCAGTTTTAAAACATATTTATACATGTATATACATTTATTAGTATTTTTTCTCAGTGAAATGTGTAGAAGAAAGTGATGTCACAGGGGGCGGAGTCAAAGTGAATCTTCATTTAGTAATTATGTGTACACAGTTCTTGATTTTTCCAGGTGAGTTTTAATCTGTAGTGCTGTGTTGTTCCTCAGCTGCTAAGCTGCTTATCTGAAACTTATCTTCAGGTCACTTGTTCAGCTGGATTTTTGTTTTCAGGAGCAGGAACTGATGTAAAATGCTTTAACTCAGATCAGAGAGATCCAGATCACTCAGTAAACCTGGTTCAGGAGCAGGTCGCTGTGATCTAATGAAGGAAACTAAACAAGTAGACATGTAAACACCTCACAGGTCAGGGGGTTTCACACTTGGTTTCTGATTCTCAGTTAAACTGTTAGCTAGTGCTAATTAACAAATTCTCCCATTCATTCATTCATTTATTTATTGGTTCATGTTGAGGCATCTGCTCCTCAGGATTTAATATTTCAGATAGAGGAGGTGTTGAATTATTAGTTTGATCTCCACTGGTGGATTCTGTAGAGCTCAAAACAAATAGAACAACTTCTATTTCTTTTCACCTCAACTGTTAAATGATAACATAATAAATATATAAAAAATAAATAAAAAGCTCCTGTTATGTAATAACAAACACTCTAAATTTGCATTGAAAATGACTGAAAACTCTTTAATCTCAATGAGAACAAATGCTTTGATATTAAATGAGTAGAAGAAGAACTACAGAAACTGATATTAGATCAGTAGAAGACGAACCACGGCGGCTGATATTAGATTTTTATTTCAAATGTTCAAACAATTGACAGTTATAATTATAATACAATACAATTGTACAGTTATAAGTCTGCAAAAATATTCCACCATATAAAAATAATATAAAAAGAAATTGTAAATTATACAACAAACAAAGTATAAGGAAAGGAAAAGATGAAAAAAAAAAAACATTGAGGGTCGCTTAAACAATTATAAATAAAATAAATTTAAAATGTTTAAATGTTTAGGGTATTCTTTTAAACCATATCATTTTATGTATATAGTATTTTGCCAGGATAATAATCAAATTAATTATGTAAATTTCATCTCCCGAAAAACTGTGACTGTTGACAATGAGTAATATCTCAATTTTTGTTAGTATGTTTTTTTTTTAGACTTTTCTGTAAATGAAACCAAACAGAGGTAGCGTGAAAACAATCTACAAACACATGTTCAATAGTTTCCCCTTCACAGTTGCAAAAAGTGCATCTATTATTAACAGTTGAGAAGAACTTGCAAATGTTTAGCAGGGTAGCACCTGTATACAGTCTTTAACAGAAACTCAATTTTATTTGGAATTATATATTTATGAGGTAACAGAAATACAGTTTTCCATTGTTTTCTATTTAAACCCATTAATAATAAGAGGATGTTGACTTAAAGATAGTTCACTGAGACATGCTTTGCACTAAAGGCACATATTGTTACGTATTGATCTGATAACCATATCAAACTCCCAACGAGAAATTTGAAAACTATATTTGTCTGAGAAAACCTCATAACTATATAATTCACCATTTGCATATGAGTAGTACAGTATAACAGTATTACTGTTATTTACAAACCAGTCGTGCAAGTAGAGTGTTTATGTCTGTGTGAAATATAAGTCTTGTTCCACAGGATATAGCTGTGAGGAGAGTAATTATGTTTAAAAAGAAGAGGCCAGCAAGAGTTGTTGATGGGACTGATGTCAGATCAGTGGAAGAAGAAACACAGTGACTGATATTAGATTAGTAGAAGAAGAAACGCAGTTACTGATATTTGATCAGCAGAAGAAGAAACACAGTGACTGATATTAGATCAGTAGAAGAAGAAACACAGTAATATTAGATCTTTTTTTTATTTTTTATATGAACTTTATTGAAAGAACAGAAAATTGAAATTAAATCACAAAATATAATCACACCTCCAATACAGTTATAAAGGGACATTTCTGTTAATATATCAATTATAGTTCTAATGGGTGATAAGATAAAATAAATATAATAATAAAAGTAAACATTTAAAAAAAAAGAAAAAAATAGGGCTCTATAGTAAACTGTATTCAGAAATAAGTGTACAGAGCTTTTTTGCATGGGCATTTTTGATTTTCATTATGCATTTATATAGTATCGATATTTCATTTATCAATGCGTTCCAAATTGGGGGGGATTTTTGTTTTGATAGTGGTGAGATGGGCATGCATGGTGTCGCAGATCAATAGGGGCAGAGAGTTGCGGAAAAAGCCGTTCGGTCTCTTGATTTCTCTCAGCCACTCACTCAGTGATCTTGTCCTTGCAGTAGGTGCGGAAAATGGCTATCAGTCTCGTCATTATCCGAGTTTGTCTCATTGCTGTTACTTAGGTGTTCAGTGATATTCCTGCCTTCGTTATCCATTGGCAGATAGTGGAGTAACTCGCCCCGCGTTGCCTCCCTGTCGTTGTCCTCCTCCTCTGTGTGTTCGTCAATGCTCCCACACAGCTTGTAGCTTAACTGTGAACGACCTGTTGACACCAATATCTAGTGGTTGGAGTTCTTTAGTTAATCCACCCGGAAAGATGGCAAGCTCTGCTTCAGTTTCATTTTGACAGTGTCGGTGAGATGGGCACACATGGAGTCGCAGATCAATAGGGGCGGAGAGTTGCGGAAAAAGCTGTTCGGTCTCTTGATTTCTCCTCCTTGAAAGTCGTTGATTTTCATGTCCAGTGCTACCACTGCTGCCTTGAATCAAATAGAAACTGTAGAGACGCTTCTACCTGCTGCTTTCTGTTGAATAACCCACTGTTCTTTGTTCCCTTGGAAACTCTGTTTGGTCTTCTTTACGTGGTGCAGGTCATCTTCTTGCTTCCTCCACTTCCGTCCCATTGATTCATTAATATTAAATTCTCTCGCTACTGCTCTATTCCCATGTTCTGCTGATAGCCTTAAGCGGTGCAGCTTCGAAGCTTATCAAACTCATAATTAAACATTTTGACAGATTTTTGAGCGCCCTGTACCATATAAAATTGGTTCGAGGAGGTCAGCAAGCACAACCAGAATTCATATATAAATGAAAATTTAAGGATTTTAAGTGCACTTTATAGTCCAGAAAATACAGTATAATATTTGGTGATAATGATTATGTTGTTTATAAGAAAATCAATCTCCTTATTTTTTGTAATAATGCCTGCTTGGATAATTTTGAAAGTAAGAAAATCTATATTTATGAATTTGGAGTTCAATCAGTTCTGTAGTGATTTCTATTAGATCAGTAGAAGAAGAAACAGCGACTGATATTAGATCAATAGAAGAGGAGACAGTGACTGATATAAGATTAGTAGAAGAAGAAACAGTGACTGATATTCAATCAGTAGAAGAAAAAACACTGACTAATATCAGATCAGTAGAAGAAGAAATACAGTGATATTAGATCAGTAGAAGAAGAAACGTAGTGATATTTGATTACCGTAATAGAAGAAGAAACAATGACTGATATTAGATCAGTAGAAGCAGAAACATAATGATATTAGATTAGTCGAAGAAAAAACAGTGACTGATATTTGATCAGTAGAAGAAGAAACATTGTGATATTAGATCAGTAGAAGAAATAACAGTGACTGATATTTGATCAGCACAAGACAAAATAAAGTAGTTATTAGATCAGTAGAAGAAAAAAACAGTAACTGATATTTGATCAGTAGAAGAGGAAACAGTAATATTAGATTAGTAGAAAAAGAAACACAACGACTGATATTTGATCAGTAGAAGAAGAAACATAGTGATATGAGATCAGTAGAAGAAGACACAGTGACTGATATTTGATCAGCAGAAGAAACAGTAATTGATATTAGATCAGTAGAGGAAAAAACATTGTGACATTAGATTAGTAGAAGAAGAAACACAGTGACTGATATCAGATCAGTAGTAGAAGAAACAGTGATATTAGATCAGTAGAAGAAGAAACACAGTGACTGGTATTAGATCAATAGAAGAACAGTGACTGATAGTAAATTAGTAGAAGAAACACAGTGACTGATATCAGATCAGTGGTAGAAGAAACAGCGACTTATATTAGCTCAGTAGAGGAAGAAACATAGTGATATTAGATTAGTAGAAGAAGAAACACTGCAACTGATATTTGATCAGTAGAAGAAGACTGTCACTGATATGAGATCAGCTGCTACCTTCTGCTGGAGCATCCTGACATCACACCTGAGCTGACTCTTTTATGTGACATAATAATAATAATAATAATAGTAATAATAATAATAATAATAATAATAATAATAATAATAATAATAATTCAATATGATAATTGATTATTTCTTAAAGGAATCATATCACAAATAGCTGGCTTCAGAAATGAAGAACATTATTAAAAAGAGAGTGAAGAAACCGTGGCAGAAGCAAAGGGAGGAAGATAGGAAAGGGTGGTGGTTTTACAGAGCTCAAAGGAAAGAGGTGAGACAAGCACATCAAGACTGATGATTGAAAATATATTAGTTTGTCTTTTCTTTTCTTTTCTTTTCTTTTCTTCTTTTTAATAATTAATAAATACCAGCCAGTCTGAGCCACACTCCATGCCACTTGTTGGCGGTAAAGCACTAATCGGGTCTGGATCAGCTGTTTCTGTCTGGTCCTTCGAGTCTGGATCAACTGCTTCTGTCTGATCGGGAATCTCTTTCTGCATTCGACTATTTTTGTTTGTCGGATGCAACATGGCGGCCTCCTCATCTTCGCGTGAGCTCTTCACGGCTGGAGTGCGAGCGGTTCTTCACACATGGCCGGTTCTACAGGTAAATATGGTCTGTGAACTGGTTACCTGGCCGACAGACACCCGAGCAACTGGCACCGACTCACTTACTGCGGAACAGTCGGGGCGATGCTAACAGGCTACTGCTACAAGGCTAGCTCCACTCTTTCATCAACAAGCTTCATCCGAAGTCTTTTCTCTTGTCAAAGTAAAAGCATGTTGTTTGAAACAGTTCTTCATTACAAACATTGTACGGAGCTGCCTGCCATTTATAAAATACATGAAAGAAGCGTTGGGATAGCTGTCAGTTTATTAGTGAATACAGGTCATTCTACTTTTATTCTGCTATCAGTAGAAAGTTAAACACAAACATAAGAGTGACCCGGTTTTATATCTGAGTGACCCGTTATTGTAGCTATGAAACGGTTTTATATCTCTGAGTGACCGGTGGCGTAACCATACCTATAAAGCAGATTTATATCTACAAATGATCCAGGTTTTATATCTACAGCTGACATGAGGCGTTACCATAGATACCAAACAGTTTTAGGTCTATGAGTGACCTGGGGCGTTACCATAGATATGAAATGTTTTTATATCTATGAGTTACCTGGGGCGTTGCCATAGATATGAAACGGTCTTAGATCTAAGAGTTACCTTGGGTGTTACAGTAGATAGGAAACAGTTTTATATCTATGAGTGACCTGGGGTGTTTCCATAGATATGAAACAGTTTTATATCTATGAGTGACCCGGGGTGTTTCTATAGATATGAAACAGTTTTATATCTATGAGTGACCTGGGGCGTTACCATAGATATGAAATGGTTTTATATCTATGAGTGACCCGGGGTGTTTCTATAGATATGAAACAGTTTTATATCTATGAGTGACCTGGGGCGTTACCATAGATATGAAATGGTTTTATATCTATGAGTTACTCTGGGCGTTACAGTAGATAGGAAGCAGTTTTACATCTTTGAATGACCCGGGGTGTTACCATAGATATGAAACGGTTTTATGTCTATGAGTGACCTGGGACATTACCATAAATATGAAATAGTTTTATATCTGTGAGTGACCCGGGGCGTTACCATAGATATTATATATTTTATATTTATGGGTGTTACATTCGTTGACCTCACACACATTCACATGCTTTCCTTTTGAGTGATATTGAGTGATATTACACTCAAAAGGTTTGGCCTGGCTACATCAATAGCTGTGTTTACATGGACACAAATAATCAGAATAAAGGCCCAATCAGATTAAAAATGCTTCATGTAAACAAGTCAGTCGGAAGATTCTGATCCGATATGGCCCAATCGGAAAGCAATTTCATTCCGAATGAGAGAGGTGGTTTATGTCGATCATTGTTTCGATCGGCGTCCATGTACACATCCATTCGTATCAAGTCTTGCTGGCTGGGGTAAAATTATCTCCACTGCGCATTCTGGCAAAAACTTGAATCGAAGGCAACTGGCAACTGGACAACTGGACTTAGATTTCTACTGCGCATGTGTGCTACGTCAACATGACACGAGACAGACGCGGCATTTGTTTACAACACAGGCGGAAGTACTTCTTCTTCTACAATTTTCGGAGTAGTGGTTAGCGCTGTCGCCTCACAGCAAGAGGGTCGCAGGTTCGATTCCGGCTTGGGACTCTTCTGTGTGGAGTTTGTATGTTCTCCCCGTGTAAGCGTGGGTTTTCTCCAGGTACTCCGGCTTCCTCCCACAGTCCAAAAACATGCAGTTTAGGTTAATTGATCACTCTAAATTGCCCATAGGTGTGGATGTGAGCGTGACTGGTTGTCTGTCTCTATGTTGTCTGTCTCTATGTGCCCTGCGATGGACTGGCGACCTGTCCAGGGTGTACCCCGCCTTCGCCCAATGTTAGCTGGGATTGGCTCCAGCCCCCCGCGACCCCTAACGGGATAAGCGGAATGAATGAATAAACAACTCTGCACATGCCCAAATGATTTTTTTTGATAAAATGCTCGGTGCACGCATATACACGTCATGATCAGATCACTTTATTTAGTGTCCATGTAAACAGTAGATTTGGAATTTCCTTAAACCAAGGTTCAGATCGGATTGGAAAAATTTTGCGCATGTAAATGTGGCTATTGTGAGTGACATCATTAATTGTTTGACAAAGAAAAAAAATTTCAGACTGCAGAGGTCAAAAGGTCACAGACGAACACCTGTGTGTTTATTTGTTCAGATCGCGGTGGATAATGGGTTTGGAGGCATTTACGGGCAACAGAAAGCTGATTGGATGGTGGATGTTGTCCAGCAGTATTTCCATGACAATGGTAGGTAACCATGGTAACCTGTCTGCTGTTGATAATTGTCATTTATCGATTGATTGAATAATTTATTTATCTATCACAGTGCCAGCCTACCTACACAGGTACTCTGTAAACTACCTGCTCAGGTACACTGTACTACCTGCTCAGGTACACTGTAAGACTAGCTGCTCAGGTACACTATACACTACCTGCTCAGCAGCAACCAACAGACAGACTCAGCTAGAGACCAGCTAGTGATCAGAGTGGAGCATTTAGCAGCTAAAGAGTGCTAACGGAGAAAAAAGTGGACTGACATTCATCATGTGACTCAAAGTCTCCTGATGAATCATCATGTTGCTCTGTGACTGATGAACAAGTTCAACATATCAACTAAAACTTCTTCATCAGTTTGTTGATGTTTAACTGTAAAAACTGACCTACCATAACACTAATAACCAGGGTTAGACTCAAACATATGATAGGACCTTTATTCTGGTGATATTCTTAGTTAGTCAGTGTGAGTCTGGTAGATACTTTATGTTGTCTCTTGTCGTGTGTGTGTGTGTGTGTGTGTGTGTGTGTGTGTGTGTGTGTGTGTGTGTGGAAATCAGCTGACCTGCAGCGGAGTGAGGTTGAGGACTTCATTGCTGAACTCATGGATCAGGAGTTTGACACAGTGGTGGATGATGGGAGTTTACCTCAGGTACACACACACACACACACACACACACACACACACACACCCAGATAGTGCCTTGGTGTCAATTTTAAGGTAGCTAGCCCTAGGGATGTATGATGATATTGGTCAAATTAAAACATCGGCATCAGCCAGAAATAAACATGTCCTATGACAGGACATGCCCATATGTTACATAAACATAAATATGGCTGCTTTACAGGCTCCAGACATGTAACTAAACATCTGTCCACAGTGTACCTAACATTTCGCAGGCGTGCGTTGCTGTTCTGTGTCCCATTCCCTGTACTCCTCTTTCACTGACATCACAACCTTAAAGGTATAATAAGCAAAAATTTCCTGAAAAACAAAGTCTAGACTGATACCACTCTAATCCCTCTCAATCATGTCTATGACCCTCTAGCAGTATTATGGTGTCTGTATCTACAGGGACCCTGCCGCCCTGTGCCATGGGATGAGAGAACCAGCTGCCCCTTGGTTTCTGATATCAACTCACAATCCCCCTTTAGCTCTGTCAGATATAAAACAGCCATATTTGACAGATGAGAATGGGTTGTGTTATTATGTGCATGTCTTTGTGTGTGTGTGTGTGTGTGTGTCTGTCTGTAGCAGGGCTGATCGATAAATTGTATTTTCATTGTCATCACGGTATGAACATGTGCGATAAACACATTACAAAAGGCTGTCTGAAACACGATGAATAAGAAATATAATTGTATTTATGGATTGTTACCAAAACTCTGTATTAAACGGGCCTCAGGGACTAAAGACCATAAGGTTAGTAATTATTATCACGCTGCATCCTCTCCTCTGCTACGTGTCAGGGCTGTGGAGGAGTCCTCCGCACACATAGTGCAGCCAATGAACAGCTTATCAGAGAGGGCACAGTGGTGAAGTGAACCAGGTGAAGTCAAGTTGACAATTACGTTTGTTGCTGTTAGTAAGTGCACTAAAGCCTTCACAAGTATAAAACCAAGGACTGATACTGATTGATGGAGGACAGAGGACATGAGGAAGGACTGATACGGACTGATAGAGGACAGAGGACATGGGGAAGGGCTGATACTGACTGATGTAGGACAGACATGAGGAAGGACTGATACTTACTGATGTTTGTGTTCTTCAGTCTTTCTAAGCTTCACCCAGGAATATGATTTATTTTATTAACATTTCAGATAGTTTCCAGTGAAATATAATGAGTTTATATGGTGACTTTGCTGTTGTAAACATCACTATTGCTGCTCTAGAAACATGTAGCCCAGTTATATTTAGTAAATTTTAATACAGTTCTAAATTTAAAGGCAACCAGGCTGACGTAAGTATAGCTAATATGCACACTTCAATATTTGTTTATTATTTTGTTTGTCGCAAGTCATATCATCATCACAATATTGAATAATGATAATGTATTTTCCAGATTGTCCTCATCGTCAGGCTTAGTCTGTAGTTCAACAAGAGCAGCACTGAACCACAGCTATCTGGCAACTCGACACCTTCCTGCAGGTTTATGTGCAGAATAATCACACAACTAACTCTGTGGTTACATACTGAAGTGTAGAGCCACTCTCTCTCTTCATTCACTCTATTGCTCACTCTACCACCGCTCTCTCTCTCTCGCGCTCACTTGTTGAGCTGAGGAAGACGCGTCAGCTTTGAATGCTATGTGTTACAATGACGGTAATTCAAAATGAAGAAAACTATTGTTTTTCCATCAAGAAAAATGGCGTTAAGCATGGATTTTCTCTGGGTTCTCCGGTTTCCTCCCACAGTCCAAAAACATGCAGGTTAATAGATGACTCTAAATTGCCCGTAGGTATGAATGTGAGCATGAATGGTCGTCTATCCCTATGTGCCCTGTGATGGACTGGCGACTTGTCCAGGGTGTACCTCACCTTCACCCAATGCCAGCTGGGATCAGCTCCAGCGTGTGTAAGGCACTTCAACATTGGCTTCACTTCTCAGACCAGGAGGTCACCACTTGCATGAGACCGACATGTGAAACACCATCAGATTAATATAAGGAGGTGCAGGTGTGAACAGTGTAGATCTATGACGTTTAATCCTGTTCCACCTGTATTTCCAGGTGTGTAACAGTCTGGTGCAGATGTTCAGTCAGTGGCAGCAGGGAGCGCTGCAGCAGCTCAAACACACCATCAACACTCTCACACAGAAGACGAGTCAGAGGGCAAAGGTCACAGCTCTGCCCACACAGTCTGATGAAGACAGTGAGGATGAAACACAGGTACATACTATGGTATAGTGTGATGTCAGTGTGTCATGTGATGTCATTGTGTAGCTTAAATATGATGTAACAGTATAGTGTGATATCAGTATTATGTGATTATTATTTTACTGGTTACTTTACAGAGTTTTATTTTACTCTTTACATACAGTCCTCTCTATTGGACAGTGAGGTCAATTTCTGCTGTAGACAAAGCATTTGGGTTTGACTTCAAAAGATGTATATGAGACAAGAGATCAATATTTCAGCTTCTATTTCCAGGTATTTACATGTAGATCTGCTACAGAACTTAGAGGAAAAGTATAGGAACAGATATACTTCAAATAGATTAAAGTGAATAATACTTCATATTTAGTTATAATAACTGCATCAAGCCTGCGACCCACTGCCATCACCAAACTTTTACATTCTTCTTTTGTGATGCTTTTCCAGGCCTTGACCTCAGCCTCTTTCAGTTGTTGTTGGTTTGTTATTTATTTTCTGGTTACTTCACATAGTGATTTGTTTTACATAATATTATTTAACAAACGACAGTCATCAGGCACATGATTCCGGACTCTTATTTAATCACAAAAAGTAATTAATGTCTTCCTGTGTTCAGATGATGGAGTGTGAATCCTCTGGTCCATCAGTCAGCAGGAGAGATCCTCCACCTCCTCCTCCTCAGGATGAAGAGGACGGGTGGACAGTGGTACGTAAGAAGAAGTGAAGAGGAAGAAGAAGAGCAGTATGAACTGTTTAACTCAGAATCAACTGAACTTTGACCTTAAGGACAGAAGCTTCGTTAAACCAAACTCACTCTGGTTTCTCTGCTTGTTTTTATATTAAACCCGTTGAAACTACTGTGCTGTGTCCTGTACAATGTCATCACTGTGCTGTGACTGTAATAATATACAATGACATATTCATGCTCAGACTGGCCAGTGATTGGTTGGTGAAGGTAGGCATGTCAGCAATACTTCATTATAACCTACTTCCTGTTTCCAATCAAGGCTATCGAATGCAGGCTGGGACACGGTCTTGAGTGCAGATCAGACTTTGTTGTTCTCCAACGATATGGTGCTGTGATCTCTCCTCTTAACCCTCCTTGTTTCTGATCTTGTCCTGCTGCTCGCCGTCCCCCCGAGCAGACTGTACCAACTGTCTGTCTGATGTCACTCTGATTGGTTGGAGTTGAAAATCTTGGCCAGCAGCGAGATGTTTGATTGGCTCTTCTGTTGTATGAGGCTGGCCTTGTCCAGGTGTTTCTGGGTAACAGAGTCTTTCTTCTTCTTCTTCTTCATCTGGATCTCCTCTTCTGTCTGACGCTGAGTGAAATCCCATGTCCTCTGCTCCACCTGACGACAACAAAGTTTTAGAACAAACAAAGGTCAGGGGACAGAGAGTCAGGGAAACAGAGAGTCTGATGTCAAGAGGGTCTGAGGACAGAGGGTCAAGGACAGAGGGTCTTGTATGCTGTATGGATTGTAAAGCCCTTGGGCCATAATATGAGGTTACTGTGACTCCACCTGTACTGGAACTACAGGTAGATTCAGCTGAGTGTTTTTAGTTTACCTGTTGTCCGTCTCGCTGTCTCTTCCTCCTCAGCTTGTCCAGGTGAGCGCTCTTATCCACATTGTTCAGGTAGAAGTTTGTTTCTCTCTTTGCCTGAGACACCTCAGTCCTCAGTCTCTGCTGGAGGACGGTCTGCTCGTAGGCCAGCCGTTCACTCAGATGAGTCCACTGGAACCTGTGCAGGTACTACAGAGACAAACAGGTAGACAAACAAGACCGATGAGGCCTAGGAGTGCATTTTCAGTCAATCAGCACTAGTTCTTAGCCATGCCCCCCGAGCAGACTGTACCTTGATGGACCAAAGGTCAGAGGAGAATCGCTGGCGTTTCCTGGTTCCCATCGGTGTGTTGTGGAGAGACAATGCCACTCTCTTCGCCACTCGTTTATCTCTGAACTCCACCCATCCTTCAGTAAAATCACACCTCCTCAACCCAGACTTCTTCTTGTTCCTTCTTACTCGACCATCTGAGGGATCAATTATTCAGTGATGAGAAAATAAACAGCCAATAAAAACAGTCATTCACCATCTGAGGACAGAGTAGACAGAGGACAGAAGGAGAGGTAAATAGTAGAAATGTTAAGTCTCTTCCAGTTTGGTTTATTTCAGCGAGTCTGGTTTATTACAGTGAGTTGGGTTTATTTCTGTGAGACGGGTTAATTACAGTGAGTCAGGTACCTTCAGGTTGGAGGAAGATGCGTCCGATCTCTCCAAACACTGACAGCAGGTTCCTCAGGTGTTTGGGGCGGAGCCTTGGAGGAATGTGACCGAGGTAGATGATACCTGGAACACACTTCTGATCTGAACAGGAAGTCACTCCAACAGCTTTCCGTTTGGTGTTCTTCTTCATACCTGCACCACCACCATCATCATCGTCTTTGTATTTCAGCTCTTCATCACCATCTGAGTGTTCATTTTTGTCATCGTCCGTTCCTCTTTCTGCAGCAGCTCCCTCCTCTTCTTCTTCTTCCTCTATCTGAGTAGTCTCCCTTTCCTCCTCCTCTTTCTCTTCTGCTATCTGAGCTGTAGTCTTCCTCTCTTCCTCTTCTTTCAGAGCCGTAGTCTTCCTCTTTTCCTCCTCTTCCTCTCTTCTCTCCATCTCTCTACAGACTGATCACTACAAACAGAAACAGTGAAAATTCAGTGTTGATTGCAGACTGACTGACTGCCTGACTGACTGTCTGTATGCCTACAGATAAGATATATTTTAATAAAATACAGTTGTACCGACAGAATACAGTACAGCACAGAAGCCATTTCCACACTGCTGTCTTTTCACCTGAGGAGCGTGAGACCCGCGGGATCCCACTGAGAGTAGGCACTCCTTAATGTGACCCAGGACAGATTTGTTACACACTGCGAAAACAATGTGGCCATATGTGGTCTAGACTACCTGAGGCCCTGTTCAGACCTGGTATTAACATGCATCCTCAGTGATCGGATCACAAGTGGACAACTCCAAGTACAGAAGTGAACAAACTCGATGCATTGAGGACACATTGAGAGCCGCTCGCTCAGACCATATTCAGAGGTGGTCTGAGCCACATATGGCCATATCTTTTAGCATAATGTGTAAGCGTAATGAATGTGCCCTGAGTCACATTAAGGACCACCTCCTCAACTGATGTCATGCTGGGTCTCTGCCCTCCTCATGTGAATAGACAGGCAGACGCCTTGCAGCATGGAAACAGCTTCTGTGCTCAACTGTATTCTATCACTAAAACTATATTTTATTACAGACTATCAGACTAGGCATGTGAAGTGCATTATTATCAGACTGTCAGTGATGTGTTTGTGTTTTCGTTACGTTGCTTTGCACAGAGCTGAGACCCGACCGCCTGCTTGTTCTCTCTCATCCCCGGCTCTCTGAAGCCCTGTACCCCGCTTATGCCTGGCAACAATGTCTGCTGTATTAGCCATGTGTTTACTAGGTACTAATTTGCATATGGAGCTGGGAAGTTAGATCTGATCATAAGTGGTCAATGAAGACTCTAATACCAGGGATCACTCAGGACGCATGTTAGTGCCAGGTGTGAACAGGGCCTTAATGTGGTCTTAATACGACAGGATCTCAGTGTGTCCTTCGTGCTTTCACACCTGTACTTACAGCTGTCCACTTGTTCATACTAGGTGTGAACTGGTGTGAAAAGGGCCATAGTCTGAATGTGTGACTGACATCAGTTCACTGAAACAAACTAACTTCAGATCAGTTTATTCTCTAGGACTCTGACACCGCCCAACCTGTGACGTCAGAGATCCCGCCCCGCTATTGGTTTGAATTGTTTCTATTATTTTGTGGTTAATAAATTACTTGATTCGTTGCTCTTGTAAATAAGAAATTAGTCCTTGTGAACATCACTGATTACCGATCTGTTCGATACATATTGATCTTTATCAATAACTGTGTAACTATGTTTATTTTAAACCCTCCGATAAACTGATTACTAATCGATAAACTGCTTTGAGAACAGACATATCATCAGCTATTCTGGATCGGTTTCTTTTTCTTTTTATCGAGCATAATCACTTCCGGGTTTTCTTCCTTTCACGTTAAACATTTTCCGCTGTATAAAAATGTGTTAATAAATCTCACCTTCAGTGTAAAATCTTCATCAATACTGAAACACAACAGCCGCTGGTCGCCTCTCACGTGTGGAACCTCTGTCGCGTTTTAATGACGACGTAAACGTCACGTTGAGAAATTATCGGCCGACATAAAAGATCCGGTTATGTCTTCAAAATAAGAACTTGAGCCCTGACCGCACCGTTACCATATTATGAAAGTCTGCTTTTACTCAAAGCTCCTGGATCACTTTACTTTGAAAAATTTACCCGGAAGATAGGGTTCGTCTACCTGTCATGACGGGATGTTTTGAAGAGGAGGCTAACGTTAGCAGCTAGCAGTGAGGATGCAGAGGCCAGTGTCCACTTTGTCTCTGGGTAACAGTGTGAAGATGAAACTAGTTAACGCTGGTTTCCAGTTCACCGCAGACCTACTGCACCTCAAACCGCTACAACTCAGCAAAGGTAAGTCATACTCACTGTCACTCTTACCAAACTCCGGTTGAACTAACTCTGATTATGACGCCAGGATGAAAGCAGAACTCTGTTCAAAATACTTCTGGTTGTAGCTCAGCTTGTTGGGGAGCATGTAACAATGTTGGGGAGCATGTAAAACACTGAAGTCATTAACAATTATTAACATTTTATGTCAGTCGCACTGCAGAGAACAGAGCAACAACTGTGATTTGTGACTTTGGGCTATACAAAATAGAATAACTTTACTGACAGGTGAAGTGAATAACACTGATTATCTTGGTACAATGACACCTGGCAGTGGGTGGGATATATATAAGGCAGCAAGTAATTTTGTCCTAGAAGTTGATGTGTTGGAACTTGAAAAAATGGGTAAGCATAAGGATGTGAGCGACCTTGACGACTTTGGCGACTGGGTCAGAGCATCTTTGGGGGCGGCAGTAGCTCAGTCCTTAAGGACAGTCCGTAAGGACTTGGGTTAGGAGGCGGAGGTCACCGGTTCAAGTCCCCCATGGACCAAGACCAACTGGTTGCTGGAGAGGTGCCAGTCTACCTCTTGGGCACTGCCGAGGTGCCCCTGAGCAAGGCACCAAACCCCCAACTGCTCTGGGCGCTTGTCAGGAGCAACCCCCTCACTCTGACATCTCTCCATTGACGTATGTATATGTACTGTGTGAAATTAACAACAGAGTGTAAAACTGAATTGAAAGTGATCCAAGAATGGAAAACCGGTGAACTGGCGACAGTGTTAAATGAATGTAATGGGATGTTTTTTTGTGTTGTGTTGCAGAGGCCAGTCTGTCCCAGCAGGAGGCACTGGAGGTTCTGCAGGCTGTGAGGAGAGAGGGAGCAGGAGATGCTGAAGCAGCAGCAGGAAGAGGAGGAGGAGCCTCTCTGACTGCTCTGGAGCTCCTGCAGAAGGAGGAGGAGCTGAGGAGCATCGTGACATTCTCCTCCCAACTGGATGCTGCTCTCGGAGGAGGGCTTCCTGTCGGGAAAACAACCGAAATCTGTGGAGCTCCAGGAGTTGGAAAAACACAACTATGGTTTGACACAGACTGTGACATGCTTTGAAACACTGTGACACGCTGCCATAAGCTGCGACACTGTAACACCAGAGTGTGACGATTGACTCAGCTCACAATATGATACACGATATTGGGTTAACGATCTCGATATGATACAATATTCTAATAATTTCAACAAAATTTGAATGATGAAAGTATATGACTTGAAAACGTAGCCTTATCTTCAAAAGAGCTGCTTCAGGGCAGACTCAGTAATGTTAGTTAGTGTCCTCTCGTTCAGACTGAGAGGGCCAGCCAAAGTGACTTGTAAGAAAGTCTGCTGGTTAAGTTATGGATCAGCAAATGAACTTATTGAGGTTGTTACTATATTCAAGTTAGCGCAATAATGCTCTACGTTAGTTTACGTTGTTCATGTAAACATTCATGTAAAAACACCAACTCATACGGGCGAGTAATGTAACGCTCAAAAATCAGCTGCTAAAATAAGTTTCAATTGCACTGCCACCAACATGACTCAGAGATATAACTAAGGCTATTATCTCTATAGTTGACTGTATGTCACTGTCACATTGTGACACACTGTGACACTCTGACACACTGTAACACGCTGTAACACACCTTAACACACACACACACACACACACACACATACACACACCGTAAGATGCTGTGACATGCTGTATCACACTGTAACACACTATAACACACTGCGACACACTGTAACATGCTATAACACACTATAACACACTCTGACAGCATATCACCCTATAACACACTGTGCCAGGGTATCTTCTGTTGTCTGAGGAAGTACAGGTTTGATCCATTTATGCAGATGCAGAACTGGATGTTTTGACCCGACCCATATTCAATAGAACAGATGTGCAGTACAGATGTTGTGGTCCCAGATTATTACACAGCGTTTCACCATCACTGTTCTCATTCATGATTTAAGAGGCTACAAATGATATCCAGCTACAAAAGAGAGTGGTTGCTATAGAGATGATATACCGTCAGTATCAGTTATAGATGACATCATCTTCTCAGCCTGCAGCTGGCGGTGGACGTTCAGGTGCCTCAGTGTTTCGGGGGGGTTGGAGGTCAGGCGGTCTACATTGACACTGAGGGCAGCTTCCAGCTTCAGAGAGTCATCGACATTGCCACTGCTATTGTACAACACTGCTCCTTATTGGTTGAAGATGAAGAGCAGCGAGTCACCATGACAACCTTCACCGTGGAATCCATCCTGTCCAACATGTTCCTGGTAATGATGACCGGCTGTCATGGAAATAGACCACCTCATCGCACAGTAGCAGGTTGTAATGATTCTGAATGGCTGTCTGTCACCCCTCTCAGGTGCGTTGCCATGACTACGTGGAGCTGCTCGCCGAGCTCCATCTGCTGCCTGACTTCCTGTCTGACCACCCAAGGGTCCGCCTCCTGGTGATTGACAGCGTGGCTTTTCCGTTCCGGCAGCACTTTGACGAGCTGTCACGGAGGACACGTCTCCTCAACGGCCTTGCCCAGCAGCTCATTGCCATGGCAACCAGTCACAACATCGCGGTGATGATGACCAACCAGATGACCACCCGACTGCAGGGGGGCCAATCACAGCTGGTTCCCGCCCTTGGGGAGAGTTGGGGCCATGCCCCCACCATCCGGCTCCTCCTACACTGGGCGGGGTCACAACGGCTGGCGGCCATCTTTAAATCTCCAGATCACAGGGGGGCCACCATCCAATACCAGATCACCTCTGAGGGTTTCAGAGATGTCAACCAATCAGAGGAGCCGTCGAGCAAACGACCCCGGACGCACTCCGTCCAATCGGCTGGCAGCCAGAGAGAAACCAACTGCTGATTGGTCGGAGACCTGAGAGTGACCCTGATGAACATGTCGTTTAGAAATATTTAGTGAAACTCTTTCAGGATGGAGAGTGAAGCTCAGCTGAAATGTTCTGTAATATTTACAGATTTAAATAAAGTTCAGTGAAACACATCTGCGTGTCTGTAAAAAGGACGAGACAGAGATCCAGCAGAAATTGTGAATTTAGTTTGTTTTGCTACGTCTGTAGTCTGACTGGCATGACGTAAACAACCAAGACAACATCGTAGACTCCCAGCCAGCAGGTTTCCTCTCGCTACTCTCCCTGCACTTCCTGTTTACTTGTACAGTCTGAAGGCTGTTGACGGACATAGTGAAGTCTGCCATGTTGCTGGCTGCATCCGAGGTCTCTTAAACTGCATCCACGTTTCCTTGTGTCCCTCCCACCGAGGATGTAAGGAAAGATGCAAGGAAACAACACAAGTGAGGACACGTGGATGCAGAGAAACACAAAACACGTTTCCTGTCTCTGTCTCTGTCTCTCTTGCTGTCTGTCAGTAATAACTGTAATGTCAGAATACTTGTATTATAGGAAATATCTTTTATGGTAAATATATAAAATGATGTTAGAATATTGTATTATAGTAAATCTCTGTTATAGTAAATGTGTGAAATAATATTAGAATACTTGTATTTTAGTCAATTTCTTTTACAGTAAATATGTGAAATAATGTTAGAATACTACTATTGTATTGAATATTTATAATTATTGCAAATAAACATTTGAATATTTGTATTATAATACAAATTTATTATTATAGTGATTTTGTGAAATAATGTTAGAATACTTTATGTATAGTATTATATATATTTATCTATAGTTAATCTTATTTTTGAGGTTTATCGTTTTTTTTTTTAAATGAGCAGATTTTATTATGGCTTCAGTCATTGCCATATCGTATGTGTGTTTATAGTTTGTAAAATTAAATGATTTAATTAATTAACAATGAAAGTATCGGGACGTGCTGTGACGTCACTCCTGATACGGCGAGTGTCTCCGTCAGGACGCACAGCAGGAGCGGAGTTGAGCGGAGCAGCAACATGGCTGCAGATTACTGGGAGCCAGAAAGACCCGAGACTCTGTTAGCCTGAACCCAGCCAAAGACAAACCGGGACAGACCGGGACGATCCCTCCCAGTGAGTAATCCACACCGTGGAGCTTCGTGTGTTACCGGGAAACCGCTTTATTCCAAAGGAAAGGAGCGAGAAACCCGCTACGCCTCAGCTGCTATTTATATCACACTGATGACATTAACTGCGGGACATAGACGGTCCCGTCCTCCGCACACTGATACGGTGAAAACACATTTATTGCGGGGAATAGACGAGTCCCGTCCTCCCCACAGTCATACGGAGAAACACAGCACGTAGACAGTAGCACGGCTCCAGGTAGATAGCCAGGTGTTAGCATGTTAGCTATTTCACCTCGATAGACCAGAACACAGCACATAAAACTGTGAACTGGACCAGCTTAAACGGTGTGACCTGGGCCAGTTTAAACTGTGAGAACTGGACCAGTTTAGATGTTCTGAACCCAGTTTAAATGCTATGAACTGGACCAGTTTTAATGTTCTGAACCCAGTTTAAATGCTGTGAACTTGACCAGTTTAGATGGTGAGAACTGGATCAGTTTAGAAGATGAGAACCTGACTAGTTTAAATGTTCTGAACCCAGTTTAAATGCTATGAAGATAAGATAAGATAAGATGAACCTTTATTAATCCCCGTAGGGGGATTCAGTTTTTAGACTCTTGTTAATTTCACACAGTACACATACATGCATTAATGGAGAGATGTCAGAGTGAGAGGGCTGCTCCTGACAAGTGCCCCGAGCAGTTGGGGGTTTGATGCCTTGCTCAGGGGCACCTCGGCAGTGCCCAAGAGGTAAGCTGGCACCTCTCCAGCAACCAGTTGGTCTTGGTCCATGTTGGGACTTGAAACGGTGACCCTCTGATTCCTAAACCAAGTCCCTACGGACTGAGCTACTGCCACCCCCTGGACCAGTTTAAGTGCTGTGAACCAATGGATGCTAATGTCTTGAGTTTTAAAGTACACTGTAGGACGGTCCTCGTGTAGGGGGGCTTTAAGCCAGTCAAAAAGGTCCAGGTCCAGTGATGAAGTGGTATACGGTGGCAGATCTCCAACAGTCTTTCTTTATAAAGAAAGAGATACCAGAGCAGAGAGGATGATAAGGTTTTAACAGGATCATCACCCAGAGACACGTCACGGTTCAGACATTTACTAACTTTATTACATGGCTTTGTTGAATACTCGATTCTGACTGGTCAATCATGGCACTCTGTGGTCTGTTATTCCTTTATAGCAGACTATGCTAATGAATAACAGACCGTTGCTATGGGCACAGTTCTGATGCAGTCTGGTGGACCATTTTTGTGTCAAATTATTGATTTTTTAAGTAAGTAGCTATGTAATAAGCAGGGTAATGTACAGCTAGCAGGTCATTGTTGTGAAATAAACCCGCTGCAGGGTGATGAGAGCTCTGTGTCAGGGTGCAGCATCGCCCTGTCAGGATTTCTTTCACAACAATGACCAGCTCGCCGTACATTACCCCTTACTTAATTTTCACCTGTTCATGTATCATATGTTGGAATATTTGAATGAACCAACAGTCAACTACAATCTTGTTTATTTCCTGTCTTTACCTGTGCAGGTGTTGTCTGCAGGCTGGCTGCCCCTCCCCCCTCAGCATCGCGCCCCCCCTTGCCCCCCCGCCCCCCCCTCATGGAGAGGATGAGGAAGATCAAGCGGCAGCTGTCACTCACTCTTGGGAGGGGAGGGGCTGGGGGAGGGGACAGGATGCTGAGTGACACCATCAACCAGGAAGTGACATCACACAGTGACTCAGGTAACACACACACACACACACACACACACACACACACACACACACACACACACACACACACACACACACAAGTAGCTGTGTCTCTTCACAGATGATCAGGTGTGACCTCATAGACGCTCCAAGTTGTGACCTGTGAGGTCACAACTTGGAGCGTCTGTGAGGTCACATCACAGTGGTGTTATGGAACAAAGTGTCCTGCTCAAGACAAAAACATGCTGCCTGACTCCTACCTCTGATCTGATCTGATTGGTTGGATTTATGATTTTGATTGGTTGTCTGTTGAATCGATCAGTCAGTCTCCTGCCCTGATCTGATGACATATTTTTTATGTTTTCTTTTTCTTCTCTTTTTTCCACTAAATCAACCAATCATCACCCCTCCATCATCCCTCCATCACCCCTCCATTATCCTCATCATCAATCATCACTTCTCCATCATCTCTCCATCACCCCTCCATTATCCTTCATCATCCCTCATAACCTCTCCATCATCTTTCCGTCACCACTCCATTCTCCTTCATCATCTGTCATCACCCCTCCATCACCCTTCCATCACCCCATCCTCATCCACCCATCATCCCTCCATCAGAGGTGGTGTCACTTCGAGGTTCTTCTGGAAGTTTGAAGGTTCGGGGTTCGTCTTCTTCAGTTCAGTCTCTTCTTCAGTCATACAGCAGCTCACTGAGGAAACCTCAAGGCCTCGGACGCAGCCTGAGCTCCTACCTGAACCACACCACACGACTGGGTACTGCTACTACAAATACTACCTCAAACACACCGCACAACTGGATACTGATACTACAAATAGTACCTGAACCACACTGCATGACTGGTTATTGATACTACAAACACTACCTGAACCACACCACACAACTGGGTACTGATACTACAAATACTACCTGAATCACACTGCAAGACTGGGTTCTAATACTACAAATACTACCTGAACCACACCTCACGACTGGGTACTAATACTGCAAATACTACCTGAACCACACTGCAAGATTGGGTAGTAATACTACAAATACTACCTGAAGCACACCACACGACTGGGTACTAAGTACTACAAATACTACTTGAACCATATTGCACGACTGGGCACTGATACTTCAAATACTACCTGAACCATGCCGCACGACTGGGTACTGATACTACAAGTACTACGTGAACCACACCACATGACTAGGTACTAATACTACAAATACCTCCTGAACCACATCGCACGACTGGGCACTAATACTACAAATACTACTTGAACCACACCGCTTGACGAGGTACTAAAACTGCAAGTATTACCTGAACCATTCTGCACGACTGAGTACTGATTCTAGAAAATACCACCTGAACCACACCGTGCAGTTGGGTACTAATACTGCAAATACTACTGGAACCACACCAGATGACTGGGTACTGATGTTACAAATATTATCTCAACCACACCGCATGACTGTACTAATGTACATGTACTAATACTGCAAGTATTACCTGATCCACACTGCAGACGGTGAAGGAAATACTTAAGGTATGTTGAAGAATACAAAGGTTTGTTGACAGCTGTAATTTCTAAGGGCTACACAGAGACAGTGCCATCAAGGGACCTTCATCAACATAATGGCCAGGTGTGGTACATCCCCACCATGGGGTGTATTGCAGTGATGGCCTTCTCCAGTCATTTCACCCCTCAGTAATTAGTACTGTTGTTATGTACTGTGTTTATGTTCTCTGTTTGTATGTTTGTGTATTTTCAGAGATCGTCCATGAGGATGTAAAGATGAGTTCAGATGGAGAAAGTGATCCGGCTTCTTCTTCAGACGATGTTCAGAGTCCAGTTAGAGTGAGACTGAGAAACAAGAAGATTTCTACTGAGGTACACACACAGTAACACACGTATACACAACAACCCACACTCACTTTGGTGTCATCAGTGTGGTATATCTATATATATATATATATATATATATATATATATATATATATATATATATATATATATATATATATATATATATATATATATATATATATATATAATTCATTCATTCATCGTCAGCCGCTTATCCCGTTAGGGGTCGCGGGGGGCTGGAGCCGATCCCAGCTAGCATTGGGCGAAGGCGGGGTACACCCTGGACAGGTCGCCAGTCCATCGCAGGGCACATAGAGACAGACAACATATGGACAGACAACCATTCACGCTCACATTCACACCTACGGGCAATTTAGAGTGATCAATTAACCTAAATTGCATGTTTTTGGAAGGTGGGAGGAAGCCGGAGTACCCGGAGAAAACCCACGCTTACACGGGGAGAACATACAAACTCCACACAGAAGAGTCCCAAGCAAGTCGAACCTGCGACCCTCTTGCTGTGAGGCGACTGTGCTAACCACTACACCACCGCGCAGCCCTATATATATATATATATATACATACATTTATATATAATAATATAATTATATATATTCATATATATTCATATATATATATAATTATATAATAGTTTAACTAATAAACTAAAGAGAAATAGTGTTGACAAAAATATAGATTTCATAAATTGGTAGCAAAGCCGTCAGAGAAACTGTTATGAAGTGCTTCCGGTAGACTTCAGTGAGATGCTGACACCTCTCTCTTGGCAGACTGGCTTCCAGCTGCTGTCTTCAGGTCTCTCAACAGGTCTTAGTGGACTCATTTACAACAGACCAGCATTTTGTTTTCAATCACTCCTGGGTGCATTCTGATGTGTGTTTCTGGTCATTGTCCTGCCAGAGGACCCATGACCTTTAACTGAAATGTTTCGTGGAGAGAGGAGGTTGTGTTGCTCTGGCTCTATCTGTTTGGCATGGAGAGGAGGTTGTGTTGCTCTGGCTCTGTCTGTTTGGTGTGGAGAGGGTCTGATGAGAGGGTCGTACTGTAAAAGACAGAGGGTGTCATATCCAATACAGACTGTAAAGCCTCCTGAGGCAAATATGTGATTTGTGATTTTGGGCTATACTAATTTAAAGGCTTCATGTTTCCTCTGTAAACATCGAGTTGACCCAATTTACCAAAAAGCTCTAACTTGGTTTCATCCGTCCACAGGACATTTTGGGTTGGTCAGATATGTTTTGGCAAAATACAGCCAAGCTTTCTTGTGTCCCTGTCTCAGCAATTGGTTCCCCTGGGATCTTTTTTTTGTTTAAGTTATTCTATTTTTAAAGATAATTTTATTGGCATCTCATGCCTTTATTGACAGGACAGTAGATAGTCAAGACAGGGGGAGAGAGGGAAGGAGCAACATGTGGAAATCAGCCATATATCGATGATTATTTCTATTACTGCTATTATTAATAGTAGCTAAATTTCTATTACTATTTCTGCTATTGTTACTGATATTACTATTATCACTCTATTACATCTACTGTTATTGATGATTGTTATTAGTCCTAATATGTATTAAAACAGAGTTTTTTTTTTTCTTGCCACTGAGTGCATGCTCATCTCTTATTGGGTCTCTAAACTATAGAGTACAGTCTAGACCTGCTCTAGACCCAGAACACACTGGAGAGATTAAGATAAGATAAAATATTCCTTTATTGGTCCCACAGTGGGGAAATTCACACATTACAGCAGCAAAATGGATAGTGCAATAAAGACAAGAAGCATAGATTTAAAAACAATATTAATACAATAAAATAAATAGATTAGTATATACGTAATAGAAAAAGTAAGTAAAGCCAGAAGTATGTCCTCTTCCTGTCTGCAGCTGTGATGCTGCTGCCCCAGCAAACCACTCCATAAAATATGGCTGATGCCACAACAGTGTCATAAAAAGTTTTCAGGAGTGTCCCCTGCACTCCAAAAGACCTCAGTCTCCTCAGCAGATACAGCCTGCTCTGGCCTTTTTTATGGAGTTCAGAGGAATTTGTGGTCCACTCCAGTTTATTGTCCAGGTGATTATGGTCTGGCCTGGGAATGCCATAGAGTCTCCATGGAAAAGCTGGAAAACATTGCCAGGGAGAGGGACATCTGGAATGGCCTGCTAGACCCCCATAACTAGGCCTTGGATAAGATGAGAAGATGGATGGAGAGATGGAGGGATAATTAATACAGTAAGAATTATGATCTTAATGATCTTAATCTCTCTCTCTCTCTCTCTCTCTCTCTCTCTCTCTCTCTCCTCTCCCTCTCCCTCTCCCTCTCCCTCTCCCTCTCTCTGTTGTGTTTCAGGACATTAACAAACGTCTCTCATTACCAGCCGACATTCGTCTTCCAGACGGTTACCTGGAGAAGTTTAATCTGATTGGTCCAGCTCTGTTTGAGCAGCCAATCAGCAGACGGCTGCGCAGAGTGTCTTTGGTACTACTTTGTTCTACCAGTTGTATTCTATTATTAGTATTTGGTGTCTTTATTAACCATCACTCTGTCTGTCTGTCTGTCCGTCCGTCCGTCCGTCCGTCCCCCTGTGTCTGCAGTCAGAGATTGGTTTTGGGAAACTGGAGACGTACATCAAACTGGACAAACTGGGAGAGGTGAGGACTAACTTGATTGTGTTGATGTGAACAGACCTAACTTTCTGAAACGAACCCTCTCTCCTGCCTGTCTCATGTCTTCCTCTCACCTGTCTCCCTCTCATGTCACTTTTCTCACCTTGCTATCTCTCCTCTGTCTCTTACCTGTCTCTCTCTCAGCTGTCCTTCCCTACCGGTCTCTATCTCACCTGTCCTTCCCTACTTGTCCCTCTTAACCTGTCCTTCTCTACCTGACTCTCCAGCTTGGTCGCAAAAAAAACTCAGAGCTACTGAGGTAGAATTAAAAGAGACTGGTGATGGTGGAGGTGTATGGGTTCAACGAACACAGGATTTTAACCAGGAGACCGCTGTTTGGTTTTGGAAATCACATTTTTAATGCCGATTGTGATATGTTTTTTTAGTAACGTGTTTTTTAGTGATCATTATGACATGTTTTTTTAGTGACGTTTTTTTAGTTATCATTATGACGTGTTTTTTAGTGATGGTTGTGATATTTGTCACGTTTTTTAACGATGTGTTTTCCATACTGAAGTTACATTGTTTCTGTATGCATTTTACTTATTTTGTGTACTTATCTCAAGTCCAACAATGATGTTTTCCCTAAAACTACGTGGTTTCATTGCCTAAACCTAACTGTGGTAGTTATTGTAGTTAGGTTGCGTGATGTACAAATGACACATGAAAAGCCTAAAATAAGTCCTCATGACGAGCAGAATGTTCTTGTAATCTGTCTCTCATTTGTACCTCTACTCGTCTCTCTCACTTGTCCCTCTCTCTACCTGTTCCTCTCATCTGTCCCTCTCTACCCCGTGTCTCTCAGCAGCTGTCTCTCTGTCACCTGTTCCTCTCTACGTGTCTCTCTCACTTGTCCATCTCTACCTGTCTCTCTCACCTCTCTCTCTATGTCTCTCTCTCTCTCTCTCTCTCTCTCTCTCTCTCTCTCTCTCTCTCTCTCTCTCTCTCTCACTCTCTTGATCTGTACCTCACGCCTGTCTCTGTCTCTACCTGTCTCTCTCACCTGTCTGTCTTTCTACCTGTACCTCTCACCTGTCTCTCTCTAGCAGTACCTCACACCTGTCTCTATCTCTACCTGTCTCTCTCACCTGTCTCTCTCTGTACCTGTCTTTCTACAGGGGACCTACGCTACAGTCTATAAAGGTCGCAGTAAACTGACTGATAACCTTGTGGCTCTGAAGGAAATTCGCCTGGAACATGAAGAAGGAGCTCCGTGTACTGCTATCAGAGAAGGTACTACAGTACTTACAGTATGTTGTACTGCGGAAGTTAGACTACAGTGCTATATTGTACTACAGTACCAGACTGTACTACAGCTGTGCTGATCAGGCTCCAGCCTCCCTAGTACCATTCCAGTGTACAGTATAGTGTAACACACACCTGCAGCATTGAGTCAGTTTGTTCCAACTGAAAGTGTAGCAAAGAAGTATTGCTACAAAAGTACAGTATTGCTAGTATCCTACAGTATCAGTAGGACTACAATATCAGTATTAAGATAAGATAAGATATTCCTTTATTAGTCCCACAGTGGGGAAATTTACAGTAGTACTGTATCAGTAGAACTGTATCAGTAGAACTACAGTACTCCCTCACTACCTGTCTGTCTCTCAGCGCGCTCTCTTACCTGTCCCTCTCTACCCATCTTTCTCACTTGTCTCTTTCTCTGCTGTACCTCTGTCCTTATGTTTGTTTGTGCGTGTGCGTGCGTGCGTGTGTGCTTGTGCGTGTAATAACGTGTGTGTGCATTCTCCCTCAGTGTCTCTGTTGAAGGACCTGAAACATGCCAACATCGTCACACTTCATGACATCATCCACACACAGAAGTCTCTCACACTGGTGTTTGAGTATCTGGTGAGGCACACACACACACACTCACTCACACACACACACACACACGCACACACACGGGTTCTTGTACTGAGCCTTTAATTGTGTTTCTTGTTTGTTTCAGGACAAAGATTTGAAACAGTATCTGGATGACTGTGGAAACATCATCCATGTTCACAACGTCAATGTGAGAAAAACTTTAATGTACCTGTCACTACTCTTGATACTGCTGTTTGTATATTTTTATTAGGGGTGGGAAAAAAATCAATTCACCTATGTATCACGATTTCTTTTTTAACAATTTTGAAATTAATTTTTAATGCCACAATTGTTTATATTTACTTCATTTGAGTCTATATGTATGTAGAAGGAAGTCACCACTTTCATCAGTGTGGTCTGAGTAACGTGACATTATATCCGTTCAATGTCTTTCACCCAAAACAAACTGCAGCGAGCCAAAACAAGAAAGTACAAAATGGTGGAGGGTCTGCGTTGATACGACCTGCACCCTCACATTTTAAAGAAGAAGAAGAAGAAGAAGATCAACCTTTATTAGTCCCACAGTGGGGAAATTCAATTTACACTCTGTTTAACTTATACATGGTACATGCACACAAACACACACACACACATGCAGTAATGGAGAGATGTCAGAGTGAGGGGGCTGCTCCAGACAAGCGCCCCGAGCAGTTGGGGGTTTGGTGCCTTGCTCAGGGGCACCTCGGCAGTGCCCAAGAGGTAAACTGGCACCTCTCCAGCTACCAGTTCACACTCAGTTTTTGGTCCATGTCGGGACTTGAACCGGTGACCTTCCGGTTCCCAAGCCAACTCCCTACAGACTGAGCTACTGCCGCCCCCAAAATCCAAAGTGGTAAACATTACACATCCAGTAAAGTATGGAAACACTTTGGGTTTCACACATTGCAGAAAAAGCAGAGCTAGACATCATGGCTAAAACTGCATGTTAACTCTGTTATGGACAGGAAACGTTATCGTATTGTGGTAACGTGCAGTCAAGCCAGCTGTCACTCTCGTTTCTGTGGTCATATGGGCTGACACTACAACTGTAGAGCACCATATACTGACATTTATGTTAAATACATTCAAACGGCCCAGATGGAGCTGACTATGGATGTATAAAGAGAACAGAGCTGACGGAGAGCTAGAGATGACCTCAGAGAAGTTAGAGGAAGAATAAGCGTGACAACATCCTGTTTTCAAAATAGCAGGTCCACAAAGGGAACTGTATATACCAAATACATATATGGAAATAAGATTGATTGGATTATATTCATCATAAGCATAAAACATAACATGTTTCTTAAATTAAAATCAAGATACTGCTAATTTATGAGGGAAATGTCTTTATTTTTTGATTTTTGGGTTGCTGGAAAAAAATCAAATAAATAATTCCTGACAATGATCCTGATATATTTGACTTCAGGACATCTCTGACTACATACATGCTGAAAATCAAACATTTTTACTGTATTAATTTTGATATACCTAGTGTCGTGATAGTATCAAATCAGGAGATAGATGTATCATCCCAGCCCTAATATACTGCATTTTACAGATTGCATATCACTGACTGACATGGCATCATTGACACCGATATAAGACATATGAGATACTGCTCACCTGATGCTTTCACTCAACCACCTTTCATTCACCTGTCACTCACCTCTTATTCATCTTACTGGTTTTGTGTCCTCAGCTCTTTCTTTTTCAGTTGCTGCGAGGTTTGTCGTACTGTCACCGGAGGAAAGTTCTCCACAGAGACCTGAAACCCCAAAACCTGCTGATCAATGAGCGAGGAGAGCTCAAACTGGCAGACTTTGGTGAGTTCACTGCATCTGTTTACTGCTGCTGTTAGCATGGATAGTCTGTGTGTAAAAATATGAATTAAAATGTTCATTTAAGATGTTACTTTTGTTCCTGTTGTGGATGAACTGAAAACTGAAAAGTGCCAGTGAATGTCATGTAATGCTGTGATGTTACTGAAGGGTTGTGAACACAGTGACAATGTCACTATAATGATGTCACTCAGGTGTTGTGTGTGTTTCAGGTTTGGCTCGAGCGAAGTCGATCCCGACAAAAACATACTCTAATGAGGTGGTGACACTGTGGTACCGACCGCCAGACATCCTGCTGGGCAGCACCGACTACTCCACTCACATCGACATGTGGTCAGTACTGTAGTTATGTGTACATACATAAATATATACAGCATATGTACTATACCACATTATAGCATACTGATATATTCTTGTTAAATATTATACCATACCATAATTGATAAGTTTTCCAGAGATCCAGACTCTAACGACCTGTCTGTCTGTCTCGGTCTACCTGCCTATTTACCTGTCTGTCTGTCTGTCTCTCTGTCTCTCTGTCTACCTGTCTGTCTGTAGGGGTGTTGGTTGTATCTTCTATGAAATGGCGACAGGTCGACCTCTGTTTCCTGGTTCCACAGTAGAGGAGGAGCTTCACTTCATCTTCAAACTCCTTGGTAAGAACCAATCAGCTTCTGTTATTTTTATTCATAGAAAAAAGTTATGTTTGTGTATACTTAATTCATTTGATGTATATATGTGTGTTTGATGTATATTGTGTATATTTCTTGTGTAGGTACTCCCTCAGAGCAGAGCTGGCCTGGGATCAGTTCTAATGATGAATTTGTGGCACACAACTACCCTCATTACAGAGCAGAGAGACTGAGTAACCACACTCCCAGGTACGCAACTGTATCGCACACAGGACTGTATCACACACAGGTACACAACGATTAATGCAGAAACTTGGCTGAAGCTGACTGTATGCGTTTCTTTGTGTGTGTGTGTGTGCGCGTGCGTGCGTGTGTGTGTTTCTGTGTGTGTGTCTCTGTTTGTGTTGTTCAGGCTCAGCAGCGAAGGAGTGGACCTGTTGTCAAAGTTCTTGCAGGTCAGTAAAAACCTCAGTGTGTTTTTTTTCTAGAAATGTTAAAATATTACACTACAATAACTCACTTAAAATAATAATAGTAATAAATAGAATAACCAGATAATGATAGTGTATGTAATAATAATAGGGGCTGCACGGTGGTGCAGTGGTTAGCACTCTCGCCTCACAGCAAGAGGGTTCGAATCCGGCTTGGGACTCTTCTGTGTGGAGTTTGCATGTTCTCCCTGTGTAAGCGTGGGTTTTCTCCGAGTATGTCTCTGTCTCTATGTGCCCTGTGATGGACTGGCGACCTGTCCCCGCCAGCTGGGGTCGGCTCCAGCCCCCCCCCCCCATAATACATAGAATAACTCTTAATAATAATACTAAAATTAGTAATAATACTAAAAGCCAATGGGTTTGTTCCAATGGGTTTGTTCCAATGGGTTTTGGATTATTGCAGAAAATAACTTCTGTTTAACAAATGTTTATGATACTTAACACATTTTGTTCAGCAAGGTTATCTCCACACATGAACACCACTTCATGAATTATGAAGTGTGAATGCAGTCAGCAGAAGTCAAAAGCCAATGTTAGGCTATAAATGAAATACACTACAGTCACAGGAGTACGAGTACAAACAATGAGTCTGAGATGGAGGACGAGTTGGCGTGATGACGTTTTGTAGTACACTTGTTAGCAACTGCCTTTTTTAGACACATAAAGGCTTTAAAATTCAGTAGTGGGATATTTACTGTTGTGTTGTTTTCTTCGATGACATAATGACAATAATGTTTTTATTTACACTAAAGTTTGAAGGGAAGAAGAGGATCTCAGCAGCCGAGTCGATGAATCATCATTATTTCAGAAACCTTGGAAATAGAGTGATGACACTTCCTGACAGTAAGTTTAAACATGACCCTTGACCCATATTTTTAATCTGTGATATCACTGTACACTGTGACATCACAAAGTCACTCTCAATGTTGTTTCAGCAATGTCCATCTTCAGTCTGCCAGAGATTCAACTGGAAAAAGAAACAATCAGACCAACAGTCACATCTGATCCAGGTAACACACACGCTCATGTTTGTCTTTCTATAGTATGGTGAGACATGTATGTATGCATTCCCCGAACCTGAATTATCACAACAAAATGCCCCACCCAAACCTCTGGGTTAACCTGGACTTACTTGGCCTGGGTGATGTCCTTAAGTTGATCGAGGTTCTGAACTGAGACACATCCTTCTTGGCCAGTTGCAGGAATTTAATTTAACTTTACTTTTAGTACTTCAGTTCTTTTAAGTGTTATTCTGCGGAAGCCCTGAAAGAAAGAAAAAAACTATTCCACCAGTTTTCACAACAATAAAAACAAAAAAGTAACTTTGAAAAATTATTCTGGCCAAACTTTTTTTTTTTTTTAACCTGGTAACTTGTTTAACCTGTTTTTAAATAATAAACACAGGAGAGAAAAGTATTTAGATCCGACTTAGGAAATGAATCACCAGAAATATTTTTTTCTTGCTTGCCTTTTGGGGCTTCCATATTATTTAGACACTATTACTGTTTTTTTCATATATTGGTCAGCTAAAAAAAATTAAGTAATCAAGCAAGAAACAAAGACTGAATTGATAACACAGTATGGTAAGCCGTTTAAAAGTCCAATACCATGCCATTTTCAGGTTCATACTTGCTAGAACCTGTTTACATGCTGTAATGTTAAAAAAAACTTCATTTTCCTCATACTGTCTGAATATACCTGCATTTACTCTCTGTCTGAAATTTCTACAGAATTGCAACAGAATTGAGTTGCTAAGCAACAGTTTGGGTCCATGTTTACTTCATGTCAGCTGATGTCATTTACATACACTGCAACAGGAAGGAAGCTGGGACACACTGAAAATGTTTACATTTAAAACTGTGTAATGGTCTAAATATTGTACATATGTGACATCAAAAATGTGTGCACGTGTGCATGGCACCACGCCCCTTAGTTTCATTAGCTAGATCAGCTGGTCGAGCAGCAGGACGTATCATCATTCAAACCTGACAGAAACAAAATAAAATTCAAGAAAACTGTCTTGGCTTGTCTTTCCACTGGCCTCTTCCACTGTTACAACTATATGGTTGAAATAAAGAAGAAGAAGAAGATATTCCTTTATTAGTCCCACAGTGGGGAAATTCAGTTTTACACTCTGTTGTTCACACAGTACATATACATGCGTCAATGGAGAGATGTCAGAGTGAGGGGGCTGCTCCTGACAAGCGCCCAGAGCAGTTGGGGGTTTGGTGCCTTGCTCAGGGGCACCTCGGCAGTGCCCAAGAGGTAAGCTGGCACCTCTCCAGCAACCAGTTGGTCTTGGTCCATGGGGGGACTTGAACCGGCGTCCTCCGCGTCCTAACCCAAGTCCTTATGGACTGAGCTACTGCCGCCCCCTTCTCTTAATCCACAATGTTAGTTAGGAAAATGTGCCAACACTACATGTCATTTTCCCTATGTCTGTCTCTTTCCCCACAGGAGCTGCTGTGGGGGTTTTCTTGATGATCGGCTCTTTCTATTTCATGGTGTTTTCTAACTAGAATTAGAACTAGAAATAGAAAGAGCCGATCATCAAGAAAATTATCTGATCCACAACAGTCCCTTACCACTTGTCTCACAGCTGGCTGCACATAGAGACAAATGTCATGTGTCCAGCTTGGAGGACGCCTCGTTTTTAATTTGAATGAGCTTGTAGCTCGTTATCTACCTCACTACGTTTAGAAAGAGTCGTTGTTTTAATAATTTCACTTCTGAGTTATTGATCCGGGAAGTTTAAATTTGTGAATATCAACTACCAACTTTACCGAACTATCCAAGTTAGCAAAAACTTCTGCTGACAAGTTTTCAGATGATTTGTTGGGCCGATATCCAATGGGAAGTCTTAATGAGCAACATCATGCACAACAACTCTGACAAATCAAAATAATATTTGAGGTAACTGTTATTTAGGATTCAGAACTGGAATAACTACATATATTGTTTTGACTTGTCACTATGATGCTATAGATAAATGGAATAAGAATTCTGATTAGTCAGAATGCAACTGTGGATATCTCTGATTTTAATTCCGGTTGGTCAAGCTTAGCTATTTAATGTAAAAGCGGCATGCTATAAACACAGTCTCACTTCAAGGTCCATTTACTGTAATAGCTGTTCTGGAGCTTTTCATGTCACAGTCATTCTTGACCATCTCCAGCTCCATGACAACTAACCTACACCATCCATGGAGGAAGATCACCTGAAATGACTGAAAGCTCCAGAACAACAGTGGACCTTATGGTGAGATTGTTCTGTTGTTTCTAAGTTGAAGAATAAAATTTGAATTTGAAAATGAAGCTGTTTGTTGAGTTTCAATACATTTTTATTTAAAATAAAAATACCTTTTGTCTGTCCAGCAAACAGTCCTGCCAAGAGGCGGAGTCTACTCTTCTGACATCATAATGGAAGCTGAACCTACCCTTCTGACATTATCATGGAGGCGGGGTCTGGTCTTCTGACATCATCATGGAGGCAAGGTCAGAAACAAAGGGAAACTGAAAGAAAAGGTGATTTTTTTTTCCTCTGGAGCAGTAAAACAGGAACAGGAAGTAAAACAAAAGAAGAAGACACTGAGCACTAAAATGAGTGTTGATCAAGACAAGAAGAGAAGAGAATGGCAGCCTGCTGTTTACACTGTCTGTAAACAGACAGATGCGATAATGAATCACAGCAGGCATCTGAGCAATCAGTTTACAGCATGTTGTTACTAGTGGCAACAGATTCACCTTATTACATAAACAGATGAATGAGTTAAAGCTTATTGAGCAGAGCAGATGTTGGAGTGAATTCTGTCTTCCATTTTCAGATCAAATACACAAGACTGTTGTCACGGAAACACCTGCAGTGTCTGCAGCAGCACTGTTAAAGTCGATAAATAACTTGTCTTTAATTTGGACTGCATTTAGTTAAAACTTTAAGTTTAAAAGCAGAACCAAACCATCAAATAGAATTCTCATTTCTCTCAGGAAGTGGTGAAGACAAACATATTGATTTCCACCTGTTTTATATGCATCTATCCATTTGCTTCTTCTCATCCGGGGTTGGGGCGCAGGGGCAGCAGGCTTAGCAGGGAATTCAAGACGCCCTTCTCCCCTGCAATGTTTTCCAGCTCTTCCTGGGGGACCCTGAGGCATTGCCATGCCAGACCAGATATATAATCTCTCCAGCATGTTCTGGGTCCTACCCTGGCCTAACCAGCTGGACGTTCTCGCAAAACCTCTAAAAGGGGGCGCCCAGGAAGCATCCTGATCTGATGTTGAACCACCTCAGCTGGCTCCTTTCGTCATGAAGGAGCAGCAGCTCACCCTGTCTCTAAGGCTGAGTCCAGCCACCCAACGAAGGAAACTCATTTCAGCTGCTTGTATCCGCAATCTCATTCTTTCAGTCACTACCCAAAGCTCATGACCATAGGTGATGGTTGGAATGTAAATGGACTTGTAAATAGAGAGCTTTGCTTTCCATCTCAGCTCCCTCTTCACCATAATGGTCAGGCAAAGACTGATTCCCAACCTAGAGGGCTTAATCCCATTTTCCGGCAGAGAACCATGGCGTCAGACTTGGAGGTACTGACTCTCAGTCCAACTGCTTCACAGCTGCAAACTGCTCCAGTGCATGCTGAAGGTCAACAGAACCACATTATCTGCAAAGAGCAGTAATGCAGTTCTGAAGTCCCCAAACTGGACACCTTGAGATCCTGTCCTTGGAAATCACAACAGGATTGGCAACCAGAGACAACCCTAGCAGAGGCCAACACCCACTGGAAATGTGTTTGACTTTGTGTCGAGTATACGGACACATCTCTCACAGGACTCCAGAGGTGACACGGTTGTAAGGCTTTTCCAAGTCCACAAAACACATGTAGATTGGATGGGCAAACTTCCATGACCCCTTCAACAGCACTGCAAGGGTAAAGAGCTGTCCCAGCTGTAAAGCACCCTAGAATAAACTTTCCCGGGGAGGATAAACAATGTGATACCCCAACTGAAGCACACCCTTTAGTTTCCCTTTTTAAAAAATGGGAACCATCACCCCAGTCTGCCATTCCACAGGCACTGTCCCTGACCTCCACATGACACTGAAGAGGTGTGTCAGTGCCCAACAATGTCCAGAGCCTTTTGCATCTCAGGGTGAATCTCATCCACCCCTGGCGCCTTGCTGCTGAGGAGCTTTTTGACTACTTTAGGGACCTCTGCTGAGGATCTGGACAAGCCTTCCCCCAGGTCTTAAAACTCTGCCTCCTCAAAAGCGGACGTGTTGGTCGGGTTCAGGAGTTCCTCTTTCTACAACTTGACAAAATCCAAAAGGCCTCCCCCATAAGCTTGACGGCCTCTTTCACCGCTAGTGTCCATCAGTAGATTTTTTAGGTTGCAACCACAAAAGGCACTGATGGCTTTCCAACCACTACTTTGAGCAGATGCTCCTACAATGGAGGCCTTGAACATGGCCCACTCGGATTCCATGTCCCCAGCCTCTCCCAGGATGCACAAAAAAATCCCTCTTTAGGTGGGAGTTGTAGACCTTGTGGACAGGGGCCTCAGTCAGACGGTCACCCTCACTACACATTTGGGTTTTCCAGGTCTGCTTCTCTCTTCAACCGAGTGTCCATTATAAAAAAGAAAAAGAAAAATTTCCTTTTTTTTTCCCCCCGGGGGGGAATTTCTTTTTTCCCCCTTTTTTTCCCCCAGTTAATTTCCCCCAATTAATTTTTTTTTTATTGGAAAAATTTTAAGGGGTTGGGGCTCCCCTTAAAAACCCCCCAGAGCATTTGGGGGTTTGTTCCTTTCCCAAGGGCCCCCCCCCCGTCCCCCAAAAGGAAACCCCCACCCCTCCCCCAACCCTTTTTTCTTTTTCCATGTGGGGTTTTAACCCCCGTCCCCCCCATCCTATCCCAAATCCTTTCAGACTGAGCTACTCCCCCCCCCAATTATCCCCCCAATTATGCCCCCATTATGGCAGCAGATTTGATTATATGACCACAAGTGAATCACTGATCTTTGGTCTAGATTGTTCTTTTACAAAGTATACTTACCTGGCCTAACCAGGGCGGTTGCCCTCTGCTTGAACAAAGTGTATGATGTGGCCAATCCATGTCTAGCACTGTCCAACAACAGAGAACCACTCGGGTTCAAATCAGACAGGCTGTTTCTCCCAGTCACTCCCATCCAGGACTCTCTGCCATCACTTCATTGAAGTCCCCCAGCAGAACTATCGAGTCCCCAGTCAGCGACTCCAAGAGACTCCAATAGACTCCAAGAAGGCCAGTTACTCCGAGCTGCTGTTTGCTGCATAAGCACAAACAACTGTCAGAAACTTCCTCTCAGCGACTAGTCATAGATGACCCTCCTGTTCTCTGGGGAGAACACTAACACAGTGGCACTCAGCCGGGGGCTCATGAATATCCCCACCCTCTCACCCTGGGGAACTCTGGAAAAGGTGAGAATCCAGCCCCTTTCCTAGAGTTTGGCTCCAGAACCAGAGCTAAGTGTGGTGGTGAGTCCAACTATATCTAGTTGGTACCACTGCTCCAGCTCCACCTGTGGGTGGTGGGCTCAAAGGGTGGTTCCATGTTGATCTTTTAGGCTGTGCCTGGCTGGACCCTATGTGCCAAAGCCTGGCCACCAGATGCTCGCCGGTGAGTTCCCCTCCCACATGTGGCTCCAGAAGGGGACCCCGGTTTTCTTTTCCCTACCCTGGGACCACTTTGCCTTGGGAGATCCTACCTTGGAGCTAATACCTTCAACAGCACAGTTCCCAGGGTCACTGGTGCACACAGACCCCTCAATCACGTTAAAAGTGTTGATTCATTGGAAGGGTGTTTTATACCTGTTTTAAGCATTACATTTACAGTACATTACTAAATGTACACTACAGTATTACATTTACAGTACAGTACTACATTGGCAGTACAGTATTATATTTACAGTACAGTATTACCTTGACAGTATAGTACTACAATGACACTACAGCACTGCATTGACAGTACAGTATTATATTTACAATACTATGTTTACACGAAAGTGTTATTTATTATAAAACCTGCTGAAAATCTTTTGTTTGTTCAATCTGAAATCCACAGAGAAAAGAAAAAAGGAAACTTTGACTGTTTTATTCTGAAATTGTGAAATTAGTTTCTGCTGTTCTGCATGTGTGTCGTACACTCAGATTGTATGAAATACTGGTAATATATGTAGTAATACTGTAAAAATACAGTGATACTGTAAATATTTATAATGTAAGTCTGCAGGAAACTGCTATGAGCTGTTTTCTTTATACATGCTCTATATCACAGATCATTTTATTTTAACAGGATTATTGTCTTTATTTTATGGGAGATCAATAAGTTGTTTTTCTACTGAGACTGTGGTGTCACCAGAGCCTCAATGACATCCACTGATCAGAGGTCAAGCGCGGGGCTTTGCCAGCAGTTTGTCAGTGTCAGATACTTTGTCCTGAGATTCTCGTCAGTTCAGATAAAGCAGATAGAGTGATTTCTCTGAAAAACATTTTTTTTTTTTTTTTTTTTTAGGATTTGCTTTTCAGGGTGAGGAGCAGTCAACAAAATTAAACTGATTTTGTTGGTGATGTGATTTTTTATTTTTAGCTGTGAAGAAATAGGAATAGAGAAATATTGACCAGAAGACAATAACGATTGATCAGAGTGTTAATAATTAGTCTTTAATCTGCTGTAAAAGTGACAGATATGTACACATTTGTATGTGAGAGGGTAGAAATATACAGTGCCCTAAAAGGAATGTACCTCATGTTTTATTTATTGCCAGTGGATTAATTTGTTGCAGATCAGCAGAATTCTTTTATGTCAAACTGAAAAATACTAAATAATTGATTCCAGAAGTGTTCAGCCCAAATATGTGATCAATTGTAGGCTGTTCCCATACAGTGTTCATTGCTATACCTCTAAAAAGTAAATACAGTGTAATTCATATACAGTACAGACCAAATGTTTGGACACACCTTCTCATTCAAAGAGTTTTCTTTATTTTCATGACTTTGAAAATGGTAGATTCACACTGAAGGCATCAAAACTATGAATTAACACATGTGGAATTATATACTTAAAAAAGTGTGAAACAACTGAAAATACGCTTTATATTATAGTTTCTTCAAAGTAGCCACCTTTTGCTCTGATTACTGCTTCGCACACACTCTGCATTCTCTTGATGAGCTTCAAGAGGTAGTAATCACCTGAAATGGTCTTCCAACAGTCTTGCACTTGTTGGCCCTTTTGCATTCACTCTGCGGTCCAGCTCACCCCAAACCATCTGGACTGGGTTCAGGTCCGGTGACTTTGGAGGCCAGGTCATCTGGAACAGCACCCCATCACTCTCCTTCTTGGTCAAATAGCCCTTACACAGCCTGGAGGTGTGTTTGGGGTCATTGTCCTATTGAAAAATAAATGATGGTCCAACTAAACGCAAACCGGATGGAATAGCATGCCGCTGCAAGATATTGTGGTTAAATGCTGTGGTTAAATATGATCCATGCTGGTTCAGTATGCCTTCAATTTTGAATAAATCCCCAACAGTGTCACCAGCAAAGCACCCCCACACCATCACACCTCCTCCTCCATGCTTCACGTGGGGAACCAGGCATGTAGAGTCCATCTGTTCACCTTTTCTGCGTCGCACAAAGACACGGTGGTTGGAACCAAAGATTTATTTAGCTGCTTTTTTTCTTGCCATAATACAAATTCTAACAGTCTATTCAGTAGGACTGTTAGCTGTTAGCTGTGTATCCACCTGACTTCTGCACAACACGACTGATGGTCCCAACCCCATTTATAAGGCAAGAAATCCCATTTATTAAACCTGACAGGGCACACCTATGAAGTGAAAACCATTTCAGGTGACTACCTCTTGAAGCTCAACTTATCCTCCACAGCAGAGGTGACTCTTGGTCTTCCTTTCCTGGGGCGGTCCTCATGTGAGCCAGTTTCTTTGTAGCGCTGGATGGTTTTTGCGACTGCACTTGGGGACACTTTCTAAGTTTTCCAAACTCTTCAGACTGACTGACCTTCATTTCTTAAAGTAATGATGGCCACTCGTTTTTCTTTACTTAGCTGCTTTTTTCTTGTCATAATACAAATTCTAACAGTCTATTCAGTAGGACCATCAGCTGTGTATCCATCTGTGTTCTGCACAACACGACTGATGGTCCCAACCCCATTTATAAGGCAAGAAATCCCATTTATTAAACCTGACAGGGCACACCTATGAAGTGAAAACCATTTCAGGTGACTACCTCTTGAAGCTCATCAAGAGAATGCAGAGTGTGTGCAAAGCAGTAATCAGAGCAAAAGGTGGCTACTTTGAAGAAACTAGAATATAAAGCGTATTTTCAGTTGTTTTACACTTTTTTGTTTAGTACATATTTCCACATGTGTTAATTCATAGTTTTGATGCCTTCACTGTGAATCTACAATGTCAATAGTCATGAAAAGAAAGGAAACTCAACTTGAATGAGAAGGTGTGTCCAAACTTTTGGTCTGTACTGTATATCCCCCCAAATCAGTTCATATGTAATCCATAGCTCTTCATACTTCCTCGACAATGAGATAGCATAAAGAGCAGTGAACACCACATAGGGAGGAGCTCAGAGTGGATGGGTGGGTCAAAAAAACACCAGACTGCTGTTCCTGTCCCGTGCAAAACTAAAAGTCAATGTTGATTTATTGGTTACGTAACCTCAAGTTACATCACTTCTGGTGTCGCATAACCACTTCCAGTGTCATGTAACTACTTCCGCTGTGGTGTAATGATATTTCCTCAACCTAACTAAGTGGTTTTCTTACCTAAACCTCATAAAGTTGCGTCCTGTGAAGATGTACATTTATTTTAAAAGGACTGGAGCAGAAATTGATGCTGGGCATTTGTAGGAAAATGCATGAAAAATGAGGAATTAGATTCTGTCATCTATCATACAAGCCAATTGTATGAGAATACATTGCTAGTTCAAAGCACCAATCCCAGAGAGGACATAAGAACATTTCCAAAGTGTTAAAAATCTGTCAGAGTACAGAAACAAGGAAATGTAAGCATGACAATCTCTGCAATCAATGATTTAGTGATCAATGTGTAAGGGATAATGTACAGCGAGTCAGTCAGTTGTTGTGAAATAAATCCTGACAAGGTCATCACCTTGTCACCTTGTCACCCTGATGCGTAGGGGTTTATCTCACAAAAGCGACCGGCGAGCTGTGCATTATCCGCTTATTACACTGCTACTGAAGAAATCAATAATTTGACATAAAAACAGTCCATCAGAGTCTGACATCGGAACTCCACCCATAGCAACAGTCTTTTATAAACATAACAGAATGTTTAATGTCATAATTGACCAATCAGAATTGAGTATTCAGCAAAGCTATGTAATAACTTGAAGTAAATTACATTTATGTGCGACTTAAAAATATCTTTCTTGCTCAGTGTGAAAACATTTACACATTAACTTCAGTTTCTGATGTCACTGTGTTTTCTGTCTGAACTGGAGTTAAATTGAAGCTTCATTTAGCCATGATGGTGCTGGGTTGATGATGAATGTAATGACACACTGTTGATGTGGGCAGTAGTTTACAGTAATTATGTAAACAGAGTTCTTGATTAGTACAGGTTAGTTTTGATCGTAGTTTTGTGTTGTTCCTCAGCTGCTGCTCAACTATTGGAAACTAAATGTCTCTTCAGGTCTCTGGTTCATCTGGATTTTAGTTTTCAGCAACAGGAAGTAATGTAAAACAGTTTAACTCATATCAGAGAGATCCAGATCACTCCGTAAACCTGGCTCAGGAGCAGGCCGCTGAGATGTGACAGATTACAACTAAATAAGTATCCATGTAAACACCTCACAGGTCAGTGGGTTTGACACCAGAAGTGAGATTAGTGTAGAGAGGTACGTTGAGCCTTAAGTCTGAGTTTTCAAACGTGGCTCTTTTTTAAGTTGGCTAGATCACCATGGTAACTTATGCTGTATACCTAACCTGATCTGGAAGAAGAAGAAGAGAAGAAGATCAACCTTTATTAGTCCCACTAGGGGAAATTCAATTTACACTCTGTTGTTAATACACACATGCACATACATGCAACAATGGAGAGATGTCAGAGTGAGGGGGCTGCTCCTGACAAGCGCCCCGAGCCGTTGGGGGTTTGGTGCCTTGCTCAGGGGCACCTCGGCAGTGCCCAAGAGGTAAACTGGCACCTCTCCAGCTACCAGTTCACACTCAGTTCTTGGTCCATGTCGGGACTTGAACCAGTGACCCTCCGGTTCCCAAGCCAGCTCCCTACAGACTGAGCTACTGCCGCCCCTACTGCAGTTCATCTGCAGAGTTTTGGATAGAAGTCAGCTGTAAAATCAAATCCTTGGAAATTGCGTCACCATTTTTGTTAAATCCTGTGGACAGGGGTCTGAAATTAGCACCTGCCACCGGCCAAATGTGGGCAATTGTTGGCAGTGGTAGATAAAATGCTAAAGATAGAAATCCGTAATTGTCTGTTTCGTTGACATCTCATTTTTTCACAGCAGTATAGAATAGATATCACCAAGAGATTTAGGACCTGTTTAAATTCCTAACACTAGTTCTAAGCAGTTTATAATACAGAATTAAAACTACTGGTGCCTATTTTTTATAATCAAAGCAAATATTTGAATAATCATAATCCTTTGACTGTGTTTTTATGCAAATAACCTCTATACTGTAGATGACAGTAGCAAAGTACAGTACTGTGTACAGCACCCTTCCACCCCACTCCCCCAGAAGCTACGGTGTAATTCGAACACCGTAATTTACCATGCACGTACTTTGTGTAAAATATATTGAACATTGAATGACATCAGATCTGAAATGTTCTTCCTTCATTTAGCATAGAGATTTCAAAAGTAGCAGGTACAAATTCTGAGTGGCAGTACCTGCCACAGTGGCAGGAAATGACGAAAGTTAATTTCAGACCCTAGTTCTGTGGACATAAGTGACACAGCTGTAAGAGGTTCTCTCTCTCTGTTTAGAGCCGAATTAGTTGAGTTGTAACGTTAGTAATGCCACTAAACAAAAATGTGCAGTTACAGCAGCGCATGTCATCAGGTAGGCTACTATTACCAGTTTTACACTGCTGCTATTGCAGCTAATAGAACACTGATTAGAACATTGATTGTATTCATCACAGATTATCAATCAATATAATGAATTTCACAGTCAGCATTGAGGTATATTGAGTGGTAAAATAAATACATGCACTTAATGAATTTACACAGTGAGTAATGTGCTGCCAGCATTCCTCTCTGGCCTTATTTTTGCTGTAATATGTAAATGTTTTATGTTCTTCATAGCTCTTCATTATAATGACCTTTTCCTCTTGACTGAATTAGATGGCTCCATGTTTTTCAAATCTGAGTGAATCCATCACAAGGTTTAGATTTTAAAAAGAAGCACAAACAGAATTAAAGGCAGGGATGGGCGATCTCCAGATTTGAAATATGATCCACCCGAAAAATGCAGCCAGATGTTGCCAATTCTTCGCAGATGAAAGTAACGAGCAGCACCTGGTATAAAAGACAGACAAAGACAGTCCATCCCTTCAGGTCTCCCTCCAAAGTATTACATTCGGGCTGAATGTAGTGATGGTTTATTACCTGAATTTTTTTTTTTTTTTTTTTTTAATCAGAGCATTTGACTTATTTATTGCTGTCGGGATGTAGTGAGAATTTCAACTAATATAACAAAAATCTGTAAGATCCCTAGCAACCTTGTCTTTAATGTCTGTCAGATATTTGTCTTTTTTAGAATAAATCTAACTTGAATGAGCAGTAGGGAAATGGGTTTGTTTGTAGTCCACATGGATGCAGATGCTGTTTTCTCTGGTTTTGCAAGGAACAAAAAGGCTTTGTTTTGGTCAACACCACACCAAAGTTATCTGCAATATACTGCACTGCATGATGGGACTCTTCCAGATAACTTCTATGCTGTTTATTCTTTGAATATTCTTCCATCTACCAAGAAAGCACTGCGACGTATCTGATGCTATAACTGATCTGCATACTTGAAGTATTAGTCCAAGTATGGAAAATAAAGTATATCCTATTGTGTACAATTATGTTTACTACATGTATTCTGGATATGTTTAAAGTATATAAATATACATTAAAACTCTTTATTTATTATCAGCGACATTGTTTGTTTTTGTATTTACCCTGTCCCCTGACCTACGACTGCTGTGAGTCTTTCCCTACCCACATTGAGTGGGTAGTGAGTGTTCACATTGAGGGTCCACCATATTAAGTACCATCCCAAACCATTTAGTGGGGAGTGGAAGTGGGTTACAAAATCCTTCCAACAGTAACAAGCTGAGTTCAATCAGATTTATCAACTGGTGCGGTTTTTATTGAAAAATATGTTTATTATTTATGCTTTGGAATGAGTATAGCACATATATATGCCTACATTTTGTCCACAACCTATACATTTTCATTAGTGAGAAAATGTAAGTCTTTTGGTGTCCAGCTGTGTCACTCAGGGTGATATGAATTTAAAATAAATACAAAAAAACACAACATAAATAGATAAAATGCTAAATTAAATGTTTAGTAGATAGACCTGTATGAGCATGTCGATGTTGGCTTCAAGAGCAAACTTGACAGAGTTACTATGTGTCTATGGAAGTTTTTATTGGACATTTTTAGCTGTGAGCCACAAAAGACAATCTACAAATATGTGCCATGATTTCCAAATATTTCACTATTCACAAGCATATTTTTGATCATGACTCAGAATCAGGTTAACCATCTCCAGTGTGCTGCGCTGTGCTCGCTTAGCCTTTACTGTTGTTAACTACAGTTAGCTAGCTTAGTGTTAGCAGTGGTAATAATAGTTAGCTGTGTCAGAGATAGCTTGCGTTAGGACCCAGCGGTATAAATCTGTGGGCAGGCATCTGACCTCTCTGAGTGGCCCAATGTAAACACAAAAGCCGGCACCGGTACATGAGTGTATTGATCAGGCTGGATTATACAATCATCAGCACATCCTCCCATCTAGGCTACGTAGCCGTCACACACTGAATCTTCGCTGATTTGGGAACAGCAGGTGAAGTCACTGAAAGTAGGTCAGTGGACATGCCGCCTACGTGGGTTCATCATTAAGTTCACGTACACAGAATTTTTTTGTGTGAGGAATAAATGAATAGCAGCAGTAACCTGTTAACCTGCATGGATATGATGTAGGACATGTAGGGATGGATTTCACAATGGCCTAGAAGTATTGGGCAATAAATAAATAAAAAGACAAATTGATTGTTATTGTTGGTTTTTTATTCTGTCAATATGAAGATACATCAAGTGTTCCACACTCCAGTCCAGTTGGTGGCAGTAATGCACCTTTAAGCTGGTTTGCCAATTGACAATAAACACCGAAGAAGAAGAAGAAGAAGCAGAAGCCGAACCTGCTGATAGGTGAGTGTAATGCTGCTGTTGATTTTCTGTAATGTGTTAAAAATATAAAAAGCTTATAGACCTTGTTGCTTGGTGAAATGTGTTTAAAGTGTTTTACGTGTTTTTAACAGTATATACAGCACTTTGTTATATGCTAATTTACCAAACTCGGCAACAGAGCTGCTGTGTGGAGAAAGAAATGATCTGCTCGTGATTCCAAACACACAACTCATCTGTGAAACATGGTGGAGGTAATGTCATGGTTGGGCTCGCATGGATTCTTCTGGGACAGCACCTTGATCTTCACTGATGATGTAACATGTGATGGCAGGAGCAAAATTAACTCAGAAGTCTACAGAAACATTTTGTCTGCCAATTTAAAGAGAGATGCAACCACACTGATCGGGGGATCCTTCAGCAAGACAACAACCCAAAACACTGTCAGAACAACTGAGTTCATCAGGGGAAAGAAGTGGAAGGTTTTAGACTGGCCAAGTCAATCTCCAGACTTAAACCATATTGAGCAGCATTTTACCTGCTTACCTGTAATGTTTCTGTAGTGTGGTTATGCACCAGGCTGAGAACGACATTTGGTGTAAGAGAAGAGGATACAGGAGACAGGATTAGATGGAGGCAACTGATTCGCTGTGGCGACCCCTGAAGGGAAAAGCCGAAAGGAGAAGAATATATATATATATATATATGTATATATATATATATATATATATATATGTATATATATATATATATATATATATATATATATATATATATATATATATATATATATATATATATATATATATATATATATATATATATATATATATATATATATATATATATATATATATATATATATATATATATATATATATATATATATATATATATATATATATAAGAGAGAGAGAGAGAGAGAGAGAGAGAGAGAGAGAGAGAGAGAAAGGACAACATGCACAGTTCCACAGTAGTCAAAATTTTTCAATAAATATGGAGTCTGGCCTGCGACTTAGTCCCAGTTTTTTTTTTTTTTTTTTTTGGCCCATGTGTATTTGAGTTTGACCCACCTGTTTAGAGGCTTTGTAGAGAGATTTTTGTGTAACATTACCACATAGGGCCTAAGTGCAAACTGACAATTTTAAGGGTGACCTCGCTGATTATTAACATTACAGAGCACAGGGTAGAGCTTCTCTGATAACTGTATTTATCTAATATTTATCTCTGATAAATATATTACAGGTTTTACAGTTATTTTGACTGCTGTCAAACACTCCAGGTTTTAGTTGGTTATTTATTATACTTCAGAGTATTGTTCATTTCATGTTCAGAGTATTGTTCATTTCAACTTTTCTACCAAGTTGTATTTGGTATTTATTATGATATCGTTACATCTGCAAATCAATGTCGACAGAAACAGTTGGATGCAAGATGAATCTGCTTTCATGGGCAATTAAGCTGTGGAAAGTCCCTCTTTAAAATTTGTTTGTAACTTCAGGATGTCTCTCACTAAGAGGAACAGCTTGAACATTCTTTTGCTGCGTAACTTTATCAGGAAAAGAGAGCATTCATGAGTTGACATACACAATGTTGTCGACATTTGATAGACGATACTACGATGTCTGAAGATACTATGACGTTCCAGTCCCGTGAAGGCAGCACCTGTAATACCCCGCAGCTAGCAATACTGAGGTGAAGCGAATCCTTCGTATGATGCACCGCCTCGTCTTGCTACCTGCCTCGGTAAGTGATTTAAGTATTTGTCTAACTCCTGTCTTATTATGGCATATTAATTATTACATTTATGTTAATACATAGCAGTGGCGGCTGAAGGAATTTTTTTAGGCAGAGCTGTGCCGCATTCAGTCAGTTTCAGCAAACATCCCAGTATGATTTAATGCAAAAAGTATCAAAATACCAAACTTTTCAATTAATTAACAATTTATTAACAATTATTTTATTCCAATATGAGCAGTAAATATGCTTTGAAAAACACAGTATAAAAATGTATTCAGTGGTGGAATGTAACTAAGTACATTTACTCAAGTACTGTACTTACACAATACAATTTAAGGTACTTCTACATTACTTGAATATTTCCTTGTGTTGCTACTTTGTACTTCTACTCCACTACATCTCAGAAGTAAATATTACACTTTTTACTCCACTACATTTATCTGACAGCTTTAGTTACTTTATAGAATATTAATACAAAATATAATACTTTGATGACAAGGCACATTTAGTCTTTTACAGGCTGTTTGAAGTGAGCAACAGCTTTATCAGTACATAGTAAATATATGTGAGTTACTTACCTGATTGTTAACATGCTGTCTGTGAACCTCTGGATCAGTGCTCTGATGAAGACAGGGTCGATGTTCCTTTTCTTCAGCTGGTTGAAAAACATGTCCACATGAGGCATGATCCTGTGGAGCAATGTCAGTAAAAAATGGAAAGCATTGTCTTCAAGCATCCTCACAAAGCCCCCAGCCTCTTGGAGAGCTGCAGAATTAATGTTCCCAGAGTATTTGATTGTCTGGAAACATTTAATGAGGTCATCCTTGTGCTCGTACACAGTGTTCACAGGGTGACTGTGGAAGTTCTACTGTGTTTTCGAGACTCTGGGGAACCTGTGTGCGCAACCGTTCACTTTGGTGACCTGGAAGGCAGAAAATCCACCAAGGTCTGGAAAAAAGTGCCAGTCTGGCTGATGTGTGATGTTGCCTGCTGCAGGATGAGTTTCAGCTGATGTGCACAGTATGTAGTGTGCATTTTCATAGACATCCATTATCTTATGCTGTACTCCGCCAGTGGCTCCCCTCATTACAGAAGCCCCATTGTAAGCCTGGGTGAAGTGTAACAATGTGTGTCAGCGGTTGCGTTCTGGATAGTAATGAATTTGAAAAAACGCTCCTGGATGCTACTCTTGGCATTGATGTAGTGGCACAAGCACCAGCTGTGAGTGGGTGGAAATTTCTGTTATCTCATCTGCTTGAATTGTGCTAAAATCAGCTCTCTTTACTTCTTCTATAATTTAATCCATAAGCAGCACTGACAGCGTGCAATCTAACAGCTCATTTTGCACTGTCTTTGGTGTACCTTGAAAAATGTTGGCGGCCTTAAGGTCTCCTCCAGCATGGTGTCGAGTGAGGCAACAAAATCCACCAACCCCTGAAAATGCCTTGTCATGCAAGGCCAACTCAAAAGCACCAGATAAAATGTGCCAGTTTTTATCCACCTTTTCATTGTGTTTCCTCACCACAATCCTGTGGCCGTCATCCAGCTGCAGAGCTATATACTCTTTTCCATGTGTGTCCTGGTGTTCTCCATGCTGAATCTGTCCCCGCTGTTTTAAAAAGCAAGCACAAAAAGCAAAATAATGACTGTATCCAGCTAGCCAGCTTTCTGGTGTACCAGCTATGAGAGAAGCCTTGCATATACTTCTTCCCTTTTTCACTAGTTTGCTGATTTATTACTATGTTGGGATGATCTGGGCCACGCTCTTTCACCTGCAGTTTTTCTGGCAAAATTCTTCTCTCAAGTGACTCTTGGAGGAGAGATTTTACTCAGTTAGGGTTCGGTCTTGCAGTAGTGGTCATGCTCGCCATAGTCATAGTTAAAGTAGCGCCCACAGAGAGCAGCCCTGACTTCAACAGTAGCTCAGTGGGGCTGATAAAACAATCACCCCTCTTGTATTAGATTTGAAGATGTTGATTGCCTAAATTTTATTTCATATGTTCATATCTAGAATTAGCTTTTGGCTAAGGTGTTATACAGACCTGCCTACTGTGGGCAATTTCTACATCGCCCCAGAGCTGAACATCAGATATACAGACAGGCAGAGGGAGGTCAGGGGATGTGCCAGAGAAGCATATGTTGCTTAGATTTTAAAAGCTGATGCGTGTGTGAACCACTGTCCATATTTGACAAAACAGACAATTAAATGATGTTTAAAACTGTATTTAATCTTACTTTATTCAGGCAGCAGGAAAGGATGAGTCATCAGAGAGGTGCCACTAAGATGTAAGCTGCAATAGAAAGAAAGAAAGAAAGAAAGAAAGAAAGATATTCCTTTATTAGTTCCACAGTGGGGAAATTCAGTTTTACACTCTGTTGTTCACACAGTACATATACATGCATCAATGGAGAGATGTCAGAGTGATGGGGCTGCTCCTGACAAGCGCCCAGAGCCGTTGGGGGTTTGGTGCCTTGCTCAGGGGCACCTCGGCAGTGCCCAAGAGGTAAACTGGCACCTCTCCAGCAACCAGTTGATCTTGGTCCATGGGGGTCTTGAACCTGTGACGTCCGCGTCCTAACCCAAGTCCTTACAGACTGAGCTACTGCCGCCCCCCCAGAACACATACATTTATAACGTTTTTGTATGTTAATCTTAATTCAGCCACCGGTTCATCCCACCCAGGTCCAAACCTAAGCACTCCTTTCTGCACACTGCCATCAGACTAATACAACAGCAGTGGAGCGACACTTGATATATCTTTACATATTGTACTATGATTACAATGGATTTCATACTAAAGAATTACATATTATGAAAGAAATATCTTTCTTCACATATACTGTATGTTATATACATAATATACTCTTACTGTACTGCTACACTATATTATGTTATATACTATTATTACTAATTACATTGCACCTTTTATTGTATCTTAATGATAACATCTGTTTTACTGTTTGTGGCTGTGGGTCATGTAAAATGTAAAATGGATGATCTGTGATCAGAGGAAATGCTGGTGCCTGCTGCAGAGATTACTCTGCCCAAAAATGTCACTTTCTGCGTACAACATTGCAGTTTCTCTTTGGATACCTTGAACCCTCTTTCATATAAATGTTGGAGTACACATATCTCCACATTCACTACAACTTATGGGTTTCTCAGGGACAGCTGAGAATCTACCGCTGACTGTACCTCTCAAAACAAGGGTGGCCAGCCAGATGTTTGCTCAGCTCCCTGAAATGCCCCATGAACTTGATGGGTAGGGACATTTTTATCAAAACAAGAGCAACCATTCTGTGTGGACCTGATCAGGTCATTTTTAAGTTTCCTGATGGCACAATCATAAACTGTTCTATGAATGAATTACACACTCATAACCAGTGGATGTTAGCAGAGGGAGAGATGTTGAGAGTTTAATGCTGAGAGTAGAATGTCTGGCTCCTGAATCAACCAGAAATTGTACATTTTCTCCTTCCACATGCACCCCAAGCTACGTTTCCAGTATTAAACAGGCCTTTAGTGTTGAAAACTACATTCTGTGCTCACTTTCATGTAAATGTGAGGTTTTAAGCATGAAACAGGCCTCTCGTGATGGAAACAACATTCTGTGCTCACTTTCATGTAAAAGCAAGGTTTTGGGCAGTAAACTGAACTCCCCTGAAGAAATCCACATTATGTGCTTACTTTCATGTAAAAGCTATGTTTCCAGTATTAAACAGGCCTTTTGTGTTGAAAACTACATTCTGTGCTCACTTTCATGTAAAAGCAAAGTTTCCAACAGTAAACTGGCCTCTCGCTATGAAATGCAGATACTGTGCTCACTTTCATGTAAATGTGAGGTTTTCAGCATCAAACAGACCTCCCGTGATGAAAACGACATTCAGTGCTCACTTTAATGTAAAGGCAAGGTTTTCAGCATTAAAGAGGCCTTTAGTGTTGAAAACTACATTTTGTGCTCACTTTCATGTAAAAGCGAAGTTTCCAACAGTAAACAGGCCTCTCGCTATGAAATGCAGATTCTGTGCTCACTTTCATGTAAAAATGAGGTTTTCAGCATCAAACAGGCCTCCCGTGATGAAAACTCCAGTCTGTGCTGTTTACTGTAAAAGCCAGGTTTTGGGCTTTAAACTGATCTCCCCTGATGAAATCCACATTATATGCTTACTTTCATGTAAAAGCTACATTTCCAGCATTAAACAGAACTCTAGTGTTGAAAACTACATTATGTGCTCATTTTCATGTAAAAGCGAAGTTTCCAACAGTAAACAGGCCTCTCGCTATGAAATGCAGATTCTGTGCTCACTTTCATGTAAAAGTGAGGTTTTCAGCATCAAACAGGCCTCCCGTGATGGCAACTACATTCTGTGCTCAGTTTACTGAAAAAGCCAGATTTTGGGCAGTAAACTGACCACCCCTGATGAAATCCACATTATGTGCTTACTGTCATGTAAAAGCTACGTTTCCAGCATTAAACAGGCCTCTAATGTTGTAAAGTACATTCTGTGCTCATTTTCATGTAAAAGCAAAGTTTCCAACAGTAAACAGACCTCTCCCTATAAAACTCAGATTCTGTGCTCACATTAATGTAAAGGCAAGGTTTTCAGCATCAAACAGGCCTCTAGTGTTGAAAACTACATTCTGTGCTCACTTTCATGTAAAGGTAAGGTTTACATCAAACAGGCTTCTCATGATGGAAACTACATTCTGTGCTCACTTTAATGTACAGGCAAGGTTTTCAGCATCAAACAGGCTTCTCGTGATGGAAACTACATTCTGTTGTCACTTTCATGTAAATGTGAGGTTTTCAGCATCAAACAGGCCTCCCGTGATGGCAACTACATTGTGTGTTCAGTTTACTGAAAAAGCCAGGTTTTGGGCTGTAAACTGACCTCCCGTGATGAAATCAACATTATGTGTTAACTTTTATGTAAAAGCTATGGTTCCAGCATTAAAGAGGCCTCTATTGTTGAAAACTACATTCTGTGCTCACTTTCATGTAAAAGCAAAGTTTCCAAAAGTAAACAGGCCTCTCGCTATAAAATGCAGATTCTGTGTTCACTTTCATGTAAATGTGGGGTTTTCAGCATCAAACAGGCCTCCCGTGATGAAAACTCCATTCTGTGCTCAGTTTACTGTAAAAGCCCGGTTTTGGGCAGTAAACTGATCTCCCCTGATGAAATCCACATTTTATGCTTACTTTCATGTAAAAGCTGTGTTTAGAGCATTAAACAGGCCTCTCGTGTTGTAAAGTACATTCTGTGCTCACTTTCATGTAAAAGCGAAGTTTCCAACAGTAAACAGGCCTCTCGTTATGAAATGCAGATTCTGTGCTAACTTTCATGTAAATGTGAGGTTTTCAGCATAAAACAGGCCTCCCGTGATGAAAACGACATTGTGTGCTCACTTTAATGTAAAGGCAAGGTTTTCAGCATCAAACAGGCTTCTCGTGATGGAAACTACATTCTGTGCTCACTTTAATGTAGAGGCATGTTTTTCAGCATCAAACAGGCTTCTCGTGATGGAAACTACATTCTGTGCTAACTTTCATGTAAAAGCTATGGTTCCAGCATAAAACGGGCCTCTAGTGTTGAAAACTACATTCTGTGCTCACTTTCATGTAAAAGCCAGGTTTTGGGCAGTAAACTGGCCTCCTATGATGAAATCCACATTATACTCTTACTTTCATGTAAAAGCTACGTTTACAGCATTAAACAGGCCTTTAGTGTTGAAAACTACATTCTCTGCTCACTTTCATGTAAAAGTGAGGTTTCAAGCATCAAACAGGTCTCTAGTGATGGAAACTACATTCTGTGCTCACTTTCATGTAAAAGTTAGGTTTTAAGCATTAAACAGGCTTTTAGTGTTAAAAACTACATTCTGTGCTCACTTTCATGTAAAAGTTAGGTTTAAACATTAAACAGGCCTTTAGTGTTAAAAACTACATTCTGTGCTCACTTTCATGTAAAAGTTAGGTTTTAAGAATTAAACAGGCCTTTAGTGTTGAAAACTACATTCTGTGCTCACTTTCATGTAAAAAAGCCAGGTTGGGCAGTAAACTGGCCTCCCGTGATGAAAACCACATTATATGCTTACTTTCATGTAAAAGCTACGTTTACAGCATTATACAGGGCTCTAGTGTTGTGAACTACATTATGTGTTCAATTTCATGAAAAAGCAAAGTTTCCAACAGTAAACAGGCCTCTTGCTATGAAATGCACATTCTGTGCTCACTTTCATGTAAAAGTGGGGTTTTAAGCATCAAACAGGTCTCTCGTGATGGAAACTACATTCTGTGCTCATTTTCATGTAAAAGTGAGGTTTTAAGCATTAAACAGACCTTTAGTGTTGAAAACTACATTCTGTGCTCAGTTTCATGTAAAAGTCAGGTTTTAAGCATCAAACAGGTCTCTCGTGATGGAAACTACATTCTGTGCTCACTTTCATGTAAAAAAGCCAGGTTGGGCAGTAAACTAACCTCCCGTGATGAAATCCACATTATATGCTTACTTTCATGTAAAAATTACGTTTACAGCATTATACAGGCCTCTAGTGTTGTGAACTACATTCTGTGTTCAATTTCATGTAAAAGCAAAGTTTCCAACAGTAAACAGGCCTCTTGCTATGAAATGCACATTCTGTGCTTACTTTCATGTAAAAGCTACGTTTCCAGTATAAAACAGGCCTGTAGTGTTGAAAACTACATTCTGTGCTCACTTTCATGTAAAGGCCATGTTGTGGGCAGTAAACTGGCCTCCCGTGATGAAATCCACATTATATGCTTACTTTCATGTAAAAGGTACGTTTACAGCATGAAAAAGGCCTTTAGTGTTGAAAACTACATTCTGTGCTCACTTTCATGTAAAAGTGAGGTTTTAAGCATCAAACAGGCCTTTAGTGTTGGAAACTACATTCTGTGCTCACTTTCATGTAAAAGCCAGGTTTTGGGCAGTAAACTCACTTCCTGTGATGAAATCCAAATTATATTTCTACTTTCATGTAAAAGCTACGTTTACAGCATTAAAAACGCCTTTAGTGTTGAAAACTATATTCTGTGCTCACTTTCATGTAAAAAAAGCTAGGTTGGGCAGTAATAAACTAGCCTCCCGTGATGAAATCCACATTATATGCTTACTTTCATGTAAAAGCTACGTTTACAGCATTATACAGGCCTCTAGTGTTGTGAACTACATTCTGTGCTCACTTTCATGTAAAAAAAAGCCAGATTGGGCAGTAATAAACTGGCCTCCCGTGATGAAATCCACATTATATGCTTACTTTCATGTAAAAGCTACGTTTACAGCATTATACAGGCCTCTAGTGTTGTGAACTACATTCTGTGTTCAATTTCATGTAAAAGCAAAGTTTCCAACAGTAAACAGGCCTCTCGCTATGAAATGCACATTCTGTGCTTACTTTCATATAAAAGCGACGTTTCCAGTATGAAACAGGACTTTCGTGATGGAAACTTCATTCTGTGCTCATTTTCATGTAAAAGTGAGGTTTTAAGCATTAAACAGGCCTTTAGTGTTGAAAGCTACATTCTGTGCTCACTTTCATGTAAAAAAGCCAGGTTGGGCAGTAAACTTGCCTCCAGTGATGAAGTCAACATTATATGCTTACTTTCATGTAAAAGCTACGTTTCCAGTATGAAACAAGACTTTGGTGATGGAAATTACATTCTGTGCTCATTTTCATGTAAAAGTGGGGTTTTAAGCATTAAACAGGCCTTTAGTGTTGTAAACTACATTCTGTGCTCACTTTCATGTAAAAGCCAGGTTTTGGGCAGTAAACTGACTTCCTGTGATTAAATCCACATTATATGCCTACTTTCATGTAAAAGCTACTTTTACAGCATTAAACAGGACTTTCGTGATGGAAACTACATTCTGTGCTCACTTTCATGTTAAAGTGAGGTTTTAAGCATCAAACAGGTCTCTCGTGATGGAAACTACATTCTGTGCTCACGTTCATGTAAAAGCCAGGTTTTGGACAGTATACTGACCTCCCGTGATGAAATCCACATTATATGCTTACTTTCGTATAAAAGCTACATTTACAGCATTAAACAGGCCTCTAGGTGTTGTAAAGAACATTCTGTGCTCACTTTCATGTAAAAAAAGCAAGATTGGGCAGTAAACTGGCCTCCCGTGATGGAATCCACATTATATGCTTACTTTCATGTAAAAGCTATGTTTACAGCATTATACAGGCCTCTGGTGTTGTGAACTATATTCTGTGTTCAATTTCATGTAAAAGCAAAGTTTCCAACAGTAAACAGGCCTCTCGCTATGAAATGCACATTCTGTGCTTACTTTCATATAAAAGCTACGTTTCCAGTATGAAAAAGGACTTTTGTGATGGAATCTTCATTCTGTGCTCACTTTCATGTAAAAGTGAGGTTTTGGACAGTATACTGACCTCCCGTGATGAAATCCACATTATATGCTTACTTTTGTATAAAAGCTACGTTTACAGCATTAAACAGGCCTCTAGTGTTGTAAACTCCATTCTGTGCTCACTTTCATGTAAAGGCCAGGTTGTGAGTAGTAAACTGGCCTCCCATGATGAAATCCACATTATATGCTTACTTTCATGTAAAAGGTATGTTTACAGCATTAAACAGGCCTTTAGTGTTGAAAACTACATTCTGTGCCCACTTTCATGTAAAAGTGAGGTTTTAAGCATTAAACAGGTCTCTCGTGATGGAAACTACATTCTTTGCTCATTTTCATGTAAAAGTGAGGTTTTAAGCATTAAACAGGCCTTAAGTGATGGAAACTACATTCTGTGCTCACTTTCATGTAAAAATGAGGTTTTAAGTATCAAACAGGTCTCTCGTGATGGAAACTACATTCTGTGCTCACTTTAATGTAAAGGCCAGGTTGTGGGCAGTAAACTGGCGTCCCATGATGAAATCCACATTATATGCTTCCTTTCATGTAAAAGCTACGCTTACAGCATTAAACAGGCCTTTAGTGTTGAAAACTACATTCTGTGCTCACTTTCCTGTAAAAGCCAGGTTTTGGGCAGTAAACAGGCCTTTAGTGTTGAAAGCTATATTCTGTGCTCACTTTCATGTAAAAGTGAGGTTTGAAGTGTCAAACAGGTCTCTCGTGATGGAAACTACATTCTGTGCTCACTTTCATGTAAAGACCAGGTTGTGGGCCGTAAACTGGCCTCCTATGATGAAATCCACATTTGTACTCTTACTTTCATTTAAAAGCTACGTTTACAGCATTAAACCGGCCTTTAGTGTTGAAAACTACATTCTGTGCTCATTTTCATGTAAAAGTGAGGTTTTAAGCATTAAAGAGGTCTCGTGATGGAAACTACATTCTGTGCTCAATTTCATGTAAAAGTGAGGTTTTAAGCATTAAACAGGCCTTTAGTGTTGAAAACTACATTCTGTGCTCACTTTCATAAAAAAAGCCAGGTTGGGCAGTAAACTGGCCTCCCGTGATGAAAACCACATTATGTGCTTACTTTCATGTAAGAACTACATTTACAGCATCATACAGGCCTCTAGTGTTGTGAACTACATTCTGTGTTCAATTTCATGTAAAAGCAAAGTTTCCAACAGTAAACAGTTCTCTCGCTATGAAATGCACATTCTGTGCTTACTTTCATGTAAAAGCTATGTTTCCAGTATGAAACAGGACTTTCGTGATGGAAACTACATTCTGTGCTCACTTTCATTCAAAGGGCAGGTTGTGGGCAGTAAACTGGCCTCCCGTGATGAAATCCACATTATATGCTTACTTTCATGTAAAAGCTACGTTTACAGCATTAAACAGGCCTTTAGTGTTGAAAACTACATTCTGTGCTCACTTTCATGTAAAAAGCCAGGTTTTGGGCAGTAAACTGGCCTCCCATGATGAAATCCACATTATATGCTTACTTTCATGTAAAAGCTACGTTTACAGCATTATACAGGCCTCTAGTGTTGTGAACTACATTCTGTGTTCAATTTCATGTAAAAGCAAAGTTTCCAACAGTAAACAGGCCTCTCGCCTTGAAATGCACATTCTGTGCTTACTTTCATGTAAAAGCTAGGTTTCCAGTATGAAACAGGACTTTGGTGATGGAAATTACATTCTGTGCTCACTTTCATGTAAAAGTGAGGTTTTAAGCATCAAACAGGTCTCTCGTGATGGAAACTACATTCTGTGCTCACTTTCATGTAAAGGCCAGGTTGTGGGCAGTAAACTGGCCTCCTATGAGATGAAATACACATTATACTCTTACTTTCATGTAAAAGCTACGTTTACAGCATCAAACAGGCCTTTAGTGTTGAAAACTACATTCTGTGCTCACTTTCATGTAAAAGTGAGGTTTTAAGCATCAAACAGGTCTCTCGTGATGGAAATTACATTCTGTGCTCACTTTCATGTAAAAGTGAGGTTTTAAGCATTAAACAAGGCCTTTAGTGTTGAAAACTACATTCTTTGCTCACTTTCATATAAAGACCAGGTTTTGGGCAGTAAACTAACATCCTGTGATGAAATCCACATTATATGCTTACTTTCATGTAAGAGCTACATTTACAGCATTATAAAGGCCTTTAGTGTTGTGAACTACATTCTGTGTTCAATTTCATGTAAAAGCAAAGTTTCCAACAGTAAACAGGCCTCTCGCTATGAAATGCACATTCTGTGCTTACTTTCATGTAAAAGCTATGTTTCCAGTATGAAACAGGACTTTGGTGAAGGAAACTACATTCTGTGCTCACATTCATGTAAAAGCCAGATTTTGGGCAGTAAACTGACTTTCTGTGATGAAATCCACATTATATGCCAACTTTCATGTAAAAGCTACGTTTACAGCATTAAACAGGCCTTTAGTGTTGAAAACTACATTCTGTGCTCACTTTCATGTAAAAGTGAGGTTTTAAGCATCAAACAGGTCTCTCGTGATGGAAACTACATTCTGTGCTCACTTTCATGTAAAGGCCAGGTTGTGGGCAGTAAACTGGCGTCCCATAATGAAATCCATATTATATGCTTACTTTCATGTAAAAGCTACGTTTACAGCATTAAACAGGCCTTTAGTGTTGAAAACTACATTCTGTGCTCACTTTCATGTAAAAAAGCCAGGTTGGGCAGTAAACTGGCCTCCCGTGATGAAATCCACATTATATGCTTACTTTCATGCAAAAGCTACGTTTACAGCATTAAACAGGCCTTTAGTGTTGAAAACTACATTCTGTGCTCACTTTCATGTAAAAGGTTTAAGCCAGGTCTGGGCAGTAAACGGGACTCTTATTTTTCCATGATGAAATCCACATTATATGCTTACTTTAATGTAAAAGCTACGTTTACAGCATTATACAGGTGTCTAGTGTTGTGAACTACATTCTGTGTTCAATTTCATGTAAAAGCAAAGTTTCCATCAGTAAACAGGCCACTCGCTATGAAATGCACATTCTGTGCTTACTTTCATGTAAAAGCTACGTTTCCAGTTTGAAATAGGACTTTGGTGATGGAAATTACATTCCGGGCTCACTTTCATGTAAAAGTGAGGTTTTAAGCATTAAACAGGCCCTTAGTTTTGAATACTACATTCTGTGCTCACTTTCATGTAAAAGCCAGGTTTTGGGCAGTAAATTGACTTCCTGTGATGAAATCCATATTATACTCTTACTTTAATGTAAAAGCTACGTTTACAGCATTAAACAGGCCTTTAGTGTTGAAAACTACATTCTGTGCTCACTTTCATGTAAAAGCCAGGTTTTGGGCAGTAAACTGACTTCCTGTGATGAAATCCACATTATATGCCTATTTTCATGTAAAAGTTACGTTTACAGCATTAAAAAGGCCTTTAGTGTCGAAAACTACATTCTGTGCTCACTTTCAAGTAAAAAAAAAGCCAGATTGGGCAGTAATAAACTGGCCTCCCGTGATGAAATCTACATTATATGCTTACTTTGATATAAGAGCTACGTTTA
>CAMQGK010000474.1:4312500-4675074 GCA_947000775.1 Pterois miles | reverse complement strand
GAAAGCTACGTTTACACCATCAAACAGGCGTCCCGTGATAAAAACTTCATTCTGCTGTCACTTTCATGTAAAAGGAAGCGTTTCCAGCATTAAACAGGCCTCCCGTGATGAAAACTACATTATATGATTACTTTCATGTAAAAGGAACGTTTCCAGCATTAAACAGGCCTCCCGTGATGAAAACTACATTCTGGTGTCACTTTCATGTAAAAGCCAGGTTTTGGTCTGTAAACTCAGACCTCCAGTGGAGAGAAATCCACATTACCTCTGCATAGTTTTCATGTAAAAGCTATGTTTCCAGCATTAAACAGTGCTCTTGTGTTGAAAACTACATTCTGTGCTTACTTGCATGTGAAAGCTACGTTTACACCATCAAACAGGCCTCCCGTGACGAAATTCACATTATATGCTTACTTTCAAGTAAAAGCTACGTTTACACCATCAAACAGGCCTCCCGTGATGAAAACTTCATTCTGCTGTCACTTTTCATGTAAAAGGAACGTTTCCAGCATTAAACAGGCCTCCCGTGATGAAAACTACATTCTGTTGTCACTTTCATGTAAAAGCCAGGTTTTGGTCTGTAAACTGACCTCCAGTGGAGAAATCCACATTATCTGCTTAATTTCATGTAAAAGCTATGTTTCCAGCATTAAACAGTTCTCTTGTGTTGAAAACTACATTCTGTGCTTACTTTCTATGTGAAAGCTACGTTTACACCATCAAACAGGCCTCGCGTGACGAAATCCACATTATATGCTTACTTTCAAGTAACAGCTACGTTTACACCATCAAACAGGCCTCCCGTGATGAAAACTACATTATATGTTTACTTTCATGTAAAAGGAACGTTTCCAGCATTAAACAGGCCTCCTGTGATGAAAACTACATTCTGTTGTCACTTTCATGTAAAAGCCAGGTTTTGGTCTGTAAACTGACCTCCAGTGGAGAAAATCCACTATATCTGCTTAGTTTCATGTAAAAGCTATGTTTCCAGCATTAAACAGTGCTCTAGTGTTGAAAACTACATTCTGTGCTTACTTTCATGTAAAAGCTACGTTTACACTATCAAACAGGCCTCCCGTGATGAAAACTACATTCTGTTGTCACTTTCATGTAAAAGGAACATTTCCAGCATTAAACAGGCCTCCCGTGATGAAAACTACATTCTGTGCTTACTTTCATGTAAAAGCCAGGTTTTGGTCTGTAGACTGACCTCCAGTGGAGAAATCCACATTATCTGCTTATTTTCATGTAAAAGCTATGTTTCCAGCATTAAACAGTGCTCCCCGTGATGAAAACTACATTCTGTTGTCACTGTCATGTAAAAGCCAGGTTTTAGGCAGTAAACTGACCTCCTTGTGATGAAAACCACATGACCTACTTAGTTTCATGTAAAAGCTATTTTTACAGCATTACACAGTGCTCTAGTGTTGAAAATAACATTCTGTGCTTACTTTCATGTAAAAGCTACGTTTACACCATCAAACTGGCCTCCCTGTGATGAAATTCACATTATATGCTTAGTTTCATGTAAAAGCCTTGTTTCCAGCATTAAAGAGTGCTCTAGTGTTGAAAACTACATTCTGTTGTCAATTTTATGTAAAAGCTATGTTTCCAACATTAAACAGTTCTCTAGTGTTGTAAACTACATTCTGTGTTCACTTTCATGTAAAAGCTACGTTTACACCATCAAACAGGCCTCCCGTGACGAAATCCACATTATATGCTTACTTTCAAGTAAAAGCTACGTTTACACCATCAAACAGGCCTCCCGTGATGAAAACTTCATTCTGCTGTCACTTTCATGTAAAAGGAACGTTTGCAGCATTAAACAGGCCTCCTGTGATGACAATTACATTATATGCTTACTTTCATGTAAAAGGAACGTTTCCAGCATTAAACAGGCCTCCCGTGATGAAAACTACATTCTGTTGTCACTTTCATGTAAAAGCCAGGTTTTGGTCTGTAAACTGACCTCCAGTGGAGAAATCCACATTATCTGCTTAGTTTCATGTAAAAGCTATGTTTCCAGCATTAAACAGTGCTCTACTGTTGAAAACTACATTCTGTGCTTAATTTCATGTAAAAGCTATGTTTACAGCATCAAACAGTTCTCCCATGTTGAAAACTACATTCTGCTGTCACTTTCATGTGAAAGGAACATTTACACCATCAAACAGGCCTCCCGTGATGAAAACTACATTCTGCTGTCACTTTCATGTAAAAGGAACGTTTCCAGCATTAAACAGGCCTCCCGTGATGAAAACTACATTATATACTTAGTTTCATGTAAAAGGAATTTTTCCAGCATTAAACAGTGCTCTAGTGTTGAAAATACATTCTGTTGTCACTTATGTAAAAGCCAGGTTTTACACCATCAAACTGGCCTCCTGTGATGAAATTCACATTATATGCTTAGTTTCATGTAAAAGCCTTGTTTCCAGTATTAAAGAGTGCTCTAGTGTTGAAAACTACATTCTGCTGTCACTTTCATGGAAAAGCTACGTTTACACCATCAAACAGGCCTCCCGTGACGAAATCCACATTATATGCTTACTTTCAAATAAAAGCTACGTTTACACTATCAAACAGGCCTCCAATGATGAAAACTTCATTCTTCTGTCACTTTCATGTAAAAGGAATGTTTCCAGCATTAAACAGGCCTCCCGTGATGAAAACTACATTATCTGCTTAGTTTCATTTAAAAGCTATGTTTCCAGCATTAAACAGTGCTCTACTGTTGAAAACTACATTCTGTGCTTAATTTCATGTAAAAGCTACGTTTACAGCATCAAACAGTTCTCTTGTGTTGAAAACTACATTCTGTGCTTACTTTCAAGTAAAAGCTACGTTTACACCATCAAACAGGCGTCCCGTGATGAAAAACTTCATTCTGCTGTCACTTTCATGTAAAAGGAACGTTAACAGCATTAAACAGCCTCTAGTGTTGTAAACTACATTCTGTGGTGACTTTTTAAAAAAGGAACGTTTCCAGCATCAAACAGGCCTCCCGTGATGAAAACTTCATTCTGCTGTCACTTTCATGTAAAAGCCAGGTTTTGGTCTGTAACGTTTGGAGAAATCAGCATTAAAAAGCTATGTTTCCAGCATTAAACAGTGCTCGTGATGAAAAGTACATTCTGTGCTTACTTTCATGTGAAATCTACGTTTACACCATTAAACAGGCCTCCCGTGACGAAATCCACATTATATGCTGTAGTTTCAAGTAAAAGGAACGTTTACACATTAAACAGGCCCTCCCGTGATGAAAACTACATTCTGTTGTCACTTTCATGTAAAAGCCAGGTTTTGGCATTAAACAGGCCTCCCGATGAAAACTTCATTATCTGCTGTAATTTCATGTAAAAGCTATGTTTCCAGCATTAAACAGTTCTCTTGTGTTGAAAACTACATTCTGTGCTTACTTTCATGTGAAAGCTACGTTTACACCATCAAACAGGCCTCCCGTGACGAAATCCACATTATATGCTTAGTTTCAAGTAAAAGCTACGTTTACACTATCAAACAGGCCTCCCATGATGAAAACTACATTCTTCTGTCACTTTCATGTAAAAGGAACGTTTCCAGCATTAAACAGGCCTCCCGTGATGAAAACTTCATTCTGCTGTCACTTTCATGTAAAAGGAACGTTTCCAGCATTAAACAGGCCTCCCGTGATGAAAACTACATTCTGTTGTCACTTTCATGTAAAAGCCAGGTTTTGGTCTGTAAACTGACCTCCCGTGGAGAAATCCACATTATCTGCTAAGTTTCATGTAAAAGCTATGTTTCCAGCATTAAACAGTGCTCTAGTGTTGAAAACACATTCTGTGCTTACTTTCATGTAAAAGCTACGTTTACACTCTCAAACAGGCCTCCCATGATGAAAACTACATTCTGCTGTCACGTTCATGTAAAAGGAACGTTTTAAGCATTAAACAGGCCTCCCGTGATGAAAACTACATTCTGTTGTCATTTTCATGTAAAAGCCAGGTTTTGGTCTGTAAACTGACCTCCCGTGGAGAAATCCACATTATCTGCGTAGTTTCATGTAAAAGCTATGTTTCCAGCATTAAACAGGGCTCTACTGTTGAAAACTACATTCTGTGCTTAATTTCATGTAAAAGCTATGTTTACAGCATTAAACAGTTCTCTTGTGTTGAAAACTACATTCTGTGCTTACTTTCATGTGAAAGCTACATTTACACCATCAAACAGGCGTCCCGTGATAAAAACTTCATTCTGCTGTCACTTTCATGTAAAAGGAACGTTTCCAGCATTAAACAGGCCTCCCGTGATGAAAACTACATTATATGATTACTTTCATGTAAAAGGAACGTTTCCAGCATTAAACAGGCCTCCCGTGATGGAAACTACATTCTGTTGTCACTTTCATGTAAAAGCCAGGTTTTGGTCTGTGACTGACCTCCAGTGGAGAAATCCACATTATCTGCTTAGTTTCATGTAAAAGCTATGTTTCCAGCATTAAACAGTGCTCTTGTGTTGAAAACTACATTCTGTACTTTTGCATGTGAAAGCTACGTTTTCATCAAACAGGCCTCAAGTGACGAAATTCACATTATATTGCTTTCAGTAAAACTCACAGTTCTACCATCAAACAGGCCTCCCGTGATGAAAACTTCATTCTGCTGTCACTTTCATGTAAAAGGAACGTTTCCAGCATTAAACAGGCCTCCCGTGATGAAAACTACATTCTGTTGTCACTTTCATGTAAAAGCCAGGTTTTGGTCTGTAAACTGACCTCCAGTGGAGAAATCCACATTATCTGCTTAATTTCATGTAAAAGCTATGTTTCCAGCATTAAACAGTTCTCTTGTGTTGAAAACTACATTCTGTGCTTACTTTCATGTGAAAGCTAGTTTACACCATCAAACAGGCCTCGCGTGACGAAATCCACATTATATGCTTACTTTCAAGTAACAGTACGTTTACACCATCAAACAGGCCTCCCGTGATGAAAACTACATTATGTGTTTACTTTCATGTAAAAGGAACGTTTCCAGCATTAAACAGGCCTCCTGTGATGAAAACTACATTCTGTTGTCACTTTCATGTAAAAGCTAGGTTTTGGTCTGTAAACTGACCTCCAGTGGAGAAATCCACTATATCTGCTTAGTTTCATGTAAAAGCTATGTTTCCAGCATTAAACAGTGCTCTAGTGTTGAAAACTACATTCTGTTCCTTACTTTCATGTTAAAGCTACGTTTACACTATCAAACAGGCCTCCCGTGATGAAAACTACATTCCTGTTGTCACTTTCATGTAAAAGGAACATTTCCAGCATTAAACAGGCCTCCCGTGATGAAACTACATTCTGTGCTTACTTTCATGTAAAAGCCAGGTTTTGGTCTGTAGACTGACCTCCAGTGGAGAAATCCACATTATCTGCTTATTTTCATGTAAAAGCTATGTTTCCAGCATTAAACAGTGCTCTAGTGTTGAAAACTACATTCTGTGCTTACTTTAATGTAAAAGCTACGTTTACACTATCAAACAGGCCTCCCATGATGAAAACTACATTCTGCTGTCACTTTCATGTAAAAGTGAACGTTTCCAGCATTAAACAGGCCTCCCGGGATGAAAACTACATTCTGTTGTCATTTTCATGTAAAAGCCAGGTTTTGGTCTGTAAACTGACCTCCCGTGGAGAAATCCACATTATCTGCTTAGTTTCATGTAAAAGCTATGTTTCCAGCATTAAACAGTGCTCTACTGTTGAAAACTACATTCTGTGCTTAATTTCATGTAAAAGCTATGTTTACGGCATTAAACAGTTCTCTTGTGTTGAAAACTACATTCTGTGCTTACTTTCATGTGAAAGCTACGTTTACACCATCAAACAGGCCTCCCGTGACGAAATCCACATTATATGCTTACTTTCAAGTAAAAGCTACGTTTACACCATCAAACAGGCCTCCCGTGATGAAAACTTCATTCTGCTGTCACTTTCATGTAAAAGGAACGTTTGCAGCATTAAACAGGCCTCCCGTGATGAAAACTACATTATATGCTTACTTTCATGTAAAAGGAACGTTTCCAGCATTAAACAGGCCTCCCGTGATGAAAACTACATTCTGTTGTCACTTTCATGTAAAAGCCAGGTTTTGGTCTGTAAACTGACCTCCACTGGAGAAATCCACTATATCTGCTTAGTTTCATGTAAAAGCTATGTTTCCAGCATTAAACAGTGCTCTAGTGTTGAAAACTACATTCTGTGCTTACTTTCATGTAAAAGCTACGTTTACACTATCAAACAGGCCTCCCATGATGAAAACTACATTCTGCTGTCACTTTGATGTAAAAGGAACGTTTCCAGCATTAAACAGGCCTCCCGTGATGAAAACTACATTCTGTTGTCACTTTCATGTAAAAGCCAGGTTTTAGGCAGTAAACTGACCTCCTGTGATGAAATTCACATGACCTACTTAGTTTCATGTAAAAGCTATTTTTCCAGCATTAAACAGTGCTCTAGTGTTGAAAATAACATTCTGTGCTTACTTTCATGTAAAAGCTACGTTTACACCATCAAACTGGCCTCCTGTGATGAAATTCACATTATATGCTTAGTTTCATGTAAAAGCCTTGTTTCCAGTATTAAAGAGTGCTCTAGTGTTGAAAACTACATTCTGCTGTCACTTTCATGGAAAAGCTACGTTTACACCATCAAACAGGCCTCCCGTGACGAAATCCACATTATATGCTTACTTTCAAATAAAAGCTACGTTTACACTATCAAACAGGCCTCCAATGATGAAAACTACATTCTTCTGTCACTTTCATGTAAAAGGAACGTTTCCAGTATTAAACAGGCCTCCCGTGATGAAAACTACATTCTGTTGTCACTTTCATGTAAAAGCTATGTTTCCAGCATTAAACAGTGCTCTAGTGTTGAAAACTACATTCTGTGATTACTTTCATGTGAAAGCTACGTTTACACCATCAAACAGTTCTATTGTGTTGAAAACTACATTCCGTGCTTACTTTCAAGTAAAAGCTACGTTTACACCATCAAACAGGCGTCCCGTGATAAAAACTTCATTCTGCTGTCACTTTCATGTAAAAGGAAGGTTACCAGCATTAAACAGGCCTCCCGTGATGAAAACTACATTATATGCTGACTTTCATGTAAAAGGAACGTTTCCAGCATTAAACAGGCCTCCCGTGATGAAAACTACATTCTGTTGTCACTTTCATGTAAAAGCCAGGTTTTGGTCTGTAAACTGACCTCCTGTGGAGAAATCCACATTATCTGCTTAGTTTCATGTAAAAGCTATGTTTCCAGCATTAAACAGTGCTCTAGTGTTGAAAACTACATTCTGTGCTTACTTTCATGTGAAAGCTACGTTTACACCATCAAACAGGCCTCCCGTGACGAAATCCACATTATATGCTTAGTTTCAAGTAAAAGCTACGTTTACACTATCAAACAGGCCTCCCATGATGAAAACTACATTCTTCTGTCACTTTCATGTAAAAGGAACGTTTCCAGCATAAAACAGGCCTCCCGTGATGAAAACTTCATTCTGCTGTCACTTTCATGTAAAAGGAACGTTTCCAGCATTAAACAGGCCTCCCGTGATGAAAACTACATTCTGTTGTCACTTTCATGTAAAAGCCAGGTTTTGGTCTGTAAACTGACCTCCCGTGACGAAATCCACATTATATGCTTAGTTTCAAGTAAAAGCTACGTTCACACTATCAAACAGGCCTCCCAGTGATGAAAACTACATTCTTCTGTCACTTTCATGTAAAAGGAACGTTTCCAGCATTAAACAGGCCTCTTGTGTTGAAAACTTCATTCTGCTGTCACTTTCATGTAAAAGGAACGTTTACACCATCAAACAGGCGTCCCGTGATGAAAACTACATTCTGTTGTCACATTCTTTTGCTGTAAACTGACCTCCCGTGGAGAAATCCACATTATCTGCTAAAAGGTAAAAGCTATGTTTCCAGCATTAAACAGTGCTCTAGTGTTGAAAACTACATTCTGTGCTTATGAAAAGCTACGTTTATAAACAGGCCTGATGAAAATCCACATTCTGCTGTCACGTCTATGTAAAAGGAACGTTTCCAGCATTAAACAGGCCTCCCGTGATGAAAACTACATTCTGTTGTCATTTTCATGTAAAAGCCAGGTTTTGGTCTGTAAACTGACCTCCAGTGGAGAAATCCACATTATCTGCTTAGTTTCATGTAAAAGCTATGTTTCCAGCATTAAACAGGGCTCTTGTGTTGAAAACTACATTCTGTGCTTAATTGCATGTAAAAGCTATGTTTACAGCATCAAACAGTTCCTCCCCGTGTTGAAAACTACATTATGTGCTTACTTTCAAGTAAAAGCTACATTTACACCATCAAACAGGCCTCCCGTGATGAAAACTTCATTCTGCTGTCACTTTCATGTAAAAGGAACGTTTCCAGCATTAAACAGGCCTCCCGTGATGAAAACTACATTATATGTTTACTTTCATGTAAAAGGAACGTGGTTTCCAGCATTAAACAGGCCTCCGTGATGAAAACTACATTCTGTTGTCACTTTCATGTAAAGCCAGGTTTAGGCAGTAAACTGACCTCCCAGTGATGAAATCCACATGACCTACTTAGTTTCATGTAAAAGCCTTGTTTACAGCATTAAACAGTGCTCTAGTGTTGAAAATAACATTCTGTGCTTACTTTCATGTAAAAGCTACGTTTACACCATCAAACAGGCCTCCTGTGATGAAATTCACATTATATGCTTATTTTAAAAGCATTTACACCATCAAACAGTAAAAACTTCATTCTGCTGTCATGTAAAAGGAACGTTTGCAGCATTACACAGCATTAAACAGTGCTCTAGTGAAAACTACATGAAAACTACAGCATTCTTCTCTTGTGTTGAAAACTACATTCTGTGCTTACTTTCATGTGAAAGCTACGTTTACACCATCAAACAGGCCTCGCGTGACGAAATCCACATTATATGCTTACTTTCAAGTAAAAGCTACGTTTACACCGTCAAACAGGCGTCCCGTGATGAAAACTTCATTCTGCTGTCACTTTCATGTAAAAGGAACGTTTCCAGCATTAAACAGGCCTCCCGTGATGAAAACTACATTATATGATTACTTTCATGTAAAAGGAACGTTTCCAGCATTAAACAGGCCTCCCGTGATGAAAACTACATTCTGTTGTCACTTTCATGTAAAAGCCAGGTTTTGGTCTGTAAACTGACCTCCAGTGGAGAAATCCACATTATCTGCTTAATTTCATGTAAAAGCTATGTTTCCAGCATTAAACAGTTCTCTTGTGTTGAAAACTACATTCTGTGCTTACTTTCATGTGAAAGCTACGTTTACACCATCAAACAGGCCTCCCGTGATGAAAACTACATTATATGTTTACTTTCATGTAAAAGGAACGTTTCCAGCATTAAACAGGCTTGTGATGAAAACACATTCTGTTGTCACTTTCATGTAAAGCCAGGTTTTGGTCTGTAAACTGACCTCCCGTGGAGAAATCCACTATATCTGCTTAGTTTCATGTAAAAGCTATGTTTCCAGCATTAAACAGTGCTCTAGTGTTGAAAACTACATTCTGTGCTTACTTTCATGTAAAAGCTACGTTTACACTATCAAACAGGCCTCCCGTGATGAAAACTACATTCTGTTGTCACTTTCATGTAAAAGGAACATTTCCAGCATTAAACAGGCCTCCCGTGATGAAAACTACATTCTGTGCTTACTTTCATGTAAAGCCAGGTTTTGGTCTGTAGACTGACCTCCAGTGGAGAAATCCACATTATCTGCTTATTTTCATGTAAAAGCTATGTTTCCAGCATTAAACAGTGCTCTAGTGTTGAAAACTACATTCTGTGCTTACTTTAATGTAAAAGCTACGTTTACACTATCAAACAGGCCTCCCATGATGAAAACTACATTCTGCTGTCACTTTCATGTAAAAGGAACGTTTCCAGCATTAAACAGGCCTCCCGTGATGAAAACTACATTCTGTTGTCATTTTTCATGCCAAAGCCAGGTTTTGGTCTGTAAACTGACCTCCCGTGGAGAAATCCACATTATCTGCTTAGTTTCATGTAAAAGCTATGTTTCCAGCATTAAACAGTGCTCTACTGTTGAAAACTACATTCTGTGCTTAATTTCATGTAAAAGCTATGTTTTACGGCATTAAACAGTTCTCTTGTGTTGAAAACTACATTCTGTGCTTACTTTCATGTGAAAGCTACGTTTACACCATCAAACAGGCCTCCCGTGACGAAATCCACATTATATGCTTACTTTCAAGTAAAAGCTACGTTTACACCATCAAACAGGCCTCCCGTGATGAAAACTTCATTCTGCTGTCACTTTCATGTAAAAGGAACGTTTGCAGCATTAAACAGGCCTCCCGTGATGAAAACTACATTATATGCTTACTTTCATGTAAAAGGAACGTTTCCAGCATTAAACAGGCCTCTCGTGATGAAAACTACATTCTGTTGTCACTTTCATGTAAAAGCCAGGTTTTGGTCTGTAAACTGACCTCCACTGGAGAAATCCACTATATCTGCTTAGTTTCATGTAAAAGCTATGTTTCCAGCATTAAACAGTGCTCTAGTGTTGAAAACTACATTCTGTGCTTACTTTCATGTAAAAGTTTACACTATCAAACAGGCCTCCCATGATGAAAACTACCACTTTGATGTAAAAGGAACGTTTCCAGCATTAAACAGGCCTCCCGTGATGAAAACTACATTCTGTTGTCACTTTCATGTAAAAGCCAGGTTTTAGGCAGTAAACTGACCTCCTGTGATGAAATTCACATGACCTACTTAGTTTCATGTAAAAGCTATTTTTCCAGCATTAAACAGTGCTCTAGTGTTGAAAATAACATTCTGTGCTTACTTACGTTTACACCATCAAACTGGCCTCCTGTGATGAAATTCACATTATGTTAGTTTCATGTAAAAGCCTTGTTTCCAGTATTAAAGAGTGCTCTAGTGTTGAAAACTACATTCTGCTGTCACTTTCATGGAAAAGCTACGTTTACACCATCAAACAGGCCTCCCGTGACGAAATCCACATTATATGCTTACTTTCAAATAAAAGCTACGTTTACACTATCAAACAGGCCTCCAATGATGAAAACTACATTCTTCTGTCACTTTCATGTAAAAGGAACGTTTCCAGTATTAAACAGGCCTCCCGTGATGAAAACTACATTCTGTTGTCACTTTCATGTAAAAGCTATGTTTCCAGCATTAAACAGTGCTCTAGTGTTGAAAACTACATTCTGTGCTTACTTTCATGTGAAAGCTACGTTTACACCATCAAACAGTTCTATTGTGTTGAAAACTACATTCTGTGCTTACTTTCAAGTAAAAGCTACGTTTACACCATCAAACAGGCGTCCCGTGATAAAAACTTCATTCTGCTGTCACTTTCATGTAAAAGGAACGTTACCAGCATTAAACAGGCCTTCCGTGATGAAAACTACATTATATGCTGACTTTCATGTAAAAGGAACGTTTCCAGCATTAAACAGGCCTCCCGTGATGAAAACTACATTCTGTTGTCACTTTCATGTAAAAGCCAGGTTTTGGTCTGTAAACTGACCTCCTGTGGAGAAATCCACATTATCTGCTTAGTTTCATGTAAAAGCTATGTTTCCAGCATTAAACAGTGCTCTAGTGTTGAAAACTACATTCTGTGCTTAGAAAGCTACGTTTACAATCAAACAGGCCTCCCGTGACGAAAACATTATATGCTTAGTTTCAAGTAAAAGCTACGTTTACACTATCAAACAGGCCTCCCATGATGAAAACTACATTCTTCTGTCACTTTCATGTAAAAGGAACGTTTCCAGCATAAAACAGGCCTCCCGTGATGAAAACTTCATTCTGCTGTCACTTTCATGTAAAAGGAACGTTTCCAGCATTAAACAGGCCTCCCGTGATGAAAACTACATTCTGTTGTCACTTTCATGTAAAAGCCAGGTTTTGGTCTGTAAACTGACCTCCCGTGAGAAATCCACATTATATGCTTAGTTTCAAGTAAAAGCTACGTTCACACTATCAAACAGGCCTCCCATAATGAAAACTACATTCTTCTGTCACTTTCATGTAAAAGGAACGTTTCCAGCATTAAACAGGCCTCCCGTGATGAAAACTACATTCTGCTGTCACTTTCATGTAAAAGGAACGTTTCCAGCATTAAACAGGCCTCCCGTGATGAAAACTACATTCTGTTGTCACTTTCATGTAAAAGCCAGGTTTTGGTCTGTAAACTGACCTCCCGTGGAGAAATCCACATTATCTGCTAAGTTTCATGTAAAAGCTATGTTTCCAGCATTAAACAGTGCTCTAGTGTTGAAAACTACATTCTGTGCTTACTTTCATGTAAAAGCTACGTTTACACTATCAAACAGGCCTCCCATGATGAAAACTACATTATATGCTTCACGTTCATGTAAAAGGAACGTTTCCAGCATTAAACAGGCCTCCCGTGATGAAAACTACATTCTGTTGTCACTTTCATGTAAAAGGAACGTTTCCAGCATTAAACAGGCCTCCCGTGATGAAAACTACATTATATGATTACTTTCATGTAAAAGGAACGTTTCCAACATTAAACAGGCCTCCCGTGATGAAAACTACATTCTGTTTTCACTTTCATGTAAAAGCCAGGTTTTGGTCTGTAAACTGACCTCCAGTGGAGAAATCCACTATATCTGCTTAGTTTTATGTAAAAGCTATGTTTCCAGCATTAAACAGTGCTCTAGTGTTGAAAACTGCATTCTGTGCTTACTTTCATGTAAAAGCTACGTTTACACTATCAAACAGGCCTCCCATGATGAAAACTACATTCTGCTGTCACTTTCATGTAAAAGGAACGTTTCCAGCATTAAACAGGCCTCCCGTGATGAAAACTACATTCTGTTGTCACTTTCATGTAAAAGCCAGGTTTTAGGTAGTAAACTGACCTCCTGTGATGAAATCCACATGATCTACTTAGTTTCATGTAAAAGGTATTTTTCCAGCATTAAACAGTGCTCTAGTGTTGAAAATAACATTCTGTGCTTACTTTCATGTAAAAGCTACGTTTACACCATCAAACTGGCCTCCTGTGATGAAATTCACATTATATGCTTAGTTTCATGTAAAAGCCTTGTTTCCAGCATTAAACAGTGCTCTAGTGTTGAAAACTACATTCTGTGTGCTTACTTTCATGGAAAGCTACGTTTACACCATCAAACAGTTCTCTTGTGTTGAAAACTACATTCTGTGCTTACTTTCAAGTAAAAGCTACGTTTACACCATCAAACAGGCGTCCCGTGATAAAAACTTCATTCTGCTGTCACTTTCATGTAAAAGGAACGTTACCAGCATTAAACAGGCCTCCCGTGATGAAAACTACATTATATGTCACTTTCATGTAAAAGGAATGTTTCCAGCATTAAACAGGCCTCTAGTGATGAAAACTACATTCTGTTGTCACTTTCATGTAAAAGGAACGTTTCCAGCATTAAACAGGCCTCCCGTGATGAAAACTACATTCTGTTGTCACTTTCATGTAAAAGCCAGGTTTTGGTCTGTAAACTGACCTCCCGTGGAGAAATCCACATTATCTGCTAAGTTTCCATGTAAAAGCTTATGTTTCCAGCATTAAACAGTGCTCTAGTGTTGAAAACTACATTCTGTGCTTACTTTCATGTAAAAGCTACGTTTACACTATCAAACAGGCCTCCCGTGATGAAAACTACATTATATGCTTACTTTCATGTAAAAGGAACGTTTGCAGCATTAAACAGGCCTCCCGTGATGAAAACTACATTCTGTTGTCACTTTCATGTAAAAGCCAGGTTTTGGTCTGTAAACTGACCTCCCGTGGAGAAATCCACATTATCTGCTTTAGTTTCATGTAAAAGCTATGTTTCCAGCATTAAACAGTGCTCTAGTGTTGAAAACTACATTCTGTGCTTACTTTCATGTAAAAGCTACGTTGACACTCTCAAACAGGCCTCCCATGATGAAAACTACATTCTGCTGTCACGTTCATGTAAAAGGAACGTTTCCAGCATTAAACAGGCCTCCCGTGATGAAAACTACATTCTGTTGTCATTTTCATGTAAAAGCCAGGTTTTGGTCTGTAAACTGACCTCCCGTGAGAAATCCACATTATCTGTAGTTTCATGTAAGGTTTCCAGCATTAAACAGTGCTCTACTGTTGAAAACTACATTCTGTGCTTAATTTCATGTAAAAGCTATGTTTACAGCATTAAACAGTTCTCTTGTGTTGAAAACTACATTCTGTGCTTACTTTCATGTGAAAGCTACATTTACACCATCAAACAGGCGTCCCGTGATAAAACTTCATTCTGCTGTCACTTTCATGTAAAAGGAACGTTTCCAGCATTAAACAGGCCTCCGTAGAAAACTACATTATATGATTACTTTCATGTAAAACGTTTCCAGCATTAAACAGGCCTCCCGTGATGAAAACTACATTCTGTTGTCACTTTCATGTAAAAGCCAGGTTTTGGTCTGTAAACTGACCTCCAGTGGAGAAATCCACATTATCTGCTTAGTTTCATGTAAAAGCCTTGTTTCCAGCATTAAACAGTGCTCTTGTGTTGAAAACTACATTCTGTGCTTATTTGCATGTGAAAGCTACGTTTACACCATCAAACAGGCCTCCCGTGACGAAATCCACATTGTATGCTTACTTTCAAGTAAAAGCTACGTTTACACCATCAAACAGGCCTCCCGTGATGAAAACTTCATTCTGCTGTCACTTTCATGTAAAAGGAACGTTTGCAGCATTACACAGGCCTCACGTGGAGAAATCCACATTATCTGCTTAGTTTCATTTAAAAGGTATGTTTCCAGCATTAAACAGTGCTCTACTGTTGAAAACTACATTCTGTGCTTAATTTCATGTAAAAGCTATGTTTACAGCATTAAACAGTTCTCTTGTGTTGAAAACTACATTCTGTGCTTACTTTCATGTGAAAGCTACGTTTACACCATCAAACAGGCCTCGCGTGACGAAATCCACATTATATGCTTACTTTCAAGTAAAAGCTACGTTTACACCATCAAACAGGCGTCCCGTGATGAAAACTTCATTCTGTTGTCGCCATGTAAAAGGAACGTTTCCAGCATTAAACAGGCCTCCCGTGATGAAAACTACATTCTGTTGTCACTTTCATGTAAAAGCCAGGTTTTAGGTAGTAAACTGACCTCCTGTGATGAAATCCACATGATCTACTTAGTTTCATGTAAAAGGTATTTTTCCAGCATTAAACAGTGCTCTAGTGTTGAAAATAACATTCTGTGCTTACTTTCATGTAAAAGCTACGTTTACACCATCAAACTGGCCTCCTGTGATGAAATTCACATTATATGCTTAGTTTCATGTAAAAGCCTTGTTTCCAGCATTAAACAGTGCTCTAGTGTTGAAAACTACATTCTGTGCTTACTTTCATGTAAAGCTACGTTTACACCATCAAACAGTTCTCTTGTGTTGAAAACTACATTCTGTGCTTACTTTCAAGTAAAAGCTACGTTTACACCATCAAACAGGCGTCCCGTGATAAAAACTTCATTCTGCTGTCACTTTCATGTAAAAGGAACGTTACCAGCATTAAACAGGCCTCCCGTGATGAAAACTACATTATATGCTTACTTTCATGTAAAAGGAACGTTTCCAGCATTAAACAGGCCTCCCGTGATGAAAACTACATTCTGTTGTCACTTTCATGTAAAAGGAACGTTTCCAGCATTAAACAGGCCTCCCGTGATGAAAACTACATTCTGTTGTCACTTTCATGTAAAAGCCAGGTTTTGGTCTGTAAACTGACCTCCCGTGGAGAAATCCACATTATCTGCTAAGTTTCATGTAAAAAGCTATGTTTCCAGCATTAAACAGTGCTCTAGTGTTGAAAACTACATTCTGTGCTTACTTTCATGTAAAAGCTACGTTTACACTATCAAACAGGCCTCCCGTGATGAAAACTACATTATATGCTTACTTTCATGTAAAAGGAACGTTTCCAGCATTAAACAGGCCTCCCGTGATGAAAACTACATTCTGTTGTCACTTTCATGTAAAAGCCAGGTTTTGGTCTGTAAACTCACCTCCCGTGGAGAAATCCACATTATCTGCTTAGTTTCATGTAAAAGCTATGTTCCAGCATTAAACAGTGCTCTAGTGTTGAAAACTACATTCTGTGCTTACTTTCATGTAAAAGCTACGTTGACACTCTCAAACAGGCCTCCCATGATGAAAACTACATTCTGCTGTCACGTTCATGTGTAAAAGGAACGTTTCATTAAACAGGCCTCCCGTGATGAAAACTACATTCTGTTGTCATTTTCATGTAAAAGCCAGGTTTTGGTCTGTAAACTGACCTCCCGTGGAGAAATCCACATTATCTGCTTAGTTTCATGTAAAAGCTATGTTTCCAGCATTAAACAGTGCTCTACTGTTGAAAACTACATTCTGTGCTTAATTTCATGTAAAAGCTATGTTTACAGCATTAAACAGTTCTCTTGTGTTGAAAACTACATTCTGTGCTTACTTTCATGTGAAACCTACGTTTACACCATCAAACAGGCGTCCCGTGATAAACTTCATTCTGCTGTCACTTTCATGTTAAGGAACGTTACCAGCATTAAACAGGCCTCCCCGTGATGAAAACTACATTATATGCTGACTTTCATGTAAAAGGAACGTTTCCAGCATTAAACAGGCCTCCCGTGATTAAAACTACATTCTGTTGTCACTTTCATGTAAAAGCCAGGTTTTGGTCTGTAAACTGACCTCCTGTGGAGAAATCCACATTATCTGCTTAGTTTCATGTAAAAGCTATGTTTCCAGCATTAAACAGTGCTCTAGTGTTGAAAACTACATTCTGTGCTTACTTTTATGTGAAAGCTACGTTTACACCATCAAACAGGCCTCCCGTGACGAAATCCAATACATTATATGCTTAGTTTCAAGTAAAAGCTACGTTTACACTATCAAACAGGCCTCCCATGATGAAACTTTATTCTTCTGTCACTTTCATGTAAAAGGAACGTTTCCAGCATTAAACAGGCCTCCCGTGATGAAAACTTCATTTTCTGCTGTCACTTTCATGTAAAAAGGAACGTTTCCAGCATTAAAACAGGGCTCTCCCGCGAAACACCCCCCCCCCCCCCCCCCCCCCCCCCCCCCCCCCCCCCCCCCCCCCCCCCCCCCCCAAAAAACTCGTGCACTTTATGTAAAGCAGGTTTTGGTCTGTAACTGACCTCCCTCGAAATCCACATTATATGCTTAGTTTCAAGTAAAAGCTACGTTTACACTATCAAACAGGCCTCCCATGATGAAACCACCATTCTTCTGTCACTTTCTCATGTAAAAGAACGTTTCCAGCATTAAACAGGCCTCCCCCCCCCCCCCCCCCCCCCCCCCCCCCCCCCCCCCCCCCCCCCCCCCCCCCCCCCCCCCCCCCCTATGAAAACTTCATTCTGCTGTCACTTTCATGTAAAAGACGGACAGCCCCTATGAAAACTACATTCTGTTGCACTTTCATGTAAAAGCCAGGTTATGGTCTGTAAACTGACCTCCCGTGACGAAATCCACATTGTATCCATTTCCCCCCCCCCCCCCCCCCCCCCCCCCCCCCCCCCCCCCCCCCCCCCCCCCCCCCCCCCCCCCCCCCCCCCCCCCCCCCCCCAAAACAATGTAAGCTACGTTGACACTATCAAACAGGCCTCCCATGATGAAAACTACATTCTTCTGTCACTTTCATGTAAAAGGAACGTTCCCCCCCCCCCCCCCCCCCCCCCCCCCCCCCCCCCCATCCAGCATTAAACAGGCCTCCCGTGATGAAAACTTCATTCTGCTGTCACTTTCATGTAAAAGGAACGTTTCCAGCATTAAACAGGCCTCCCCGTGGAGGAAAACTACATTCTGTTGTCACTTTCATGTAAAAGCCAGGTTTTGGTCTGTAAACTGACCTCCCGTGGAGAAATCCACATTATCTGCTTAGTTTCATGTAAAAGCTATGTTTCCAGCATTAAACAGTGCTCTAGTGTTGAAAACTACATTCTGTGCTTACTTTCATGTAAAGTTACGAAGCATACTATCAAACAGGCCTCCCGTGATGAAAACTACATTATATGCTTACTTTCATGTAAAAGGAACGTTTCCAGCATTAAACAGGCCTCCCCGTGATGAAAACTACATTCTGTTGTCACTTTCATGTAAAAGCCAGGTTTTGGTCTGTAAACTGACCTCCCGTGGAGAAATCCACATTATCTGCTTAGTTTCATGTAAAAGCTATGTTTCCAGCATTAAAACAGTGCTCTAGTGTTGAAAACTACATTCTGTGCTTACTTCCATGTAAAAGCTACGTTGACACTCTCAAACAGGCCTCCCATGATGAAATCTACATTCTGCTGTCACGTTCATGTAAAAGGAACGTTTCCAGCATTAAACAGGCCTCCCGTGATGAAAACTACATTATATGATTATTTTCATGTAAAAGGAACGTTTCCAGCATTAAACAGGCCTCCCGTGATGAAAACTACATTCTGTTGTCACTTTCATGTGTAAAAGCCAGGTTTTGGTCTGTAAACTGACCTCCAGTGGAGAAATCCACATTATCTGCTTAATTTCATGTAAAAGCTATGTTTCCAGCATTAAACAGTTCTCTTTGTGTTGAAAACTACATTCTGTGCTTACTTTCAAGTAAAAGCACAAGCATAACTACATCAAACAGGCCTCCCGTGATGAAAAACTTCATTCTGCTGCTCACTTTCATGTAAAAGGAACGTTTGCAGCATTAAACAGGCCTCCCGTGATGAAAACTACATTATATGTTTACTTTCATGTAAAAGGAACGTTTCCAGCATTAAACAGGCCTCCCGTGATGAAAACTACATTCTGTTGTCACTTTCATGTAAAAGCTATGTTTCCAACATTAAACAGGCCTCTAGTGATGAAAAACTACATTCTGTTGTCAATTTCATGTAAAAGCCAGGTTTTGGTCTGTAGACTGACCTCCAGTGGAGAAATCCACATTATCTGCTTAGTTTCATGTAAAAGCTATGTTTCCAGCATTAAACAGTGCTCTAGTGTTGAAAACTACATTCTGTGCTTACTTTCATGTAAAAGCATGCTTACACTATCAAACAGGCCTCCCATGATGAAAAAAACATTCTTTGCTGTCACTTTCATGTAAAAGGAACGTTTCCAGCATTAAACAGGCCTCCCGTGATGAAAACTACATTCTGTTGTCACTGTCATGTAAAAGCCAGGTTTTAGGCAGTAAACTGACCTCCTGTGATGAAAACCACATGACCTACTTAGTTTCATGTAAAAGCTATTTTTACAGCATTAAACAGTGCTCTAGTGTTGAAAATAACATTCTGTGCTTACTTTCATGTAAAAGCTACGTTTACACCATCAAACTGGCCTCCTGTGATGAAATTCACATTATATGTTTAGTTTCATGTAAAAGCCTTGTTTCCAGCATTAAAGAGTGCTCTAGTGTTGAAAACTACATTCTGCTGCTCACTTTCATGGAAAAGCTACGTTTACACCATCAAATAGGCCTCCCGTGGACGAAATCCACATTATATGCTTACTTTCAAGTAAAAGTTACGTTTACACTATCAAACAGGCCTCCCATGATGAAAACTACATTCTTCTGTCACTTTCATGTAAAAGGAACGTTTCCAGCATTAAACAGGCCTCCCGTGATGAAAACTACATTCTGTTGTCAATTTTATGTAAAAGCTATGTTTCCAGCATTAAACAGTGCTCTAGTGTTGAAAACTACATTCTGTGCTTACTTTCATGTAGTGCTACGTTTACACCATCAAACAGGCCTCCCGTGATGAAAACTTCATTCTGCTGTCACTTTCATGTAAAAGGAACGTTTGCAGCATTAAACAGGCCTCCCGTGATGAAAATTACATTATATGCTTACTTTCTGCGGTAAAAGGAACGTTTCCAGCATTAAACAGGCCTCCCGTGATGAAAACTACATTCTGTTGTCACTTTCATGTAAAAGCCAGGTTTTGGTCTGTAGACTGACCTCCAGTGGAAAAATCCACATTATCTGCTTATTTTCATGTAAAAGCTATGTTTCCAGCATTAAACAGTGCTCTAGTGTTGAAAACTACATTCTGTGCTTACTTTCATGTGAAAGCTACGTTTACACCATCAAACAGGCCTCCCGTGACGAAATCCACATTATATGCTCTTACTTTCAAGTAAAAGCTACGTTTACACCATCAAACAGGCCTCCCGTGATGAAAAACTTCATTCTGCTGTCACTTTCATGTAAAAGGAACGTTTGCAGCATTAAAACAGGCCTCCCGTGATAAAAACTACATTATATGCTTACTTTCATGTAAAAGGAACGTTTCCAGTATTAAACAGCCCCCCCCCCCCCCCCCCCCCCCCCCCCCCCCCCCCCCCCCCCCCCCCCCCCCCCCCCCCCCCCCCCCCCCGCCTCCCTGATGAAAATCCACATTCTGCGGCCACTTTCATGTAAAAGCTATGTTTCCAGCATTAAACAGTGCTCTAGTGTTGAAAACTACATTCTGTGCTTACTCTTATGCCAAAGCTACGTTTACACCATCAAACAGTTCTCTTGTGTTGAAAACTACATTCTGTGCTTACTTTCAAGTAAAAGCTACGTTTACACCATCAAACAGGCCTCCCGTGATAAAAACTACATTCTGCTGTCACTTTCATGTAAAAGGAACGTTACCAGCATTAAACAGGCCTCCCGTGATGAAAACTACATTACTGTTGTCACTTTCATGTAAAAGCCAGGTTTTGGTCTGTAAACTGACCTCCTGTGGAGAAATCCACATTATCTGCTTAGTTTCATGTAAAAGCTATGTTTCCAGCATTAAACAGTTCTCTAGTGTTGAAAACTACATTCTGTGCTTACTTTCATGTGAAAGCTACGTTTACACCATCAAACAGGCCTCCCGTGACGAAAACCACATTATATGCTTAGTTTCAAGTAAAAGCTACGTTTACACTATCAAACAAGCCTCCCATGATGAAAACTACATTCTTCTGTCACTTTCATGTAAAAGCTACGTTTACACTATCAAACAGGCCTCCCATGATGAAAACTACACTCTTCTGTCACTTTCATGTAAAAGGAACGTTTCCATCATTAAAGAAAGAAAAAAAAAAAAAAATTTCTTTATTAGTCCCACAGTGGGGAAATTCAGTTTTACACTCTGCTTGTTCACACATACAACACACAAAATATACATACCAATGAAGAGAGGGAAGAGAGAGGGGGGGGCCTGCCCCTGAAAAGCCCCAAAGGAGGTGGGGGGTTGGGGCCTGCCCAAGGGCAACCCTCGGCAGTGCCCAAGAGGTAAAACTGGCACCTCTCCAGCACCACCAGTTGGTCTTGGTCCATGGGGGATTTGAACCCGGGTCCTCCACATCCTAAAAAACCCAACTGACCTGCAAAAACTACCGCCCCACCATCAGCACAGGCCTCCCGTGATGAAAACTTCATTCTGCTGTCACTTTCATGTAAAAGGAACGTTTCCAGCATTAAACAGGCCTCCCGTGATGAAAACTACATCCTGTTGTCACTTTCATGTAAAAGCCAGGTTTTGGTCTGTAAACTGACCTCCGGTGACGAAATCCACATTATATGCTTAGTTTCAAAAAACACCACCCAAAAAACAAGTAAAAGGAACGTTTACACTATCAAACAGGCCTCCCATGATGAAAACTACATTCTGCTGCTCACTTTCATGTAAAAGGAACGTTTCCAGCATTAAACAGCCCTCCATGATGAAAACTACATTCTGTGGTCACTTTCATGTAAAAGCAAGGTTTCGATCAGTAAACAGACCTCCCGTGAAGAAAAAACACATCTGGATAAAAAGAAAAAAATCCACATTATCTGCTTAGTTTCATGTAAAAGCTATGTTTCCAGCATTAAACAGGCCTCCGTGATGAAAATTACATTATGCTCCTACTTTCAAGTAAAAGCTACGCTTACACCATCAAACAGGCCTCCCGTGATGAAAACTTCATTCTGCTGCTCACTTTCATGTAAAAGGAACGTTTCCAGTATTAAACAGGCCTCCCGTGATGAAAACTACATTCTGTTGTCACTTTCATGTAAAAGCCAGGTTTTGGTCTGTAAACTGACCTCCAGTGGAGAAATCCACTATATCTGCTTAGTTTCATGCAAAAGCTATGTTTCCAGCATTAAACAGTGCTCTAGTGTTGAAAACTACATTCTGTGCTTACTTTCATGTAAAAGCTACGTTTACACCATCAAACTGGCCTCCTGTGATGAAATTCACATTATATGCTTTAGTTTCATGTAAAAGCCTTGTTTCCAGTATTAAAGAGTGCTCTAGTGTTGAAAACCACATTCTGCTGTCACTTTCATGGAAAAGCTACGTTTACACCATCAAACAGGCCTCCCTGACGAAATCCACATTATATGCTTACTTTAAAATAAAAGCTACGTTTACACTATCAAACAGGCCTCCAATGATGAAAACTACATTCTTCTGCTCACTTTCATGTAAAAGGAACGTTTCCAGCATTAAACAGGCCTCCCGTGATGAAAACTACATTCTGTTGTCACTTTCATGTAAAAGCTATGTTTCCAGCATTAAACAGTGCTCTAGTGTTGAAAACTACATTCTGTGCTTACTTTCATGTGAAAGCACGTTTACACCATCAAACAGTCCTCTTGAGTTGAAAACTACATTCTGTGCTTACTTTCAAGTAAAAGCTAAGTTTACACCATCAAACAGGCGTCCCGTGATAAAAACTTCATTCTGCTGTCACTTTCATGTAAAAGGAACGTTTCCAGCATTAAACTGGCCTCCCTGATGAAAACTACATTCTGTTGTCACTTTCATGTAAAAGCCAGGTTTTGGTCTGTAAACTGACCTCCTGTGGAGAAATCCACATTATCTGCTTAGTTTCATGTAAAAGCTATGTTTCCAGCATTAAACAGTGCTCTAGTGTTGAAAACTACATTCTGTGCTTACTTTCATGTGAAAGCTACGTTTACACCATCAAACAGGCCTCCCGTGACGAAATCCACATTATATGCTTAGTTTCAAGTAAAAGCTACGTTTACACTATCAAACAGGCCTCCCATGATGAAAACTACATTATATGCTTACTTTCATGTAAAAGGAACGTTTCCAGCATTAAACAGGCCTCCCGTGATGAAAACTACATTCTGTTGTCACTTTCATGTAAAAGCCAGGTTTTGGTCTGTAAACTGACCTCCCGTGGAGAAATCCAAATTATCTGCTTAGTTTCATGTAAAAGCTATGTTTCCAGCATTAAACAGTGCTCTAGTGTTGAAAACTACATTCTGTGCTTACTTTCATGTAAAAGCTACGTTGACACTCTCAAACAGGCCTCCCATGATGAAAACTACATTCTGCTGTCACGTTCATGTAAAAGGAACGTTTCCAGCATTAAACAGGCCTCCCGTGATGAAAACTACATTCTGTTGTCATTTTCATGTAAAAGCCAGGTTTTGGTCTGTAAACTGACCTCCCGTGGAGAAATCCACATTATCTGCTTAGTTTCATGTAAAAGCTATGTTTCCAGCATTAAACAGTGCTCTAGTGTTGAAAACTACATTCTGTGCTTAATTTCATGTAAAAGCTATGTTTACAGCATTAAACAGTTCTCTTGTGTTGAAAACTACATTCTGTGCTTACTTTCATGTGAAAGCTACATTTACACCATCAAACAGGCGTCCCGTGATAAAAACTTCATTCTACTGTCACTTTCATGTAAAAGGAACGTTTCCAGCATTAACGGTCTCCCGTGATGACTACTTGGCGTTTCCAGCTTCGGTCTCCCGTGATGAAACTACTTCTGTTGTCACTTTCATGTAAAAGCCAGGTTTTGGTCTGTAAACTGACCTCCAGTGGAGAAATCCACATTATCTGCTTAGTTTCATGTAAAAGCTATGTTTCCAGCATTAAACAGTGCTCTTGTGTTGAAAACTAAATTCTGTGCTTACTTTCATGTGAAAGCTACGTTTACACCATCAAACAGGCCTCCCGTGACGAAATCCACATTATATGCTTACTTTCAAGTAAAAGCTACGTTTACACCATCAAACAGGCCTCCCGTGATGAAAACTTCATTCTGCTGTCACTTTCATGTAAAAGGAACGTTTCCAGCATTAAACAGGCCTCCCGTGATGAAAACTACATTCTGTTGTCACTTTCATGTAAAAGCCAGGTTTTGGGTTGTAAACTGACCTCCAGTGGAGAAATCCACATTATCTGCTTAATTTCATGTAAAAGCTATGTTTCCAGCATTAAACAGTTCTCTTGTGTTGAAAACTACATTCTGTGCTTACTTTCATGTGAAAGCTACGTTTACACCATCAAACAGGCCTCGCGTGACGAAATCCACATTATATGCTTACTTTCAAGTAACATAGTTACACCATCAAACAGGCCTCCCGTGATGAAAACACATTATATGTTTACTTTCATGTAAAAGGAACGTTTCCAGCATTAAACAGGCCTCCTGTGATGAAAACTACATTCTGTTGTCACTTTCATGTAAAAGCCAGGTTTTGGTCTGTAAACTGACCTCCAGTGGAGAAATCCACTATATCTGCTTAGTTTCATGTAAAAGCTATGTTTCCAGCATTAAACAGTGCTCTAGTGTTGAAAACTACATTCTGTGCTTTACTTTCATGTAAAAGCTACGTTTACACTATCAAACAGGCCTCCCGTGATGAAAACTACATTCTGTTGTCACTTTCATGTAAAAGGAACATTTCCAGCATTAAACAGGCCTCCCGTGATGAAAACTACATTCTGTGCTTACTTTCATGTAAAAGCCAGGTTTTGGTCTGTAGACTGACCTCCAGTGGAGAAATCCACATTATCTGCTTATTTTCATGTAAAAGCTATGTTTCCAGCATTAAACAGTGCTCTAGTGTTGAAAACTACATTCTGTGCTTACTTTAATGTAAAAGCTACGTTTACACTATCAAACAGGCCTCCCATGATGAAAACTACATTCTGCTGTCACTTTCATGTAAAAGGAACGTTTCCAGCATTAAACAGGCCTCCCGTGATGAAAACTACATTCTGTTGTCATTTTCATGTAAAAGCCAGGTTTTGGTCTGTAAACTGACCTCCCGTGGAGAAATCCACATTATCTGCTTAGTTTCATGTAAAAGCTATGTTTCCAGCATTAAACAGTGCTCTACTGTTGAAAACTACATTCTGTGCTTAATTTCATGTAAAAGCTATGTTTACGGCATTCAACAGTTCTCTTGTGTTGAAAACTACATTCTGTGCTTACTTTCATGTGAAAGCTACGTTTACACCATCAAACAGGCCTCCCGTGACGAAATCCACATTATATGCTTACTTTCAAGTAAAAGCTACGTTTACACCATCAAACAGGCCTCCCGTGATGAAAACTTCATTCTGCTGTCACTTTCATGTAAAAGGAACGTTTGCAGCATTAAACAGGCCTCCCGTGATGAAAACTACATTATATGCTTACTTTCATGTAAAAGGAACGTTTCCAGCATTAAACAGGCGTCCCGTGATGAAAACTACATTCTGTTGTCACTTTCATGTAAAAGCTATTTTCCAGCATTAACAGTGCTCTAGTGTTGAAAACTACATTCTGTGCTTACTTTCATGTGAAAGCTACGTTTACACCATCAAACAGCCCCCCTATTTTAAAACTACATTCGTGCTTACTTCAAGTAAAAGCTACGTTTACACCATCAAACAGGCGTCCCTATAAAAACTCCATTCGCTGTCACTTTCATGTAAAAGGAACGTTACCAGCATTAAACAGGCCTCCCGTGATGAAAACTACATTATATGCTGACTTTCATGTAAAAGGAACGTTTCCAGCATTAAACAGGCCTCCCGTGATGAAAACTACATTCTGTTGTCACTTTCATGTAAAAGCCAGGTTTTGGTCTGTAAACTGACCTCCTGTGGAGAAATCCACATTATCTGCTTAGTTTCATGTAAAAGCTATGTTTCCAGCATTAAACAGTGCTCTAGTGTTGAAAACTACATTCTGTGCTTACTTTCATGTGAAAGCTACGTTTACACCATCAAACAGGCCTCCCGTGACGAAATCCACATTATATGCTTAGTTTCAAGTAAAAGCTACGTTTACACTATCAAACAGGCCTCCCATGATGAAAACTACATTCTTCTGTCACTTTCATGTAAAAGGAACGTTTCCAGCATAAAACAGGCCTCCCGTGATGAAAACTTCATTCTGCTGTCACTTTCATGTAAAACGAACGTTTCCAGCATTAAACAGGCCTCCCGTGATGAAAACTACATTCTGTTGTCACTTTCATGTAAAAGCCAGGTTTTGGTCTGTAAACTGACCTCCCGTGGAGAAATCCACATTATCTGCTAAGTTTCATGTAAAAGCTATGTTTCCAGCATTAAACAGTGCTCTAGTGTTGAAAACTACATTCTGTGCTTACTTTCATGTAAAAGCTACGTTTACACTATCAAACAGGCCTCCCGTGATGAAAACTACATTATATGCTTACTTTCATGTAAAAGGAACGTTTCCAGCATTAAACAGGCCTCCCGTGATGAAAACTACATTCTGTTGTCACTTTCATGTAAAAGCCAGGTTTTGGTCTGTAAACTGACCTCCCGTGGAGAAATCCACATTATCTGCTAAGTTTCATGTAAAAGCTATGTTTCCAGCATTAAACAGTGCTCTAGTGTTGAAAACTACATTCTGTGCTTACTTTCATGTAAAAGCTACGTTTACACTCTCAAACAGGCCTCCCATGATTAAAACTACATTCTGCTGTCACGTTCATGTAAAAGGAACGTTTCCAGCATTAAACAGGCCTCCCGTGATGAAAACTACATTCTGTTGTCATTTTCATGTAAAAGCCAGGTTTTGGTCTGTAAACTGACCTCCCGTGGAGAAATCCACATTATCTGCTTAGTTTCATGTAAAAGCTATGTTTCCAGCATTAAACAGGGCTCTACTGTTGAAAACTACATTCTGTGCTTACTTTCATGTGAAAGCTACATTTACACCATCAAACAGGCGTCCCGTGATAAAAACTTCATTCTGCTGTCACTTTCATGTAAAAGGAACGTTTCCAGCATTAAACAGGCCTCCCGTGATGAAAACTACATTATATGATTACTTTCATGTAAAAGGAACGTTTCCAGCATTAAACAGGCCTCCCGTGATGAAAACTACATTCTGTTGTCACTTTCATGTAAAAGCCAGGTTTTGGTCTGTAAACTGACCTCCAGTGGAGAAATCCACATTATCTGCTTAGTTTCATGTAAAAGCCTTGTTTCCAGCATTAAACAGTGCTCTTGTGTTGAAAACTACATTCTGTGCTTACTTGCATGTGAAAGCTACGTTTACACCATCAAACAGGCCTCCCGTGATGAAATCCACATTATATGCTTACTTTCAAGTAAAAGCTACGTTTACACCATCAAACAGGCCTCCCGTGATGAAAACTTCATTCTGCTGTCACTTTCATGTAAAAGGAACGTTTGCAGCATTACACAGGCCTCACGTGGAGAAATCCACATTATCTGCTTAGTTTCATTTAAAAGGTATGTTTCCAGCATTAAACAGTTCTCTTGTGTTGAAAACTACATTCTGTGCTTACTTTCATGTGAAAGCTACGTTTACACCATCAAACAGTTCTCTTGTGTTGAAAACTACATTCTGTGCTTACTTTCAAGTAAAAGCTACGTTTACACCATCAAACAGGCGTCCCGTGATAAAAACTTCATTCTGCTGTCACTTTCATGTAAAAGGAACGTTACCAGCATTAAACAGGCCTCCCGTGATGAAAACTACATTATATGCTTACTTTCATGTAAAAGGAACGTTTCCAGCATTAAACAGGCCTCCCGTGATGAAAACTACATTCTGTTGTCACTTTCATGTAAAAGGAACGTTTCCAGCATTAAACAGGCCTCCCGTGATGAAAACTACATTCTGTTGTCACTTTCATGTAAAAGCCAGGTTTTGGTCTGTAAACTGACCTCCCGTGGAGAAATCCACATTATCTGCTAAGTTTCATGTAAAAGCTATGTTTCCAGCATTAAACAGTGCTCTAGTGTTGAAAACTACATTCTGTGCTTACTTTCATGTAAAAGCTACGTTTACACTATCAAACAGGCCTCCCGTGATGAAAACTACATTATATGCTTACTTTCATGTAAAAGGAACGTTTCCAGCATTAAACAGGCCTCCCGTGATGAAAACTACATTCTGTTGTCACTTTCATGTAAAAGCCAGGTTTTGGTCTGTAAACTGACCTCCCGTGGAGAAATCCACATTATCTGCTTAGTTTCATGTAAAAGCTATGTTTCCAGCATTAAACAGTGCTCTAGTGTTGAAAACTACATTCTGTGCTTACTTTCATGTAAAAGCTACGTTTACACTATCAAACAGGCCTCCCGTGATGAAAACTACATTCTGTTGTCACTTTCATGTAAAAGGAACATTTCCAGCATTAAACAGGCCTCCCGTGATGAAAACTACATTCTGTGCTTACTTTCATGTAAAAGCCAGGTTTTGGTCTGTAGACTGACCTCCAGTGGAGAAATCCACATTATCTGCTTATTTTCATGTAAAAGCTATGTTTCCAGCATTAAACAGTGCTCTAGTGTTGAAAACTACATTCTGTGCTTACTTTAATGTAAAAGCTACGTTTACACTATCAAACAGGCCTCCCATGATGAAAACTACATTCTGCTGTCACTTTCATGTAAAAGGAACGTTTCCAGCATTAAACAGGCCTCCCGTGATGAAAACTACATTCTGTTGTCATTTTCATGTAAAAGCCAGGTTTTGGTCTGTAAACTGACCTCCCGTGGAGAAATCCACATTATCTGCTTAGTTTCATGTAAAAGCTATGTTTCCAGCATTAAACAGTGCTCTACTGTTGAAAACTACATTCTGTGCTTAATTTCATGTAAAAGCTATGTTTACGGCATTAAACAGTTCTCTTGTGTTGAAAACTACATTCTGTGCTTACTTTCATGTGAAAGCTACGTTTACACCATCAAACAGGCCTCCCGTGACGAAATCCACATTATATGCTTACTTTCAAGTAAAAGCTACGTTTACACCATCAAACAGGCCTCCCGTGATGAAAACTTCATTCTGCTGTCACTTTCATGTAAAAGGAACGTTTGCAGCATTAAACAGGCCTCCCGTGATGAAAACTACATTATATGCTTACTTTCATGTAAAAGGAACGTTTCCAGCATTAAACAGGCGTCCCGTGATGAAAACTACATTCTGTTGTCACTTTCATGTAAAAGCTATGTTTCCAGCATTAAACAGTGCTCTAGTGTTGAAAACTACATTCTGTGCTTACTTTCATGTGAAAGCTACGTTTACACCATCAAACAGTTCTATTGTGTTGAAAACTACATTCTGTGCTTACTTTCAAGTAAAAGCTACGTTTACACCATCAAACAGGCGTCCCGTGATAAAAACTTCATTCTGCTGTCACTTTCATGTAAAAGGAACGTTACCAGCATTAAACAGGCCTCCCGTGATGAAAACTACATTATATGCTGACTTTCATGTAAAAGGAACGTTTCCAGCATTAAACAGGCCTCCCGTGATGAAAACTACATTCTGTTGTCACTTTCATGTAAAAGCCAGGTTTTGGTCTGTAAACTGACCTCCTGTGGAGAAATCCACATTATCTGCTTAGTTTCATGTAAAAGCTATGTTTCCAGCATTAAACAGTGCTCTAGTGTTGAAAACTACATTCTGTGCTTACTTTCATGTGAAAGCTACGTTTACACCATCAAACAGGCCTCCCGTGACGAAATCCACATTATATGCTTAGTTTCAAGTAAAAGCTACGTTTACACTATCAAACAGGCCTCCCATGATGAAAACTACATTCTTCTGTCACTTTCATGTAAAAGGAACGTTTCCAGCATAAAACAGGCCTCCCGTGATGAAAACTTCATTCTGCTGTCACTTTCATGTAAAACGAACGTTTCCAGCATTAAACAGGCCTCCCGTGATGAAAACTACATTCTGTTGTCACTTTCATGTAAAAGCCAGGTTTTGGTCTGTAAACTGACCTCCCGTGGAGAAATCCACATTATCTGCTAAGTTTCATGTAAAAGCTATGTTTCCAGCATTAAACAGTGCTCTAGTGTTGAAAACTACATTCTGTGCTTACTTTCATGTAAAAGCTACGTTTACACTATCAAACAGGCCTCCCGTGATGAAAACTACATTATATGCTTACTTTCATGTAAAAGGAACGTTTCCAGCATTAAACAGGCCTCCCGTGATGAAAACTACATTCTGTTGTCACTTTCATGTAAAAGCCAGGTTTTGGTCTGTAAACTGACCTCCCGTGGAGAAATCCACATTATCTGCTAAGTTTCATGTAAAAGCTATGTTTCCAGCATTAAACAGTGCTCTAGTGTTGAAAACTACATTCTGTGCTTACTTTCATGTAAAAGCTACGTTTACACTCTCAAACAGGCCTCCCATGATTAAAACTACATTCTGCTGTCACGTTCATGTAAAAGGAACGTTTCCAGCATTAAACAGGCCTCCCGTGATGAAAACTACATTCTGTTGTCATTTTCATGTAAAAGCCAGGTTTTGGTCTGTAAACTGACCTCCCGTGGAGAAATCCACATTATCTGCTTAGTTTCATGTAAAAGCTATGTTTCCAGCATTAAACAGGGCTCTACTGTTGAAAACTACATTCTGTGCTTACTTTCATGTGAAAGCTACATTTACACCATCAAACAGGCGTCCCGTGATAAAAACTTCATTCTGCTGTCACTTTCATGTAAAAGGAACGTTTCCAGCATTAAACAGGCCTCCCGTGATGAAAACTACATTATATGATTACTTTCATGTAAAAGGAACGTTTCCAGCATTAAACAGGCCTCCCGTGATGAAAACTACATTCTGTTGTCACTTTCATGTAAAAGCCAGGTTTTGGTCTGTAAACTGACCTCCAGTGGAGAAATCCACATTATCTGCTTAGTTTCATGTAAAAGCCTTGTTTCCAGCATTAAACAGTGCTCTTGTGTTGAAAACTACATTCTGTGCTTACTTGCATGTGAAAGCTACGTTTACACCATCAAACAGGCCTCCCGTGATGAAATCCACATTATATGCTTACTTTCAAGTAAAAGCTACGTTTACACCATCAAACAGGCCTCCCGTGATGAAAACTTCATTCTGCTGTCACTTTCATGTAAAAGGAACGTTTGCAGCATTACACAGGCCTCACGTGGAGAAATCCACATTATCTGCTTAGTTTCATTTAAAAGGTATGTTTCCAGCATTAAACAGTTCTCTTGTGTTGAAAACTACATTCTGTGCTTACTTTCATGTGAAAGCTATGTTTACACCATCAAACAGTTCTCTTGTGTTGAAAACTACATTCTGTGCTTACTTTCAAGTAAAAGCTACGTTTACACCATCAAACAGGCGTCCCGTGATAAAAACTTCATTCTGCTGTCACTTTCATGTAAAAGGAACGTTACCAGCATTAAACAGGCCTCCCGTGATGAAAACTACATTATATGCTTACTTTCATGTAAAAGGAACGTTTCCAGCATTAAACAGGCCTCCCGTGATGAAAACTACATTCTGTTGTCACTTTCATGTAAAAGGAACGTTTCCAGCATTAAACAGGCCTCCCGTGATGAAAACTACATTCTGTTGTCACTTTCATGTAAAAGCCAGGTTTTGGTCTGTAAACTGACCTCCCGTGGAGAAATCCACATTATCTGCTAAGTTTCATGTAAAAGCTATGTTTCCAGCATTAAACAGTGCTCTAGTGTTGAAAACTACATTCTGTGCTTACTTTCATGTAAAAGCTACGTTTACACTATCAAACAGGCCTCCCGTGATGAAAACTACATTATATGCTTACTTTCATGTAAAAGGAACGTTTCCAGCATTAAACAGGCCTCCCGTGATGAAAACTACATTCTGTTGTCACTTTCATGTAAAAGCCAGGTTTTGGTCTGTAAACTGACCTCCCGTGGAGAAATCCACATTATCTGCTTAGTTTCATGTAAAAGCTATGTTTCCAGCATTAAACAGTGCTCTAGTGTTGAAAACTACATTCTGTGCTTACTTTCATGTAAAAGCTACGTTGACACTCTCAAACAGGCCTCCCATGATGAAAACTACATTCTGCTGTCACGTTCATGTAAAAGGAACGTTTCCAGCATTAAACAGGCCTCCCGTGATGAAAACTACATTCTGTTGTCATTTTCATGTAAAAGCCAGGTTTTGGTCTGTAAACTGACCTCCCGTGGAGAAATCCACATTATCTGCTTAGTTTCATGTAAAAGCTATGTTTCCAGCATTAAACAGTGCTCTACTGTTGAAAACTACATTCTGTGCTTAATTTCATGTAAAAGCTATGTTTACAGCATTAAACAGTTCTCTTGTGTTGAAAACTACATTCTGTGCTTACTTTCATGTGAAAGCTACATTTACACCATCAAACAGGCGTCCCGTGATAAAAACTTCATTCTGCTGTCACTTTCATGTAAAAGGAACGTTTCCAGCATTAAACAGGCCTCCCGTGATGAAAACTACATTATATGATTACTTTCATGTAAAAGGAACGTTTCCAGCATTAAACAGGCCTCCCGTGATGAAAACTACATTCTGTTGTCACTTTCATGTAAAAGCCAGGTTTTGGTCTGTAAACTGACCTCCAGTGGAGAAATCCACATTATCTGCTTAGTTTCATGTAAAAGCCTTGTTTCCAGCATTAAACAGTGCTCTTGTGTTGAAAACTACATTCTGTGCTTATTTGCATGTGAAAGCTACGTTTACACCATCAAACAGGCCTCCCGTGACGAAATCCACATTGTATGCTTACTTTCAAGTAAAAGCTACGTTTACACCATCAAACAGGCCTCCCGTGATGAAAACTACATTATATGCTTACTTTCATGTAAAAGGAACGTTTCCAGCATTAAACAGGCCTCCCGTGATGAAAACTTCATTCTGCTGTCACTTTCATGTAAAAGGAACGTTTGCAGCATTACACAGGCCTCACGTGGAGAAATCCACATTATCTGCTTAGTTTCATTTAAAAGGTATGTTTCCAGCATTAAACAGTGCTCTACTGTTGAAAACTACATTCTGTGCTTACTTTCATGTGAAAGCTACGTTTACACCATCAAACAGGCGTCCCGTGATGAAAACTTCATTCTGTTGTCGCTTTCATGTAAAAGCTATGTTTCCAACATTAAACAGGCCTCTAGTGTTGTAAACTACATTCTGTGTTCACTTTTGTGTAAAAGCTACGTTTACACCATCAAACAGGCCTCCCGTGATAAAAACTTCATTCTGCCGTCACTTTCATGTAAAAGGAACGTTTGCAGCATTAAACAGGCCTCCCGTGATGAAAACTACATTCTGTTGTCACTTTCATGTAAAAGCCAGGTTTTGGTCTGTAGACTGACCTCCAGTGGAGAAATCCACATTATCTGCTTATTTTCATGTAAAATCTATGTTTCCAGCATTAAACAGTGCTCTAGTGTTGAAAACTACATTCTGTGCTTACTTTCATGTAAAAACTACGTTTACACTATCAAACAGGCCTCCCATGATGAAAACTACATTCTGCTGTCACTTTCATGTAAAAGGAACGTTTCCAGCATTAAACAGGCCTCCCGTGATGAAAACTACATTCTGTTGTCACTTTCATGTAAAAGCCAGGTTTTGGTCTGTAAACTGACCTCCCGTGGAGAAATCCACATTATCTGCTTAGTTTCATGTAAAAGCTATGTTTCCAGCATTAAACAGTGCTTTACTGTTGAAAACTACATTCTGTGCTTAATTTCATGTAAAAGCTATGTTTACAGCATTAAACAGTTCTCTTGTGTTGAAAACTACATTCTGTGCTTACTTTCATGTGAAAGCTACGTTTACACCATCAAACAGGCCTCGCGTGACGAAATCCACATTATATGCTTACTTTCAAGTAAAAGCTACGTTTACACCGTCAAACAGGCGTCCCGTGATAAAAACTTCATTCTGCTGTCACTTTCATGTAAAAGGAACGTTTCCAGCATTAAACAGGCCTCCCGTGATGAAAACTACATTATATGATTACTTTCATGTAAAAGGAACGTTTCCAGCATTAAACAGGCCTCCCGTGATGAAAACTACATTCTGTTTTCACTTTCATGTAAAAGCCAGGTTTTGGTCTGTAAACTGACCTCCAGTGGAGAAATCCACTATATCTGCTTAGTTTTATGTAAAAGCTATGTTTCCAGCATTAAACAGTGCTCTAGTGTAGAAAACTGCATTCTGTGCTTACTTTCATGTAAAAGCTATGTTTACACTATCAAACAGGCCTCCCATGATGAAAACTACATTCTGCTGTCACTTTCATGTAAAAGGAACGTTTCCAGCATTAAACAGGCCTCCCGTGATGAAAACTACATTCTGTTGTCACTTTCATGTAAAAGCCAGGTTTTGGTCTGTAAACTGACCTCCCGTGGAGAAATCCACATTATCTGCTAAGTTTCATGTAAAAGCTATGTTTCCAGCATTAAACAGTGCTCTAGTGTTGAAAACTACATTCTGTGCTTACTTTCATGTAAAAGCTACGTTTACACTATCAAACAGGCCTCCCGTGATGAAAACTACATTATATGCTTACTTTCATGTAAAAGGAACGTTTCCAGCATTAAACAGGCCTCCCGTGATGAAAACTACATTCTGTTGTCACTTTCATGTAAAAGCCAGGTTTTGGTCTGTAAACTGACCTCCCGTGGAGAAATCCACATTATCTGCTTAGTTTCATGTAAAAGCTATGTTTCCAGCATTAAACAGTGCTCTAGTGTTGAAAACTACATTCTGTGCTTACTTTCATGTAAAAGCTACGTTTACACTATCAAACAGGCCTCCCGTGATGAAAACTACATTCTGTTGTCACTTTCATGTAAAAGGAACATTTCCAGCATTAAACAGGCCTCCCGTGATGAAAACTACATTCTGTGCTTACTTTCATGTAAAAGCCAGGTTTTGGTCTGTAGACTGACCTCCAGTGGAGAAATCCACATTATCTGCTTATTTTCATGTAAAAGCTATGTTTTCAGCATTAAACAGTGCTCTAGTGTTGAAAACTACATTCTGTGCTTACTTTAATGTAAAAGCTACGTTTACACTATCAAACAGGCCTCCCATGATGAAAACTACATTCTGCTGTCACTTTCATGTAAAAGGAACGTTTCCAGCATTAAACAGGCCTCCCGTGATGAAAACTACATTCTGTTGTCATTTTCATGTAAAAGCCAGGTTTTGGTCTGTAAACTGACCTCCCGTGGAGAAATCCACATTATCTGCTTAGTTTCATGTAAAAGCTATGTTTCCAGCATTAAACAGTGCTCTACTGTTGAAAACTACATTCTGTGCTTAATTTCATGTAAAAGCTATGTTTACGGCATTAAACAGTTCTCTTGTGTTGAAAACTACATTCTGTGCTTACTTTCATGTGAAAGCTACGTTTACACCATCAAACAGGCCTCCCGTGACGAAATCCACATTATATGCTTACTTTCAAGTAAAAGCTACGTTTACACCATCAAACAGGCCTCCCGTGATGAAAACTTCATTCTGCTGTCACTTTCATGTAAAAGGAACGTTTGCAGCATTAAACAGGCCTCCCGTGATGAAAACTACATTATATGCTTACTTTCATGTAAAAGGAACGTTTCCAGCATTAAACAGGCGTCCCGTGATGAAAACTACATTCTGTTGTCACTTTCATGTAAAAGCTATGTTTCCAGCATTAAACAGTGCTCTAGTGTTGAAAACTACATTCTGTGCTTACTTTCATGTGAAAGCTACGTTTACACCATCAAACAGTTCTATTGTGTTGAAAACTACATTCTGTGCTTACTTTCAAGTAAAAGCTACGTTTACACCATCAAACAGGCGTCCCGTGATAAAAACTTCATTCTGCTGTCACTTTCATGTAAAAGGAACGTTACCAGCATTAAACAGGCCTCCCGTGATGAAAACTACATTATATGCTGACTTTCATGTAAAAGGAACGTTTCCAGCATTAAACAGGCCTCCCGTGATGAAAACTACATTCTGTTGTCACTTTCATGTAAAAGCCAGGTTTTGGTCTGTAAACTGACCTCCTGTGGAGAAATCCACATTATCTGCTTAGTTTCATGTAAAAGCTATGTTTCCAGCATTAAACAGTGCTCTAGTGTTGAAAACTACATTCTGTGCTTACTTTCATGTGAAAGCTACGTTTACACCATCAAACAGGCCTCCCGTATCGAAATCCACATTATATGCTTAGTTTCAAGTAAAAGCTACGTTTACACTATCAAACAGGCCTCCCATGATGAAAACTACATTCTTCTGTCACTTTCATGTAAAAGGAACGTTTCCAGCATAAAACAGGCCTCCCGTGATGAAAACTTCATTCTGCTGTCACTTTCATGTAAAACGAACGTTTCCAGCATTAAACAGGCCTCCCGTGATGAAAACTACATTCTGTTGTCACTTTCATGTAAAAGCCAGGTTTTGGTCTGTAAACTGACCTCCCGTGGAGAAATCCACATTATCTGCTAAGTTTCATGTAAAAGCTATGTTTCCAGCATTAAACAGTGCTCTAGTGTTGAAAACTACATTCTGTGCTTACTTTCATGTAAAAGCTACGTTTACACTATCAAACAGGCCTCCCGTGATGAAAACTACATTATATGCTTACTTTCATGTAAAAGGAACGTTTCCAGCATTAAACAGGCCTCCCGTGATGAAAACTACATTCTGTTGTCACTTTCATGTAAAAGCCAGGTTTTGGTCTGTAAACTGACCTCCCGTGGAGAAATCCACATTATCTGCTAAGTTTCATGTAAAAGCTATGTTTCCAGCATTAAACAGTGCTCTAGTGTTGAAAACTACATTCTGTGCTTACTTTCATGTAAAAGCTACGTTTACACTCTCAAACAGGCCTCCCATGATTAAAACTACATTCTGCTGTCACGTTCATGTAAAAGGAACGTTTCCAGCATTAAACAGGCCTCCCGTGATGAAAACTACATTCTGTTGTCATTTTCATGTAAAAGCCAGGTTTTGGTCTGTAAACTGACCTCCCGTGGAGAAATCCACATTATCTGCTTAGTTTCATGTAAAAGCTATGTTTCCAGCATTAAACAGGGCTCTACTGTTGAAAACTACATTCTGTGCTTACTTTCATGTGAAAGCTACATTTACACCATCAAACAGGCGTCCCGTGATAAAAACTTCATTCTGCTGTCACTTTCATGTAAAAGGAACGTTTCCAGCATTAAACAGGCCTCCCGTGATGAAAACTACATTATATGATTACTTTCATGTAAAAGGAACGTTTCCAGCATTAAACAGGCCTCCCGTGATGAAAACTACATTCTGTTGTCACTTTCATGTAAAAGCCAGGTTTTGGTCTGTAAACTGACCTCCAGTGGAGAAATCCACATTATCTGCTTAGTTTCATGTAAAAGCCTTGTTTCCAGCATTAAACAGTGCTCTTGTGTTGAAAACTACATTCTGTGCTTACTTGCATGTGAAAGCTACGTTTACACCATCAAACAGGCCTCCCGTGATGAAATCCACATTATATGCTTACTTTCAAGTAAAAGCTACGTTTACACCATCAAACAGGCGTCCCGTGATGAAAACTTCATTCTGCTGTCACTTTCATGTAAAAGGAACGTTACCAGCATTAAACAGGCCTCCCGTGATGAAAACTACATTATATGCTTACTTTCATGTAAAAGGAACGTTTCCAGCATTAAACAGGCCTCCCGTGATGAAAACTACATTCTGTTGTCACTTTCATGTAAAAGGAACGTTTCCAGCATTAAACAGGCCTCCCGTGATGAAAACTACATTCTGTTGTCACTTTCATGTAAAAGCCAGGTTTTGGTCTGTAAACTGACCTCCCGTGGAGAAATCCACATTATCTGCTAAGTTTCATGTAAAAGCTATGTTTCCAGCATTAAACAGTGCTCTAGTGTTGAAAACTACATTCTGTGCTTACTTTCATGTAAAAGCTACGTTTACACTATCAAACAGGCCTCCCGTGATGAAAACTACATTATATGCTTACTTTCATGTAAAAGGAACGTTTCCAGCATTAAACAGGCCTCCCGTGATGAAAACTACATTCTGTTGTCACTTTCATGTAAAAGCCAGGTTTTGGTCTGTAAACTGACCTCCCGTGGAGAAATCCACATTATCTGCTTAGTTTCATGTAAAAGCTATGTTTCCAGCATTAAACAGTGCTCTAGTGTTGAAAACTACATTCTGTGCTTACTTTCATGTAAAAGCTACGTTGACACTCTCAAACAGGCCTCCCATGATGAAAACTACATTCTGCTGTCACGTTCATGTAAAAGGAACGTTTCCAGCATTAAACAGGCCTCCCGTGATGAAAACTACATTCTGTTGTCATTTTCATGTAAAAGCCAGGTTTTGGTCTGTAAACTGACCTCCCGTGGAGAAATCCACATTATCTGCTTAGTTTCATGTAAAAGCTATGTTTCCAGCATTAAACAGTGCTCTACTGTTGAAAACTACATTCTGTGCTTAATTTCATGTAAAAGCTATGTTTACAGCATTAAACAGTTCTCTTGTGTTGAAAACTACATTCTGTGCTTACTTTCATGTGAAAGCTACATTTACACCATCAAACAGGCGTCCCGTGATAAAAACTTCATTCTGCTGTCACTTTCATGTAAAAGGAACGTTTCCAGCATTAAACAGGCCTCCCGTGATGAAAACTACATTATATGATTACTTTCATGTAAAAGGAACGTTTCCAGCATTAAACAGGCCTCCCGTGATGAAAACTACATTCTGTTGTCACTTTCATGTAAAAGCCAGGTTTTGGTCTGTAAACTGACCTCCAGTGGAGAAATCCACATTATCTGCTTAGTTTCATGTAAAAGCCTTGTTTCCAGCATTAAACAGTGCTCTTGTGTTGAAAACTACATTCTGTGCTTATTTGCATGTGAAAGCTACGTTTACACCATCAAACAGGCCTCCCGTGACGAAATCCACATTGTATGCTTACTTTCAAGTAAAAGCTACGTTTACACCATCAAACAGGCCTCCCGTGATGAAAACTACATTATATGCTTACTTTCATGTAAAAGGAACGTTTCCAGCATTAAACAGGCCTCCCGTGATGAAAACTTCATTCTGCTGTCACTTTCATGTAAAAGGAACGTTTGCAGCATTACACAGGCCTCACGTGGAGAAATCCACATTATCTGCTTAGTTTCATTTAAAAGGTATGTTTCCAGCATTAAACAGTGCTCTACTGTTGAAAACTACATTCTGTGCTTACTTTCATGTGAAAGCTACGTTTACACCATCAAACAGGCGTCCCGTGATGAAAACTTCATTCTGTTGTCGCTTTCATGTAAAAGCTATGTTTCCAACATTAAACAGGCCTCTAGTGTTGTAAACTACATTCTGTGTTCACTTTTGTGTAAAAGCTACGTTTACACCATCAAACAGGCCTCCCGTGATAAAAACTTCATTCTGCCGTCACTTTCATGTAAAAGGAACGTTTGCAGCATTAAACAGGCCTCCCGTGATGAAAACTACATTCTGTTGTCACTTTCATGTAAAAGCCAGGTTTTGGTCTGTAGACTGACCTCCAGTGGAGAAATCCACATTATCTGCTTATTTTCATGTAAAATCTATGTTTCCAGCATTAAACAGTGCTCTAGTGTTGAAAACTACATTCTGTGCTTACTTTCATGTAAAAACTACGTTTACACTATCAAACAGGCCTCCCATGATGAAAACTACATTCTGCTGTCACTTTCATGTAAAAGGAACGTTTCCAGCATTAAACAGGCCTCCCGTGATGAAAACTACATTCTGTTGTCACTTTCATGTAAAAGCCAGGTTTTGGTCTGTAAACTGACCTCCCGTGGAGAAATCCACATTATCTGCTTAGTTTCATGTAAAAGCTATGTTTCCAGCATTAAACAGTGCTTTACTGTTGAAAACTACATTCTGTGCTTAATTTCATGTAAAAGCTATGTTTACAGCATTAAACAGTTCTCTTGTGTTGAAAACTACATTCTGTGCTTACTTTCATGTGAAAGCTACGTTTACACCATCAAACAGGCCTCGCGTGACGAAATCCACATTATATGCTTACTTTCAAGTAAAAGCTACGTTTACACCGTCAAACAGGCGTCCCGTGATAAAAACTTCATTCTGCTGTCACTTTCATGTAAAAGGAACGTTTCCAGCATTAAACAGGCCTCCCGTGATGAAAACTACATTATATGATTACTTTCATGTAAAAGGAACGTTTCCAGCATTAAACAGGCCTCCCGTGATGAAAACTACATTCTGTTTTCACTTTCATGTAAAAGCCAGGTTTTGGTCTGTAAACTGACCTCCAGTGGAGAAATCCACTATATCTGCTTAGTTTTATGTAAAAGCTATGTTTCCAGCATTAAACAGTGCTCTAGTGTAGAAAACTGCATTCTGTGCTTACTTTCATGTAAAAGCTATGTTTACACTATCAAACAGGCCTCCCATGATGAAAACTACATTCTGCTGTCACTTTCATGTAAAAGGAACGTTTCCAGCATTAAACAGGCCTCCCGTGATGAAAACTACATTCTGTTGTCACTTTCATGTAAAAGCCAGGTTTTAGGTAGTAAACTGACCTCCCGTGATGAAATCCACATGATCTACTTAGTTTCATGTAAAAGGTATTTTTCCAGCATTAAACAGTGCTCTAGTGTTGAAAATAACATTCTGTGCTTACTTTCATGTAAAAGCTACGTTTACACCATCAAACTGGCCTCCTGTGATGAAATTCACATTATATGCTTAGTTTCATGTAAAAGCCTTGTTTCCAGCATTAAACAGTGCTCTAGTGTTGAAAACTACATTCTGTGCTTACTTTCATGTGAAAGCTACGTTTACACCATCAAACAGTTCTCTTGTGTTGAAAACTACATTCTGTGCTTACTTTCAAGTAAAAGCTACGTTTACACCATCAAACAGGCGTCCCGTGATAAAAACTTCATTCTGCTGTCACTTTCATGTAAAAGGAACGTTACCAGCATTAAACAGGCCTCCCGTGATGAAAACTACATTCTGTTGTCACTTTCATGTAAAAGCCAGGTTTTGGTCTGTAAACTGACCTTCTGTGGAGAAATCCACATTATCTGCTTAGTTTCATGTAAAAGCTATGTTTCCAGCATTAAACAGTGCTCTAGTGTTGAAAACTACATTCTGTGCTTACTTTCATGTGAAAGCTACGTTTACACCATCAAACAGGCCTCGCGTGACGAAATCCACATTATATGCTTACTTTCAAGTAAAAGCTACGTTTACACCGTCAAACAGGCGTCCCGTGATAAAAACTTCATTCTGCTGTCACTTTCATGTAAAAGGAACGTTTCCAGCATTAAACAGGCCTCCCGTGATGAAAACTACATTATATGATTACTTTCATGTAAAAGGAACGTTTCCAGCATTAAACAGGCCTCCCGTGATGAAAACTACATTCTGTTGTCACTTTCATGTAAAAGCCAGGTTTTGGTCTGTAAACTGACCTCCAGTGGAGAAATCCACATTATCTGCTTAGTTTCATGTAAAAGCCTTGTTTCCAGCATTAAACAGTGCTCTTGTGTTGAAAACTACATTCTGTGCTTATTTGCATGTGAAAGCTACGTTTACACCATCAAACAGGCCTCCCGTGACGAAATCCACATTGTATGCTTACTTTCAAGTAAAAGCTACGTTTACACCATCAAACAGGCCTCCCGTGATGAAAACTTCATTCTGCTGTCACTTTCATGTAAAAGGAACGTTTGCAGCATTACACAGGCCTCACGTGGAGAAATCCACATTATCTGCTTAGTTTCATTTAAAAGGTATGTTTCCAGCATTAAACAGTGCTCTACTGTTGAAAACTACATTCTGTGCTTAATTTCATGTAAAAGCTATGTTTACAGCATTAAACAGTTCTCTTGTGTTGAAAACTACATTCTGTGCTTACTTTCATGTGAAAGCTACGTTTACACCATCAAACAGGCGTCCCGTGATGAAAACTTCATTCTGTTGTCGCTTTCATGTAAAAGCTATGTTTCCAACATTAAACAGGCCTCTAGTGTTGTAAACTACATTCTGTGTTCACTTTTGTGTAAAAGCTACGTTTACACCATCAAACAGGCCTCCCATGATGAAAACTACATTCTGCTGTCACTTTCATGTAAAAGGAACGTTTCCAGCATTAAACAGGCCTCCCGTGATGAAAACTACATTCTGTTGTCACTTTCATGTAAAAGCCAGGTTTTGGTCTGTAAACTGACCTCCCGTGGAGAAATCCACATTATCTGCTTAGTTTCATGTAAAAGCTATGTTTCCAGCATTAAACAGTGCTTTACTGTTGAAAACTACATTCTGTGCTTAATTTCATGTAAAAGCTATGTTTACAGCATTAAACAGTTCTCTTGTGTTGAAAACTACATTCTGTGCTTACTTTCATGTGAAAGCTACGTTTACACCATCAAACAGGCCTCGCGTGACGAAATCCACATTATATGCTTACTTTCAAGTAAAAGCTACGTTTACACCGTCAAACAGGCGTCCCGTGATAAAAACTTCATTCTGCTGTCACTTTCATGTAAAAGGAACGTTTCCAGCATTAAACAGGCCTCCCGTGATGAAAACTACATTATATGATTACTTTCATGTAAAAGGAACGTTTCCAGCATTAAACAGGCCTCCCGTGATGAAAACTACATTCTGTTTTCACTTTCATGTAAAAGCCAGGTTTTGGTCTGTAAACTGACCTCCAGTGGAGAAATCCACTATATCTGCTTAGTTTTATGTAAAAGCTATGTTTCCAGCATTAAACAGTGCTCTAGTGTAGAAAACTGCATTCTGTGCTTACTTTCATGTAAAAGCTATGTTTACACTATCAAACAGGCCTCCCATGATGAAAACTACATTCTGCTGTCACTTTCATGTAAAAGGAACGTTTCCAGCATTAAACAGGCCTCCCGTGATGAAAACTACATTCTGTTGTCACTTTCATGTAAAAGCCAGGTTTTAGGTAGTAAACTGACCTCCTGTGATGAAATCCACATGATCTACTTAGTTTCATGTAAAAGGTATTTTTCCAGCATTAAACAGTGCTCTAGTGTTGAAAATAACATTCTGTGCTTACTTTCATGTAAAAGCTACGTTTACACCATCAAACTGGCCTCCTGTGATGAAATTCACATTATATGCTTAGTTTCATGTAAAAGCCTTGTTTCCAGCATTAAACAGTGCTCTAGTGTTGAAAACTACATTCTGTGCTTACTTTCAAGTAAAAGCTACGTTTACACCATCAAACAGGCGTCCCGTGATAAAAACTTCATTCTGCTGTCACTTTCATGTAAAAGGAACGTTACCAGCATTAAACAGGCCTCCCGTGATGAAAACTACATTCTGTTGTCACTTTCATGTAAAAGCCAGGTTTTGGTCTGTAAACTGACCTTCTGTGGAGAAATCCACATTATCTGCTTAGTTTCATGTAAAAGCTATGTTTCCAGCATTAAACAGTGCTCTAGTGTTGAAAACTACATTCTGTGCTTACTTTCATGTGAAAGCTACGTTTACACCATCAAACAGGCCTCCCGTGACGAAATCCACATTATATGCTTACTTTCAAGTAAAAGCTACGTTTACACTATCAAACAGGCCTCCCATGATGAAAACTACATTCTGCTGTCACTTTCATGTAAAAGGAACGTTTGCAGCATTAAACAGGCCTCCCGTGATGAAAACTACATTCTGTTGTCACTTTCATGTAAAAGCCAGGTTTTGGTCTGTAGACTGACCTCCAGTGGAGAAATCCACATTATCTGCTTATTTTCATGTAAAATCTATGTTTCCAGCATTAAACAGTGCTCTAGTGTTGAAAACTACATTCTGTGCTTACTTTCATGTAAAAACTACGTTTACACTATCAAACAGGCCTCCCATGATGAAAACTACATTCTGCTGTCACTTTCATGTAAAAGGAACGTTTCCAGCATTAAACAGGCCTCCCGTGATGAAAACTACATTCTGTTGTCACTTTCATGTAAAAGCCAGGTTTTGGTCTGTAAACTGACCTCCCGTGGAGAAATCCACATTATCTGCTTAATTTCATGTAAAAGCTATGTTTCCAGCATTAAACAGTGCTTTACTGTTGAAAACTACATTCTGTGCTTAATTTCATGTAAAAGCTATGTTTACAGCATTAAACAGTTCTCTTGTGTTGAAAACTACATTCTGTGCTTACTTTCATGTGAAAGCTACGTTTACACCATCAAACAGGCCTCGCGTGACGAAATCCACATTATATGCTTACTTTCAAGTAAAAGCTACGTTTACACCGTCAAACAGGCGTCCCGTGATAAAAACTTCATTCTGCTGTCACTTTCATGTAAAAGGAACGTTTCCAGCATTAAACAGGCCTCCCGTGATGAAAACTACATTATATGATTACTTTCATGTAAAAGGAACGTTTCCAGCATTAAACAGGCCTCCCGTGATGAAAACTACATTCTGTTTTCACTTTCATGTAAAAGCCAGGTTTTGGTCTGTAAACTGACCTCCAGTGGAGAAATCCACTATATCTGCTTATTTTTATGTAAAAGCTATGTTTCCAGCATTAAACAGTGCTCTAGTGTTGAAAACTGCATTCTGTGCTTACTTTCATGTAAAAGCTATGTTTACACTATCAAACAGGCCTCCCATGATGAAAACTACATTCTGCTGTCACTTTCTGTAAAAGGAACGTTTCCAGCATTAAACAGGCCTCCCGTGATGAAAACTACATTCTGTTGTCACTTTCATGTAAAAGCCAGGTTTTAGGTAGTAAACTGACCTCCTGTGATGAAATCCACATGATCTACTTAGTTTCATGTAAAAGGTATTTTTCCAGCATTAAACAGTGCTCTAGTGTTGAAAATAACATTCTGTGCTTACTTTCATGTAAAAGCTACGTTTACACCATCAAACTGGCCTCCTGTGATGAAATTCACATTATATGCTTAGTTTCATGTAAAAGCCTTGTTTCCAGCATTAAACAGTGCTCTAGTGTTGAAAACTACATTCTGTGCTTACTTTCATGTGAAAGCTACGTTTACACCATCAAACAGTTCTCTTGTGTTGAAAACTACATTCTGTGCTTACTTTCAAGTAAAAGCTACGTTTACACCATCAAACAGGCGTCCCGTGATAAAAACTTCATTCTGCTGTCACTTTCATGTAAAAGGAACGTTACCAGCATTAAAAAGGCCTCCCGTGATGAAAACTACATTCTGTTGTCACTTTCATGTAAAAGCCAGGTTTTGGTCTGTAAACTGACCTTCTGTGGAGAAATCCACATTATCTGCTTAGTTTCATGTAAAAGCTATGTTTCCAGCATTAAACAGTGCTCTAGTGTTGAAAACTACATTCTGTGCTTACTTTCATGTGAAAGCTACGTTTACACCATCAAACAGGCCTCCCGTGACGAAATCCACATTATATGCTTACTTTCAAGTAAAAGCTACGTTTACACTATCAAACAGGCCTCCCATGATGAAAACTACATTCTGCTGTCACTTTCATGTAAAAGGAACGTTTCCAGCATTAAACAGGCCTCCCGTGATAAAAACTACATTCTGTTGTCACTTTCATGTAAAAGCCAGGTTTTGGTCTGTAAACTGACCTCCCGTGGAGAAATCCACATTATCTGCTAAGTTTCATGTAAAAGCTATGTTTCCAGCATTAAACAGTGCTCTAGTGTTGAAAACTACATTCTGTGCTTACTTTCATGTAAAAGCTACGTTGACACTCTCAAACAGGCCTCCCATGATGAAAACTACATTCTGCTGTCACGTTCATGTAAAAGGAACGTTTCCAGCATTAAACAGGCCTCCCGTGATGAAAACTACATTCTGTTGTCATTTTCATGTAAAAGCCAGGTTTTGGTCTGTAAACTGACCTCCCGTGGAGAAATCCACATTATCTGCTTAGTTTCATGTAAAAGCTATGTTTCCAGCATTAAACAGTGCTCTACTGTTGAAAACTACATTCTGTGCTTAATTTCATGTAAAAGCTATGTTTACAGCATTAAACAGTTCTCTTGTGTTGAAAACTACATTCTGTGCTTACTTTCATGTGAAAGCTACATTTACACCATCAAACAGGCGTCCCGTGATAAAAACTTCATTCTGCTGTCACTTTCATGTAAAAGGAACGTTTCCAGCATTAAACAGGCCTCCCGTGATGAAAACTACATTATATGATTACTTTCATGTAAAAGGAACGTTTCCAGCATTAAACAGGCCTCCCGTGATGAAAACTACATTCTGTTGTCACTTTCATGTAAAAGCCAGGTTTTGGTCTGTAAACTGACCTCCAGTGGAGAAATCCACATTATCTGCTTAGTTTCATGTAAAAGCCTTGTTTCCAGCATTAAACAGTGCTCTTGCGTTGAAAACTACATTCTGTGCTTACTTGCATGTGAAAGCTACGTTTACACCATCAAACAGGCCTCCCGTGACGAAATCCACATTATATGCTTACTTTCAAGTAAAAGCTACGTTTACACCATCAAACAGGCCTCCCGTGATGAAAACTTCATTCTGCTGTCACTTTCATGTAAAAGGAACGTTTGCAGCATTACACAGGCCTCACGTGGAGAAATCCACATTATCTGCTTAGTTTCATTTAAAAGGTATGTTTCCAGCATTAAACAGTGCTCTACTGTTGAAAACTACATTCTGTGCTTAATTTCATGTAAAAGCTATGTTTACAGCATTAAACAGTTCTCTTGTGTTGAAAACTACATTCTGTGCTTACTTTCATGTGAAAGCTACGTTTACACCATCAAATAGGCCTCGCGTGACGAAATCCACATTATATGCTTACTTTCAAGTAAAAGCTACGTTTACACCATCAAACAGGCGTCCCGTGATGAAAACTTCATTCTGTTGTCGCTTTCATGTAAAAGCTATGTTTCCAACATTAAACAGGCCTCTAGTGTTGTAAACTACATTCTGTGTTCACTTTTGTGTAAAAGCTACGTTTACACCATCAAACAGGCCTCCCGTGATAAAAACTTCATTCTGCTGTCACTTTCATGTAAAAGGAACGTTTGCAGCATTAAACAGGCCTCCCGTGATGAAAACTACATTCTGTTGTCACTTTCATGTAAAAGCCAGGTTTTGGTCTGTAGACTGACCTCCAGTGGAGAAATCCACATTATCTGCTTATTTTCATGTAAAATCTATGTTTCCAGCATTAAACAGTGCTCTAGTGTTGAAAACTACATTCTGTGCTTACTTTCATGTAAAAACTACGTTTACACTATCAAACAGGCCTCCCATGAGGAAAACTACATTCTGCTGTCACTTTCATGTAAAAGGAACGTTTCCAGCATTAAACAGGCCTCCCGTGATGAAAACTACATTCTGTTGTCACTTTCATGTAAAAGCCAGGTTTTGGTCTGTAAACTGACCTCCCGTGGAGAAATCCACATTATCTGCTTAGTTTCATGTAAAAGCTATGTTTCCAGCATTAAACAGTGCTCTACTGTTGAAAACTACATTCTGTGCTTAATTTCATGTAAAAGCTATGTTTACAGCATTAAACAGTTCTCTTGTGTTGAAAACTACATTCTGTGCTTACTTTCATGTGAAAGCTACGTTTACACCATCAAACAGGCCTCGCGTGACGAAATCCACATTATATGCTTACTTTCAAGTAAAAGCTACGTTTACACCGTCAAACAGGCGTCCCGTGATAAAAACTTCATTCTGCTGTCACTTTCATGTAAAAGGAACGTTTCCAGCATTAAACAGGCCTCCCGTGATGAAAACTACATTATATGATTACTTTCATGTAAAAGGAACGTTTCCAGCATTAAACAGGCCTCCCGTGATGAAAACTACATTCTGTTTTCACTTTCATGTAAAAGCCAGGTTTTGGTCTGTAAACTGACCTCCAGTGGAGAAATCCACTATATCTGCTTAGTTTTATGTAAAAGCTATGTTTCCAGCATTAAACAGTGCTCTAGTGTTGAAAACTGCATTCTGTGCTTACTTTCATGTAAAAGCTATGTTTACACTATCAAACAGGCCTCCCATGATGAAAACTACATTCTGCTGTCACTTTCATGTAAAAGGAACGTTTCCAGCATTAAACAGGCCTCCCGTGATGAAAACTACATTCTGTTGTCACTTTCATGTAAAAGCCAGGTTTTAGGTAGTAAACTGACCTCCTGTGATGAAATCCACATGATCTACTTAGTTTCATGTAAAAGGTATTTTTCCAGCATTAAACAGTGCTCTAGTGTTGAAAATAACATTCTGTGCTTACTTTCATGTAAAAGCTACGTTTACACCATCAAACTGGCCTCCTGTGATGAAATTCACATTATATGCTTAGTTTCATGTAAAAGCCTTGTTTCCAGCATTAAACAGTGCTCTAGTGTTGAAAACTACATTCTGTGCTTACTTTCATGTGAAAGCTACGTTTACACCATCAAACAGTTCTCTTGTGTTGAAAACTACATTCTGTGCTTACTTTCAAGTAAAAGCTACGTTTACACCATCAAACAGGCGTCCCGTGATAAAAACTTCATTCTGCTGTCACTTTCATGTAAAAGGAACGTTACCAGCATTAAACAGGCCTCCCGTGATGAAAACTACATTCTGTTGTCACTTTCATGTAAAAGCCAGGTTTTGGTCTGTAAACTGACCTCCTGTGGAGAAATCCACATTATCTGCTTAGTTTCATGTAAAAGCTATGTTTCCAGCATTAAACAGTGCTCTAGTGTTGAAAACTACATTCTGTGCTTACTTTCATGTGAAAGCTACGTTTACACCATCAAACAGGCCTCCCGTGACGAAATCCACATTATATGCTTACTTTCAAGTAAAAGCTACGTTTACACTATCAAACAGGCCTCCCATGATGAAAACTACATTCTGCTGTCACTTTCATGTAAAAGGAACGTTTCCAGCATTAAACAGGCCTCCCGTGATGAAAACTACATTCTGTTGTCACTTTCATGTAAAAGCCAGGTTTTGGTCTGTAAACTGACCTCCCGTGGAGAAATCCACATTATCTGCTAAGTTTCATGTAAAAGCTATGTTTCCAGCATTAAACAGTGCTCTAGTGTTGAAAACTACATTCTGTGCTTACTTTCATGTAAAAGCTACGTTTACACTATCAAACAGGCCTCCCGTGATGAAAACTACATTATATGCTTACTTTCATGTAAAAGGAACGTTTCCAGCATTAAACAGGCCTCCCGTGATGAAAACTACATTCTGTTGTCACTTTCATGTAAAAGCCAGGTTTTGGTCTGTAAACTGACCTCCCGTGGAGAAATCCACATTATCTGCTTAGTTTCATGTAAAAGCTATGTTTCCAGCATTAAACAGTGCTCTAGTGTTGAAAACTACATTCTGTGCTTACTTTCATGTAAAAGCTACGTTGACACTCTCAAACAGGCCTCCCATGATGAAAACTACATTCTGCTGTCACGTTCATGTAAAAGGAACGTTTCCAGCATTAAACAGGCCTCCCGTGATGAAAACTACATTCTGTTGTCATTTTCATGTAAAAGCCAGGTTTTGGTCTGTAAACTGACCTCCCGTGGAGAAATCCACATTATCTGCTTAGTTTCATGTAAAAGCTATGTTTCCAGCATTAAACAGTGCTCTACTGTTGAAAACTACATTCTGTGCTTAATTTCATGTAAAAGCTATGTTTACAGCATTAAACAGTTCTCTTGTGTTGAAAACTACATTCTGTGCTTACTTTCATGTGAAAGCTACATTTACACCATCAAACAGGCGTCCCGTGATAAAAACTTCATTCTGCTGTCACTTTCATGTAAAAGAACGTTTCCAGCATTAAACAGGCCTCCCGTGATGAAAACTACATTATATGATTACTTTCATGTAAAAGGAACGTTTCCAGCATTAAACAGGCCTCCCGTGATGAAAACTACATTCTGTTGTCACTTTCATGTAAAAGCCAGGTTTTGGTCTGTAAACTGACCTCCAGTGGAGAAATCCACATTATCTGCTTAGTTTCATGTAAAAGCCTTGTTTCCAGCATTAAACAGTGCTCTTGTGTTGAAAACTACATTCTGTGCTTACTTGCATGTGAAAGCTACGTTTACACCATCAAACAGGCCTCCCGTGACGAAATCCACATTATATGCTTACTTTCAAGTAAAAGCTACGTTTACACCATCAAACAGGCCTCCCGTGATGAAAACTTCATTCTGCTGTCACTTTCATGTAAAAGGAACGTTTGCAGCATTACACAGGCCTCACGTGGAGAAATCCACATTATCTGCTTAGTTTTATTTAAAAGGTATGTTTCCAGCATTAAACAGTGCTCTACTGTTGAAAACTACATTCTGTGCTTAATTTCATGTAAAAGCTATGTTTACAGCATTAAACAGTTCTCTTGTGTTGAAAACTACATTCTGTGCTTACTTTCATGTGAAAGCTACGTTTACACCATCAAATAGGCCTCGCGTGACGAAATCCACATTATATGCTTACTTTCAAGTAAAAGCTACGTTTACACCATCAAACAGGCGTCCCGTGATGAAAACTTCATTCTGTTGTCTCTTTCATGTAAAAGCTATGTTTCCAACATTAAACAGGCCTCTAGTGTTGTAAACTACATTCTGTGTTCACTTTTGTGTAAAAGCTACGTTTACACCATCAAACAGGCCTCCCGTGATAAAAACTTCATTCTGCTGTCACTTTCATGTAAAAGGAACGTTTGCAGCATTAAACAGGCCTCCCGTGATGAAAACTACATTCTGTTGTCACTTTCATGTAAAAGCCAGGTTTTGGTCTGTAGACTGACCTCCAGTGGAGAAATCCACATTATCTGCTAATTTTCATGTAAAAGCTATGTTTCCAGCATTAAACAGTGCTCTACTGTTGAAAACTACATTCTGTGCTTACTTTCATGTAAAAGCTATGTTTCCAGCATTAAACAGTTCTCTTGTGTTGAAAACTACATTCTGTGCTTACTTTCATGTGAAAGCTACGTTTACACCATCAAAAAGGCCTCCCATGATGAAAACTACATTCTGCTGTCACTTTCATGTAAAAGGAACGTTTCCAGCATTAAACAGGCCTCCCGTGATGAAAACTACATTCTGTTGTCACTTTCATGTAAAAGCCAGGTTTTGGTCTGTAAACTGACCTCCCGTGGAGAAATCCACATTATCTGCTAAGTTTCATGTAAAAGCTATGTTTCCAGCATTAAACAGTGCTCTAGTGTTGAAAACTACATTCTGTGCTTACTTTCATGTAAAAGCTACGTTTACACTATCAAACAGGCCACCCGTGATGAAAACTACATTATATGCTTACTTTCATGTAAAAGGAACGTTTCCAGCATTAAACAGGCCTCCCGTGATGAAAACTACATTCTGTTGTCACTTTCATGTAAAAGCCAGGTTTTGGTCTGTAAACTGACCTCCCGTGGAGAAATCCACATTATCTGCTTAGTTTCATGTAAAAGCTATGTTTCCAGCATTAAACAGTGCTCTAGTGTTGAAAACTACATTCTGTGCTTACTTTCATGTAAAAGCTACGTTGACACTCTCAAACAGGCCTCCCATGATGAAAACTACATTCTGCTGTCACGTTCATGTAAAAGGAACGTTTCCAGCATTAAACAGGCCTCCCGTGATGAAAACTACATTCTGTTGTCATTTTCATGTAAAAGCCAGGTTTTGGTCTGTAAACTGACCTCCCGTGGAGAAATCCACATTATCTGCTTAGTTTCATGTAAAAGCTATGTTTCCAGCATTAAACAGTGCTCTACTGTTGAAAACTACATTCTGTGCTTAATTTCATGTAAAAGCTATGTTTACAGCATTAAACAGTTCTCTTGTGTTGAAAACTACATTCTGTGCTTACTTTCATGTGAAAGCTACATTTACACCATCAAACAGGCGTCCCGTGATAAAAACTTCATTCTGCTGTCACTTTCATGTAAAAGAACGTTTCCAGCATTAAACAGGCCTCCCGTGATGAAAACTACATTATATGATTACTTTCATGTAAAAGGAACGTTTCCAGCATTAAACAGGCCTCCCGTGATGAAAACTACATTCTGTTGTCACTTTCATGTAAAAGCCAGGTTTTGGTCTGTAAACTGACCTCCAGTGGAGAAATCCACATTATCTGCTTAGTTTCATGTAAAAGCCTTGTTTCCAGCATTAAACAGTGCTCTTGTGTTGAAAACTACATTCTGTGCTTACTTTCATGTGAAAGCTACGTTTACACCATCAAACAGGCCTCCCGTGACGAAATCCACATTATATGCTTACTTTCAAGTAAAAGCTACGTTTACACCATCAAACAGGCCTCCCGTGATGAAAACTTCATTCTGCTGTCACTTTCATGTAAAAGGAACGTTTGCAGCATTACACAGGCCTCACGTGGAGAAATCCACATTATCTGCTTAGTTTCATTTAAAAGCTATGTTTACAGCATTAAACAGTTCTCTTGTGTTGAAAACTACATTCTGTGCTTACTTTCATGTGAAAGCTACGTTTACACCATCAAATAGGCCTCGCGTGACGAAATCCACATTATATGCTTACTTTCAAGTAAAAGCTACGTTTACACCATCAAACAGGCGTCCCGTGATGAAAACTTCATTCTGTTGTCTCTTTCATGTAAAAGCTATGTTTCCAACATTAAACAGGCCTCTAGTGTTGTAAACTACATTCTGTGTTCACTTTTGTGTAAAAGCTACGTTTACACCATCAAACAGGCCTCCCGTGATAAAAACTTCATTCTGCTGTCACTTTCATGTAAAAGGAACGTTTGCAGCATTAAACAGGCCTCCCGTGATGAAAACTACATTCTGTTGTCACTTTCATGTAAAAGCCAGGTTTTGGTCTGTAGACTGACCTCCAGTGGAGAAATCCACATTATCTGCTAATTTTCATGTAAAAGCTATGTTTCCAGCATTAAACAGTGCTCTACTGTTGAAAACTACATTCTGTGCTTACTTTCATGTAAAAGCTATGTTTCCAGCATTAAACAGTTCTCTTGTGTTGAAAACTACATTCTGTGCTTACTTTCATGTGAAAGCTACGTTTACACCATCAAACAGGCCTCCCATGATGAAAACTACATTCTGCTGTCACTTTCATGTAAAAGGAACGTTTCCAGCATTAAACAGGCCTCCCGTGATGAAAACTACATTCTGTTGTCACTTTCATGTAAAAGCCAGGTTTTGGTCTGTAAACTGACCTCCCGTGGAGAAATCCACATTATCTGCTAAGTTTCATGTAAAAGCTATGTTTCCAGCATTAAACAGTGCTCTAGTGTTGAAAACTACATTCTGTGCTTACTTTCATGTAAAAGCTACGTTTACACTATCAAACAGGCCACCCGTGATGAAAACTACATTATATGCTTACTTTCATGTAAAAGGAACGTTTCCAGCATTAAACAGGCCTCCCGTGATGAAAACTACATTCTGTTGTCACTTTCATGTAAAAGCCAGGTTTTGGTCTGTAAACTGACCTCCCGTGGAGAAATCCACATTATCTGCTTAGTTTCATGTAAAAGCTATGTTTCCAGCATTAAACAGTGCTCTAGTGTTGAAAACTACATTCTGTGCTTACTTTCATGTAAAAGCTACGTTGACACTCTCAAACAGGCCTCCCATGATGAAAACTACATTCTGCTGTCACGTTCATGTAAAAGGAACGTTTCCAGCATTAAACAGGCCTCCCGTGATGAAAACTACATTCTGTTGTCATTTTCATGTAAAAGCCAGGTTTTGGTCTGTAAACTGACCTCCCGTGGAGAAATCCACATTATCTGCTTAGTTTCATGTAAAAGCTATGTTTCCAGCATTAAACAGTGCTCTACTGTTGAAAACTACATTCTGTGCTTAATTTCATGTAAAAGCTATGTTTACAGCATTAAACAGTTCTCTTGTGTTGAAAACTACATTCTGTGCTTACTTTCATGTGAAAGCTACATTTACACCATCAAACAGGCGTCCCGTGATAAAAACTTCATTCTGCTGTCACTTTCATGTAAAAGAACGTTTCCAGCATTAAACAGGCCTCCCGTGATGTAAACTACATTATATGATTACTTTCATGTAAAAGGAACGTTTCCAGCATTAAACAGGCCTCCCGTGATGAAAACTACATTCTGTTGTCACTTTCATGTAAAAGCCAGGTTTTGGTCTGTAAACTGACCTCCAGTGGAGAAATCCACATTATCTGCTTAGTTTCATGTAAAAGCCTTGTTTCCAGCATTAAACAGTGCTCTTGTGTTGAAAACTACATTCTGTGCTTACTTTCATGTGAAAGCTACGTTTACACCATCAAACAGGCCTCCCGTGACGAAATCCACATTATATGCTTACTTTCAAGTAAAAGCTACGTTTACACCATCAAACAGGCCTCCCGTGATGAAAACTTCATTCTGCTGTCACTTTCATGTAAAAGGAACGTTTGCAGCATTACACAGGCCTCACGTGGAGAAATCCACATTATCTGCTTAGTTTCATTTAAAAGGTATGTTTCCAGCATTAAACAGTGCTCTACTGTTGAAAACTACATTCTGTGCTTAATTTCATGTAAAAGCTATGTTTACAGCATTAAACAGTTCTCTTGTGTTGAAAACTACATTCTGTGCTTACTTTCATGTGAAAGCTACGTTTACACCATCAAATAGGCCTCGCGTGACGAAATCCACATTATATGCTTACTTTCAAGTAAAAGCTACGTTTACACCATCAAACAGGCGTCCCGTGATGAAAACTTCATTCTGTTGTCGCTTTCATGTAAAAGCTATGTTTCCAACATTAAACAGGCCTCTAGTGTTGTAAACTACATTCTGTGTTCACTTTTGTGTAAAAGCTACGTTTACACCATCAAACAGGCCTCCCGTGATAAAAACTTCATTCTGCTGTCACTTTCATGTAAAAGGAACGTTTGCAGCATTAAACAGGCCTCCCGTGATGAAAACTACATTCTGTTGTCACTTTCATGTAAAAGCCAGGTTTTGGTCTGTAGACTGACCTCCAGTGGAGAAATCCACATTATCTGCTTATTTTCATGTAAAATCTATGTTTCCAGCATTAAACAGTGCTCTAGTGTTGAAAACTACATTCTGTGCTTACTTTCATGTAAAAACTACGTTTACACTATCAAACAGGCCTCCCATGATGAAAACTACATTCTGCTGTCACTTTCATGTAAAAGGAACGTTTCCAGCATTAAACAGGCCTCCCGTGATGAAAACTACATTCTGTTGTCACTTTCATGTAAAAGCCAGGTTTTGGTCTGTAAACTGACCTCCCGTGGAGAAATCCACATTATCTGCTTAGTTTCATGTAAAAGCTATGTTTCCAGCATTAAACAGTGCTCTACTGTTGAAAACTACATTCTGTGCTTAATTTCATGTAAAAGCTATGTTTACAGCATTAAACAGTTCTCTTGTGTTGAAAACTACATTCTGTGCTTACTTTCATGTGAAAGCTACGTTTACACCATCAAACAGGCCTCCCGTGACGAAATCCACATTATATGCTTACTTTCAAGTAAAAGCTACGTTTACACTATCAAACAGGCCTCCCATGATGAAAACTACATTCTGCTGTCACTTTCATGTAAAAGGAACGTTTCCAGCATTAAACAGGCCTCCCGTGATGAAAACTACATTCTGTTGTCACTTTCATGTAAAAGCCAGGTTTTGGTCTGTAAACTGACCTCCCGTGGAGAAATCCACATTATCTGCTAAGTTTCATGTAAAAGCTATGTTTCCAGCATTAAACAGTGCTCTAGTGTTGAAAACTACATTCTGTGCTTACTTTCATGTAAAAGCTACGTTTACACTATCAAACAGGCCTCCCGTGATGAAAACTACATTATATGCTTACTTTCATGTAAAAGGAACGTTTCCAGCATTAAACAGGCCTCCCGTGATGAAAACTACATTCTGTTGTCACTTTCATGTAAAAGCCAGGTTTTGGTCTGTAAACTGACCTCCCGTGGAGAAATCCACATTATCTGCTTAGTTTCATGTAAAAGCTATGTTTCCAGCATTAAACAGTGCTCTAGTGTTGAAAACTACATTCTGTGCTTACTTTCATGTAAAAGCTACGTTGACACTCTCAAACAGGCCTCCCATGATGAAAACTACATTCTGCTGTCACGTTCATGTAAAAGGAACGTTTCCAGCATTAAACAGGCCTCCCGTGATGAAAACTACATTCTGTTGTCATTTTCATGTAAAAGCCAGGTTTTGGTCTGTAAACTGACCTCCCGTGGAGAAATCCACATTATCTGCTTAGTTTCATGTAAAAGCTATGTTTCCAGCATTAAACAGTGCTCTACTGTTGAAAACTACATTCTGTGCTTAATTTCATGTAAAAGCTATGTTTACAGCATTAAACAGTTCTCTTGTGTTGAAAACTACATTCTGTGCTTACTTTCATGTGAAAGCTACATTTACACCATCAAACAGGCGTCCCGTGATAAAAACTTCATTCTGCTGTCACTTTCATGTAAAAGAACGTTTCCAGCATTAAACAGGCCTCCCGTGATGAAAACTACATTATATGATTACTTTCATGTAAAAGGAACGTTTCCAGCATTAAACAGGCCTCCCGTGATGAAAACTACATTCTGTTGTCACTTTCATGTAAAAGCCAGGTTTTGGTCTGTAAACTGACCTCCAGTGGAGAAATCCACATTATCTGCTTAGTTTCATGTAAAAGCCTTGTTTCCAGCATTAAACAGTGCTCTTGTGTTGAAAACTACATTCTGTGCTTACTTGCATGTGAAAGCTACGTTTACACCATCAAACAGGCCTCCCGTGACGAAATCCACATTATATGCTTACTTTCAAGTAAAAGCTACGTTTACACCATCAAACAGGCCTCCCGTGATGAAAACTTCATTCTGCTGTCACTTTCATGTAAAAGGAACGTTTGCAGCATTACACAGGCCTCACGTGGAGAAATCCACATTATCTGCTTAGTTTTATTTAAAAGGTATGTTTCCAGCATTAAACAGTGCTCTACTGTTGAAAACTACATTCTGTGCTTAATTTCATGTAAAAGCTATGTTTACAGCATTAAACAGTTCTCTTGTGTTGAAAACTACATTCTGTGCTTACTTTCATGTGAAAGCTACGTTTACACCATCAAATAGGCCTCGCGTGACGAAATCCACATTATATGCTTACTTTCAAGTAAAAGCTACGTTTACACCATCAAACAGGCGTCCCGTGATGAAAACTTCATTCTGTTGTCTCTTTCATGTAAAAGCTATGTTTCCAACATTAAACAGGCCTCTAGTGTTGTAAACTACATTCTGTGTTCACTTTTGTGTAAAAGCTACGTTTACACCATCAAACAGGCCTCCCGTGATAAAAACTTCATTCTGCTGTCACTTTCATGTAAAAGGAACGTTTGCAGCATTAAAGAGGCCTCCCGTGATGAAAACTACATTCTGTTGTCACTTTCATGTAAAAGCCAGGTTTTGGTCTGTAGACTGACCTCCAGTGGAGAAATCCACATTATCTGCTAATTTTCATGTAAAAGCTATGTTTCCAGCATTAAACAGTGCTCTACTGTTGAAAACTACATTCTGTGCTTACTTTCATGTAAAAGCTATGTTTCCAGCATTAAACAGTTCTCTTGTGTTGAAAACTACATTCTGTGCTTACTTTCATGTGAAAGCTACGTTTACACCATCAAACAGGCCTCCCATGATGAAAACTACATTCTGCTGTCACTTTCATGTAAAAGGAACGTTTCCAGCATTAAACAGGCCTCCCGTGATGAAAACTACATTCTGTTGTCACTTTCATGTAAAAGCCAGGTTTTGGTCTGTAAACTGACCTCCCGTGGAGAAATCCACATTATCTGCTAAGTTTCATGTAAAAGCTATGTTTCCAGCATTAAACAGTGCTCTAGTGTTGAAAACTACATTCTGTGCTTACTTTCATGTAAAAGCTACGTTTACACTATCAAACAGGCCACCCGTGATGAAAACTACATTATATGCTTACTTTCATGTAAAAGGAACGTTTCCAGCATTAAACAGGCCTCCCGTGATGAAAACTACATTCTAATGTCACTTTCATGTAAAAGCCAGGTTTTGGTCTGTAAACTGACCTCCCGTGGAGAAATCCACATTATCTGCTTAGTTTCATGTAAAAGCTATGTTTCCAGCATTAAACAGTGCTCTAGTGTTGAAAACTACATTCTGTGCTTACTTTCATGTAAAAGCTACGTTGACACTCTCAAACAGGCCTCCCATGATGAAAACTACATTCTGCTGTCACGTTCATGTAAAAGGAACGTTTCCAGCATTAAACAGGCCTCCCGTGATGAAAACTACATTCTGTTGTCATTTTCATGTAAAAGCCAGGTTTTGGTCTGTAAACTGACCTCCCGTGGAGAAATCCACATTATCTGCTTAGTTTCATGTAAAAGCTATGTTTCCAGCATTAAACAGTGCTCTACTGTTGAAAACTACATTCTGTGCTTAATTTCATGTAAAAGCTATGTTTACAGCATTAAACAGTTCTCTTGTGTTGAAAACTACATTCTGTGCTTACTTTCATGTGAAAGCTACATTTACACCATCAAACAGGCGTCCCGTGATAAAAACTTCATTCTGCTGTCACTTTCATGTAAAAGAACGTTTCCAGCATTAAACAGGCCTCCCGTGATGAAAACTACATTATATGATTACTTTCATGTAAAAGGAACGTTTCCAGCATTAAACAGGCCTCCCGTGATGAAAACTACATTCTGTTGTCACTTTCATGTAAAAGCCAGGTTTTGGTCTGTAAACTGACCTCCAGTGGAGAAATCCACATTATCTGCTTAGTTTCATGTAAAAGCCTTGTTTCCAGCATTAAACAGTGCTCTTGTGTTGAAAACTACATTCTGTGCTTACTTTCATGTGAAAGCTACGTTTACACCATCAAACAGGCCTCCCGTGACGAAATCCACATTATATGCTTACTTTCAAGTAAAAGCTACGTTTACACCATCAAACAGGCCTCCCGTGATGAAAACTTCATTCTGCTGTCACTTTCATGTAAAAGGAACGTTTGCAGCATTACACAGGCCTCACGTGGAGAAATCCACATTATCTGCTTAGTTTCATTTAAAAGGTATGTTTCCAGCATTAAACAGTGCTCTACTGTTGAAAACTACATTCTGTGCTTAATTTCATGTAAAAGCTATGTTTACAGCATTAAACAGTTCTCTTGTGTTGAAAACTACATTCTGTGCTTACTTTCATGTGAAAGCTACGTTTACACCATCAAATAGGCCTCGCGTGACGAAATCCACATTATATGCTTACTTTCAAGTAAAAGCTACGTTTACACCATCAAACAGGCGTCCCCTGATGAAAACTTCATTCTGTTGTCGCTTTCATGTAAAAGCTATGTTTCCAACATTAAACAGGCCTCTAGTGTTGTAAACTACATTCTGTGTTCACTTTTGTGTAAAAGCTACGTTTACACCATCAAACAGGCCTCCCGTGATAAAAACTTCATTCTGCTGTCACTTTCATGTAAAAGGAACGTTTGCAGCATTAAACAGGCCTCCCGTGATGAAAACTACATTCTGTTGTCACTTTCATGTAAAAGCCAGGTTTTGGTCTGTAGACTGACCTCCAGTGGAGAAATCCACATTATCTGCTTATTTTCATGTAAAATCTATGTTTCCAGCATTAAACAGTGCTCTAGTGTTGAAAACTACATTCTGTGCTTACTTTCATGTAAAAACTACGTTTACACTATCAAACAGGCCTCCCATGATGAAAACTACATTCTGCTGTCACTTTCATGTAAAAGGAACGTTTCCAGCATTAAACAGGCCTCCCGTGATGAAAACTACATTCTGTTGTCACTTTCATGTAAAAGCCAGGTTTTGGTCTGTAAACTGACCTCCCGTGGAGAAATCCACATTATCTGCTTAGTTTCATGTAAAAGCTATGTTTCCAGCATTAAACAGTGCTCTACTGTTGAAAACTACATTCTGTGCTTAATTTCATGTAAAAGCTATGTTTACAGCATTAAACAGTTCTCTTGTGTTGAAAACTACATTCTGTGCTTACTTTCATGTGAAAGCTACGTTTACACCATCAAACAGGCCTCGCGTGACGAAATCCACATTATATGCTTACTTTCAAGTAAAAGCTACGTTTACACCGTCAAACAGGCGTCCCGTGATAAAAACTTCATTCTGCTGTCACTTTCATGTAAAAGGAACGTTTCCAGCATTAAACAGGCCTCCCGTGATGAAAACTACATTATATGATTACTTTCATGTAAAAGGAACGTTTCCAGCATTAAACAGGCCTCCCGTGATGAAAACTACATTCTGTTTTCACTTTCATGTAAAAGCCAGGTTTTGGTCTGTAAACTGACCTCCAGTGGAGAAATCCACTATATCTGCTTAGTTTTATGTAAAAGCTATGTTTCCAGCATTAAACAGTGCTCTAGTGTTGAAAACTGCATTCTGTGCTTACTTTCATGTAAAAGCTATGTTTACACTATCAAACAGGCCTCCCATGATGAAAACTACATTCTGCTGTCACTTTCATGTAAAAGGAACGTTTCCAGCATTAAACAGGCCTCCCGTGATGAAAACTACATTCTGTTGTCACTTTCATGTAAAAGCCAGGTTTTAGGTAGTAAACTGACCTCCTGTGATGAAATCCACATGATCTACTTAGTTTCATGTAAAAGGTATTTTTCCAGCATTAAACAGTGCTCTAGTGTTGAAAATAACATTCTGTGCTTACTTTCATGTAAAAGCTACGTTTACACCATCAAACTGGCCTCCTGTGATGAAATTCACATTATATGCTTAGTTTCATGTAAAAGCCTTGTTTCCAGCATTAAACAGTGCTCTAGTGTTGAAAACTACATTCTGTGCTTACTTTCATGTGAAAGCTACGTTTACACCATCAAACAGTTCTCTTGTGTTGAAAACTACATTCTGTGCTTACTTTCAAGTAAAAGCTACGTTTACACCATCAAACAGGCGTCCCGTGATAAAAACTTCATTCTGCTGTCACTTTCATGTAAAAGGAACGTTACCAGCATTAAACAGGCCTCCCGTGATGAAAACTACATTCTGTTGTCACTTTCATGTAAAAGCCAGGTTTTGGTCTGTAAACTGACCTCCTGTGGAGAAATCCACATTATCTGCTTAGTTTCATGTAAAAGCTATGTTTCCAGCATTAAACAGTGCTCTAGTGTTGAAAACTACATTCTGTGCTTACTTTCATGTGAAAGCTACGTTTACACCATCAAACAGGCCTCCCGTGACGAAATCCACATTATATGCTTACTTTCAAGTAAAAGCTACGTTTACACTATCAAACAGGCCTCCCATGATGAAAACTACATTCTGCTGTCACTTTCATGTAAAAGGAACGTTTCCAGCATTAAACAGGCCTCCCGTGATGAAAACTACATTCTGTTGTCACTTTCATGTAAAAGCCAGGTTTTGGTCTGTAAACTGACCTCCCGTGGAGAAATCCACATTATCTGCTTAGTTTCATGTAAAAGCTATGTTTCCAGCATTAAACAGTGCTCTAGTGTTGAAAACTACATTCTGTGCTTACTTTCATGTAAAAGCTACGTTGACACTCTCAAACAGGCCTCCCATGATGAAAACTACATTCTGCTGTCACGTTCATGTAAAAGGAACGTTTCCAGCATTAAACAGGCCTCCCGTGATGAAAACTACATTCTGTTGTCATTTTCATGTAAAAGCCAGGTTTTGGTCTGTAAACTGACCTCCCGTGGAGAAATCCACATTATCTGCTTAGTTTCATGTAAAAGCTATGTTTCCAGCATTAAACAGTGCTCTACTGTTGAAAACTACATTCTGTGCTTAATTTCATGTAAAAGCTATGTTTACAGCATTAAACAGTTCTCTTGTGTTGAAAACTACATTCTGTGCTTACTTTCATGTGAAAGCTACATTTACACCATCAAACAGGCGTCCCGTGATAAAAACTTCATTCTGCTGTCACTTTCATGTAAAAGAACGTTTCCAGCATTAAACAGGCCTCCCGTGATGAAAACTACATTATATGATTACTTTCATGTAAAAGGAACGTTTCCAGCATTAAACAGGCCTCCCGTGATGAAAACTACATTCTGTTGTCACTTTCATGTAAAAGCCAGGTTTTGGTCTGTAAACTGACCTCCAGTGGAGAAATCCACATTATCTGCTTAGTTTCATGTAAAAGCCTTGTTTCCAGCATTAAACAGTGCTCTTGTGTTGAAAACTACATTCTGTGCTTACTTTCATGTGAAAGCTACGTTTACACCATCAAACAGGCCTCCCGTGACGAAATCCACATTATATGCTTACTTTCAAGTAAAAGCTACGTTTACACCATCAAACAGGCCTCCCGTGATGAAAACTTCATTCTGCTGTCACTTTCATGTAAAAGGAACGTTTGCAGCATTACACAGGCCTCACGTGGAGAAATCCACATTATCTGCTTAGTTTCATTTAAAAGGTATGTTTCCAGCATTAAACAGTGCTCTACTGTTGAAAACTACATTCTGTGCTTAATTTCATGTAAAAGCTATGTTTACAGCATTAAACAGTTCTCTTGTGTTGAAAACTACATTCTGTGCTTACTTTCATGTGAAAGCTACGTTTACACCATCAAATAGGCCTCGCGTGACGAAATCCACATTATATGCTTACTTTCAAGTAAAAGCTACGTTTACACCATCAAACAGGCGTCCCGTGATGAAAACTTCATTCTGTTGTCGCTTTCATGTAAAAGCTATGTTTCCAACATTAAACAGGCCTCTAGTGTTGTAAACTACATTCTGTGTTCACTTTTGTGTAAAAGCTACGTTTACACCATCAAACAGGCCTCCCGTGATAAAAACTTCATTCTGCTGTCACTTTCATGTAAAAGGAACGTTTGCAGCATTAAACAGGCCTCCCGTGATGAAAACTACATTCTGTTGTCACTTTCATGTAAAAGCCAGGTTTTGGTCTGTAGACTGACCTCCAGTGGAGAAATCCACATTATCTGCTTATTTTCATGTAAAATCTATGTTTCCAGCATTAAACAGTGCTCTAGTGTTGAAAACTACATTCTGTGCTTACTTTCATGTAAAAACTACGTTTACACTATCAAACAGGCCTCCCATGATGAAAACTACATTCTGCTGTCACTTTCATGTAAAAGGAACGTTTCCAGCATTAAACAGGCCTCCCGTGATGAAAACTACATTCTGTTGTCACTTTCATGTAAAAGCCAGGTTTTGGTCTGTAAACTGACCTCCCGTGGAGAAATCCACATTATCTGCTTAGTTTCATGTAAAAGCTATGTTTCCAGCATTAAACAGTGCTCTACTGTTGAAAACTACATTCTGTGCTTAATTTCATGTAAAAGCTATGTTTACAGCATTAAACAGTTCTCTTGTGTTGAAAACTACATTCTGTGCTTACTTTCATGTGAAAGCTACGTTTACACCATCAAACAGGCCTCGCGTGACGAAATCCACATTATATGCTTACTTTCAAGTAAAAGCTACGTTTACACCGTCAAACAGGCGTCCCGTGATAAAAACTTCATTCTGCTGTCACTTTCATGTAAAAGGAACGTTTCCAGCATTAAACAGGCCTCCCGTGATGAAAACTACATTCTGTTTTCACTTTCATGTAAAAGCCAGGTTTTGGTCTGTAAACTGACCTCCAGTGGAGAAATCCACTATATCTGCTTAGTTTTATGTAAAAGCTATGTTTCCAGCATTAAACAGTGCTCTAGTGTTGAAAACTGCATTCTGTGCTTACTTTCATGTAAAAGCTATGTTTACACTATCAAACAGGCCTCCCATGATGAAAACTACATTCTGCTGTCACTTTCATGTAAAAGGAACGTTTCCAGCATTAAACAGGCCTCCCGTGATGAAAACTACATTCTGTTGTCACTTTCATGTAAAAGCCAGGTTTTAGGTAGTAAACTGACCTCCTGTGATGAAATCCACATGATCTACTTAGTTTCATGTAAAAGGTATTTTTCCAGCATTAAACAGTGCTCTAGTGTTGAAAATAACATTCTGTGCTTACTTTCATGTAAAAGCTACGTTTACACCATCAAACTGGCCTCCTGTGATGAAATTCACATTATATGCTTAGTTTCATGTAAAAGCCTTGTTTCCAGCATTAAACAGTGCTCTAGTGTTGAAAACTACATTCTGTGCTTACTTTCATGTGAAAGCTACGTTTACACCATCAAACAGTTCTCTTGTGTTGAAAACTACATTCTGTGCTTACTTTCAAGTAAAAGCTACGTTTACACCATCAAACAGGCGTCCCGTGATAAAAACTTCCTTCTGCTGTCACTTTCATGTAAAAGGAACGTTACCAGCATTAAACAGGCCTCCCGTGATGAAAACTACATTCTGTTGTCACTTTCATGTAAAAGCCAGGTTTTGGTCTGTAAACTGACCTCCTGTGGAGAAATCCACATTATCTGCTTAGTTTCATGTAAAAGCTATGTTTCCAGCATTAAACAGTGCTCTAGTGTTGAAAACTACATTCTGTGCTTACTTTCATGTGAAAGCTACGTTTACACCATCAAACAGGCCTCCCGTGACGAAATCCACATTATATGCTTACTTTCAAGTAAAAGCTACGTTTACACTATCAAACAGGCCTCCCATGATGAAAACTACATTCTGCTGTCACTTTCATGTAAAAGGAACGTTTCCAGCATTAAACAGGCCTCCCGTGATGAAAACTACATTCTGTTGTCACTTTCATGTAAAAGCCAGGTTTTGGTCTGTAAACTGACCTCCCGTGGAGAAATCCACATTATCTGCTTAGTTTCATGTAAAAGCTATGTTTCCAGCATTAAACAGTGCTCTAGTATTGAAAACTACATTCTGTGCTTACTTTCATGTAAAAGCTACGTTGACACTCTCAAACAGGCCTCCCATGATGAAAACTACATTCTGCTGTCACGTTCATGTAAAAGGAACGTTTCCAGCATTAAACAGGCCTCCCGTGATGAAAACTACATTCTGTTGTCATTTTCATGTAAAAGCCAGGTTTTGGTCTGTAAACTGACCTCCCGTGGAGAAATCCACATTATCTGCTTAGTTTCATGTAAAAGCTATGTTTCCAGCATTAAACAGTGCTCTACTGTTGAAAACTACATTCTGTGCTTAATTTCATGTAAAAGCTATGTTTACAGCATTAAACAGTTCTCTTGTGTTGAAAACTACATTCTGTGCTTACTTTCATGTGAAAGCTACATTTACACCATCAAACAGGCGTCCCGTGATAAAAACTTCATTCTGCTGTCACTTTCATGTAAAAGAACGTTTCCAGCATTAAACAGGCCTCCCGTGATGAAAACTACATTATATGATTACTTTCATGTAAAAGGAACGTTTCCAGCATTAAACAGGCCTCCCGTGATGAAAACTACATTCTGTTGTCACTTTCATGTAAAAGCCAGGTTTTGGTCTGTAAACTGACCTCCAGTGGAGAAATCCACATTATCTGCTTAGTTTCATGTAAAAGCCTTGTTTCCAGCATTAAACAGTGCTCTTGTGTTGAAAACTACATTCTGTGCTTACTTGCATGTGAAAGCTACGTTTACACCATCAAACAGGCCTCCCGTGACGAAATCCACATTATATGCTTACTTTCAAGTAAAAGCTACGTTTACACCATCAAACAGGCCTCCCGTGATGAAAACTTCATTCTGCTGTCACTTTCATGTAAAAGGAACGTTTGCAGCATTACACAGGCCTCACGTGGAGAAATCCACATTATCTGCTTAGTTTCATTTAAAAGGTATGTTTCCAGCATTAAACAGTGCTCTACTGTTGAAAACTACATTCTGTGCTTAATTTCATGTAAAAGCTATGTTTACAGCATTAAACAGTTCTCTTGTGTTGAAAACTACATTCTGTGCTTACTTTCATGTGAAAGCTACGTTTACACCATCAAACAGGCCTCGCGTGACGAAATCCACATTATATGCTTACTTTCAAGTAAAAGCTACGTTTACACCATCAAACAGGCGTCCCGTGATGAAAACTTCATTCTGTTGTCTCTTTCATGTAAAAGCTATGTTTCCAACATTAAACAGGCCTCTAGTGTTGTAAACTACATTCTGTGTTCACTTTTGTGTAAAAGCTACGTTTACACCATCAAACAGGCCTCCCGTGATAAAAACTTCATTCTGCTGTCACTTTCATGTAAAAGGAACGTTTGCAGCATTAAACAGGCCTCCCGTGATGAAAACTACATTCTGTTGTCACTTTCATGTAAAAGCCAGGTTTTGGTCTGTAGACTGACCTCCAGTGGAGAAATCCACATTATCTGCTAATTTTCATGTAAAAGCTATGTTTCCAGCATTAAACAGTGCTCTACTGTTGAAAACTACATTCTGTGCTTAATTTCATGTAAAAGCTATGTTTACAGCATTAAACAGTTCTCTTGTGTTGAAAACTACATTCTGTGCTTACTTTCATGTGAAAGCTACGTTTACACCATCAAACAGGCCTCGCGTGACGAAATCCACATTATATGCTTACTTTCATGTAAAAGCTACGTTTACACTATCAAACAGGCCTCCCATGATGAAAACTACATTCTGCTGTCACTTTCATGTAAAAGGAACGTTTCCAGCATTAAACAGGCCTCCCGTGATGAAAACTACATTCTGTTGTCACTTTCATGTAAAAGCCAGGTTTTAGGTAGTAAACTGACCTCCTGTGATGAAATCCACATGACCTACTTAGTTTCATGTAAAAGCTATTTTTCCAGCATTAAACAGTGCTCTAGTGTTGAAAATAACATTCTGTGCTTACTTTCATGTAAAAGCTACGTTTACACCATCAAACTGGCCTCCTGTGATGAAATTCACATTATATGCTTAGTTTCATGTAAAAGCCTTGTTTCCAGCATTAAACAGTGCTCTAGTGTTGAAAACTACATTCTGTGCTTACTTTCATGTGAAAGCTACGTTTACACCATCAAACAGTTCTCTTGTGTTGAAAACTACATTCTGTGCTTACTTTCAAGTAAAAGCTACGTTTACACCATCAAACAGGCGTCCCGTGATAAAAACTTCATTCTGCTGTCACTTTCATGTAAAAGGAACGTTACCAGCATTAAACAGGCCTCCCGTGATGAAAACTACATTATATGCTTACTTTCATGTAAAAGGAACGTTTCCAGCATTAAACAGGCCTCCCGTGATGAAAACTACATTCTGTTGTCACTTTCATGTAAAAGCCAGGTTTTGGTCTGTAAACTGACCTCCTGTGGAGAAATCCACATTATCTGCTTAGTTTCATGTAAAAGCTATGTTTCCAGCATTAAACAGTGCTCTAGTGTTGAAAACTACATTCTGTGCTTACTTTCATGTGAAAGCTACGTTTACACCATCAAACAGGCCTCGCGTGACGAAATCCACATTATATGCTTACTTTCAAGTAAAAGCTACGTTTACACTATCAAACAGGCCTCCCATGATGAAAACTACATTCTTCTGTCACTTTCATGTAAAAGGAACGTTTCCAGCATTAAACAGGCCTCCCGTGATGAAAACTTCATTCTGCTGTCACTTTCATGTAAAAGGAACGTTTCCAGCATTAAACAGGCCTCCCGTGATGAAAACTACATTCTGTTGTCACTTTCATGTAAAAGCCAGGTTTTGGTCTGTAAACTGACCTCCCGTGGAGAAATCCACATTATCTGCTTAGTTTCATGTAAAAGCTATGTTCCCAGCATTAAACAGTGCTCTACTGTTGAAAACTACATTCTGTGCTTACTTTCATGTAAAAGCTATGTTTCCAGCATTAAACAGTTCTCTTGTGTTGAAAACTACATTCTGTGCTTACTTTCATGTGAAAGCTACGTTTACACCATCAAACAGGCCTCCCATGATGAAAACTACATTCTGCTGTCACTTTCATGTAAAAGGAACGTTTCCAGCATTAAACAGGCCTCCCGTGATGAAAACTACATTCTGTTGTCACTTTCATGTAAAAGCCAGGTTTTGGTCTGTAAACTGACCTCCCGTGGAGAAATCCACATTATCTGCTAAGTTTCATGTAAAAGCTATGTTTCCAGCATTAAACAGTGCTCTAGTGTTGAAAACTACATTCTGTGCTTACTTTCATGTAAAAGCTACGTTTACACTATCAAACAGGCCTCCCGTGATGAAAACTACATTATATGCTTACTTTCATGTAAAAGGAACGTTTCCAGCATTAAACAGGCCTCCCGTGATGAAAACTACATTCTGTTGTCACTTTCATGTAAAAGCCAGGTTTTGGTCTGTAAACTGACCTCCCGTGGAGAAATCCACATTATCTGCTTAGTTTCATGTAAAAGCTATGTTTCCAGCATTAAACAGTGCTCTAGTGTTGAAAACTACATTCTGTGCTTACTTTCATGTAAAAGCTACGTTGACACTCTCAAACAGGCCTCCCATGATGAAAACTACATTCTGCTGTCACGTTCATGTAAAAGGAACGTTTCCAGCATTAAACAGGCCTCCCGTGATGAAAACTACATTCTGTTGTCATTTTCATGTAAAAGCCAGGTTTTGGTCTGTAAACTGACCTCCCGTGGAGAAATCCACATTATCTGCTTAGTTTCATGTAAAAGCTATGTTTCCAGCATTAAACAGTGCTCTACTGTTGAAAACTACATTCTGTGCTTAATTTCATGTAAAAGCTATGTTTACAGCATTAAACAGTTCTCTTGTGTTGAAAACTACATTCTGTGCTTACTTTCATGTGAAAGCTACGTTTACACCATCAAACAGGCCTCGCGTGACGAAATCCACATTATATGCTTACTTTCAAGTAAAAGCTACGTTTACACCATCAAACAGGCGTCCCGTGATGAAAACTTCATTCTGTTGTCTCTTTCATGTAAAAGCTATGTTTCCAACATTAAACAGGCCTCTAGTGTTGTAAACTACATTCTGTGTTCACTTTTGTGTAAAAGCTACGTTTACACCATCAAACAGGCCTCCCGTGATAAAAACTTCATTCTGCTGTCACTTTCATGTAAAAGGAACGTTTGCAGCATTAAACAGGCCTCCCGTGATGAAAACTACATTCTGTTGTCACTTTTATGTAATAGCCAGGTTTTGGTCTGTAAAACTGACCTCCCGTGGAGAAATCCACATTATCTGCTTAGTTTCATGTAAAAGCTATGTTTCCAGCATTAAACAGTGCTCTAGTGTTGAAAACTACATTCTGTGCTTACTTTCATGTAAAAGCTATGTTTCCAGCATTAAACAGTGCTCTAGTGTTGAAAACTACATTCTGTGCTTACTTTCATGTAAAAGCTATGTTTCCAGCATTAAACAGTGCTCTAGTGTTGAAAACTACATTCTGTGCTTACTTTCATGTAAAAGCTATGTTTACACTATCAAATAGGCCTCCCATGATGAAAACTACATTCTGCTGTCACTTTCATGTAAAAGGAACGTTTCCAGCATTAAACAGGCCTCCCGTGATGAAAACTCCATTATATGATTACTTTCATGTAAAAGGAACGTTTCCAGCATGAAACAGGCCTCCCGTGATGAAAACTACATTCTGTTGTCACTTTCATGTGGTTTTTGGTCTGTAAGACCAGGTTTTGGTCTGTAAACTGACCTCCAGTGGAGAAATCCACATTATCTGCTTAGTTTCATGTAAAAGCTATGTTTCCAGCATTAAACAGTGCTCTTGTGTTGAAAACTACATTCTTTGCTTACTTGCATGTGAAAGCTACGTTTACACCATCAAACAGGCCTCCCGTGACGAAATTCACATTATATGCTTACTTTCAAGTAAAAGCTACGTTTACACCATCAAACAGGCCTCCCGTGATGAAAACTTCATTCTGCTGTCACTTTCATGTAAAAGGAACGTTTCCAGCATTAAACAGGCCTCCCGTGATGAAAACTACATTCTGTTTTCACTTTCATGTAAAAGCCAGGTTTTGGTCTGTAAACTGACCTCCAGTGGAGAAATCCACATTATCTGCTTAATTTCATGTAAAAGCTATGTTTCCAGCATTAAACAGTTCTCTTGTGTTGAAAACTACATTCTGTGCTTACTTTCATGTGAAAGCTACGTTTACACCATCAAACAGGCCTCGCGTGACGAAATCCACATTATATGCTTACTTTCAAGTAAAAGCTACGTTTACACCATCAAACAGGCCTCCCGTGATGAAAACTTCATTCTGCTGTCACTTTCATGTAAAAGCTACGTTTGCAAACTACATTCTACTTAACGTAGTTAAGTTAGTAGTTAAAAAATATATCACTGCATGACCCTGTAAGATGGCAATCATCTCATCTGTAGGTCCATAACTGCACTGTGGAAAACGGCACAAGCAAAAAATAACCCACAAAGATTATCTCAGATAAAACCATGTGCAAATCATAAGTTTATGAAAGAAGGAACAATAGCTAGAATTGTCCAGATACATGTATTTTCACATTCAACATCAATAATGAAAAAATAGAAATCACACTGGACCGAGCTGGATAATAGATCTAAACGTCAAGACCAACTCAACAGCTAGCAATTAATAATCGAAAGCAGGATTATTTAAAGGAACGTAATTAAGTAAACGCTGCAGGTTATTTGTAAAAGGCAAACGAAAAATATGTATGGAAATAAAACTTTCATTCAGCATTCTTTATGTTCACATTATCGTTAAGTATGAAACATTCTGTTGTCACTTTCATGTAAAAGCCAGGTTTTGGTCTGTAAACTGACCTCCCGTGGAGAAATCCACATTATCTGCTAAGTTTCATGTAAAAGCTATGTTTCCAGCATTAAACAGTGCTCTAGTGTTGAAAACTACATTCTGTGCTTACTTTCATGTAAAAGCTACGTTTACACTATCAAACAGGCCTCCCGTGATGAAAACTCCATTATATGATTACTTTCATGTAAAAGGAACTTTTCCAGCATTAAACAGGCCTCCCGTGATGAAAACTACATTCTGTTGTCACTTTCATGTAAAAGCCAGGTTTTGGTCTGTAAACTGACCTCCCGTGGAGAAATCCACATTATCTGCTTAGTTTCATGTAAATGCTATGTTTCCAGCATTAAACAGTGCTCTACTGTTGAAAACTACATTCTGTGCTTAATTTCATGTAAAAGCTATGTTTACAGCATTAAACAGTTCTCTTGTGTTGAAAACTACATTCTGTGCTTACTTTCATGTGAAAGCTACGTTTACACCATCAAACAGGCGTCCCGTGATAAAAACTTCATTCTGCTGTCACTTTCATGTAAAAGGAACGTTTCCAGCATTAAACAGGCCTCCCGTGATGAAAACTCCATTATATGATTACTTTCATGTAAAAGGAACTTTTCCAGCATTAAACAGGCCTCCCGTGATGAAAACTACATTCTGTTGTCACTTTTATGTAATAGCCAGGTTTTGGTCTGTAAAACTGACCTCCCGTGGAGAAATCCACATTATCTGCTTAGTTTCATGTAAAAGCTATGTTTCCAGCATTAAACAGTGCTCTAGTGTTGAAAACTACATTCTGTGCTTACTTTCATGTAAAAGCTATGTTTCCAGCATTAAACAGTGCTCTAGTGTTGAAAACTACATTCTGTGCTTACTTTCATGTAAAAGCTATGTTTCCAGCATTAAACAGTGCTCTAGTGTTGAAAACTACATTCTGTGCTTACTTTCATGTAAAAGCTACGTTTACACTATCAAATAGGCCTCCCATGATGAAAACTACATTCTGCTGTCACTTTCATGTAAAAGGAATGTTTCCAGCATTAAACAGGCCTCCCGTGATGAAAACTCCATTATATGATTACTTTCATGTAAAAGGAACGTTTCCAGCATGAAACAGGCCTCCCGTGATGAAAACTACATTCTGTTGTCACTTTCATGTGGTTTTTGGTCTGTAAGACCAGGTTTTGGTCTGTAAACTGACCTCCAGTGGAGAAATCCACATTATCTGCTTAGTTTCATGTAAAAGCTATGTTTCCAGCATTAAACAGTGCTCTTGTGTTGAAAACTACATTCTGTGCTTACTTGCATGTGAAAGCTACGTTTACACCATCAAACAGGCCTCGCGTGACGAAATCCACATTATATGCTTACTTTCAAGTAAAAGCTACGTTTACACTATCAAACAGGCCTCCCATGATGAAAACTACATTCTTCTGTCACTTTCATGTAAAAGGAACGTTTCCAGCATTAAACAGGCCTCCCGTGATGAAAACTTCATTCTGCTGTCACTTTCATGTAAAAGGAACGTTTCCAGCATTAAACAGGCCTCCCGTGATGAAAACTACATTCTGTTGTCACTTTCATGTAAAAGCCAGGTTTTGGTCTGTAAACTGACCTCCCGTGGAGAAATCCACATTATCTGCTTAGTTTCATGTAAAAGCTATGTTTCCAGCATTAAACAGTGCTCTACTGTTGAAAACTACATTCTGTGCTTACTTTCATGTAAAAGCTATGTTTCCAGCATTAAACAGTTCTCTTGTGTTGAAAACTACATTCTGTGCTTACTTTCATGTGAAAGCTACGTTTACACCATCAAACAGGCCTCCCATGATGAAAACTACATTCTGCTGTCACTTTCATGTAAAAGGAACGTTTCCAGCATTAAACAGGCCTCCCGTGATGAAAACTACATTCTGTTGTCACTTTCATGTAAAAGCCAGGTTTTGGTCTGTAAACTGACCTCCCGTGGAGAAATCCACATTATCTGCTAAGTTTCATGTAAAAGCTATGTTTCCAGCATTAAACAGTGCTCTAGTGTTGAAAACTACATTCTGTGCTTACTTTCATGTAAAAGCTACGTTTACACTATCAAACAGGCCTCCCGTGATGAAAACTACATTATATGCTTACTTTCATGTAAAAGGAACGTTTCCAGCATTAAACAGGCCTCCCGTGATGAAAACTACATTCTGTTGTCACTTTCATGTAAAAGCCAGGTTTTGGTCTGTAAACTGACCTCCCGTGGAGAAATCCACATTATCTGCTTAGTTTCATGTAAAAGCTATGTTTCCAGCATTAAACAGTGCTCTAGTGTTGAAAACTACATTCTGTGCTTACTTTCATGTAAAAGCTACGTTGACACTCTCAAACAGGCCTCCCATGATGAAAACTACATTCTGCTGTCACGTTCATGTAAAAGGAACGTTTCCAGCATTAAACAGGCCTCCCGTGATGAAAACTACATTCTGTTGTCATTTTCATGTAAAAGCCAGGTTTTGGTCTGTAAACTGACCTCCCGTGGAGAAATCCACATTATCTGCTTAGTTTCATGTAAAAGCTATGTTTCCAGCATTAAACAGTGCTCTACTGTTGAAAACTACATTCTGTGCTTAATTTCATGTAAAAGCTATGTTTACAGCATTAAACAGTTCTCTTGTGTTGAAAACTACATTCTGTGCTTACTTTCATGTGAAAGCTACGTTTACACCATCAAACAGGCCTCGCGTGACGAAATCCACATTATATGCTTACTTTCAAGTAAAAGCTACGTTTACACCATCAAACAGGCGTCCCGTGATGAAAACTTCATTCTGTTGTCTCTTTCATGTAAAAGCTATGTTTCCAACATTAAACAGGCCTCTAGTGTTGTAAACTACATTCTGTGTTCACTTTTGTGTAAAAGCTACGTTTACACCATCAAACAGGCCTCCCGTGATAAAAACTTCATTCTGCTGTCACTTTCATGTAAAAGGAACGTTTGCAGCATTAAACAGGCCTCCCGTGATGAAAACTACATTCTGTTGTCACTTTTATGTAATAGCCAGGTTTTGGTCTGTAAAACTGACCTCCCGTGGAGAAATCCACATTATCTGCTTAGTTTCATGTAAAAGCTATGTTTCCAGCATTAAACAGTGCTCTAGTGTTGAAAACTACATTCTGTGCTTACTTTCATGTAAAAGCTATGTTTCCAGCATTAAACAGTGCTCTAGTGTTGAAAACTACATTCTGTGCTTACTTTCATGTAAAAGCTATGTTTCCAGCATTAAACAGTGCTCTAGTGTTGAAAACTACATTCTGTGCTTACTTTCATGTAAAAGCTATGTTTACACTATCAAATAGGCCTCCCATGATGAAAACTACATTCTGCTGTCACTTTCATGTAAAAGGAACGTTTCCAGCATTAAACAGGCCTCCCGTGATGAAAACTCCATTATATGATTACTTTCATGTAAAAGGAACGTTTCCAGCATGAAACAGGCCTCCCGTGATGAAAACTACATTCTGTTGTCACTTTCATGTGGTTTTTGGTCTGTAAGACCAGGTTTTGGTCTGTAAACTGACCTCCAGTGGAGAAATCCACATTATCTGCTTAGTTTCATGTAAAAGCTATGTTTCCAGCATTAAACAGTGCTCTTGTGTTGAAAACTACATTCTTTGCTTACTTGCATGTGAAAGCTACGTTTACACCATCAAACAGGCCTCCCGTGACGAAATTCACATTATATGCTTACTTTCAAGTAAAAGCTACGTTTACACCATCAAACAGGCCTCCCGTGATGAAAACTTCATTCTGCTGTCACTTTCATGTAAAAGGAACGTTTCCAGCATTAAACAGGCCTCCCGTGATGAAAACTACATTCTGTTTTCACTTTCATGTAAAAGCCAGGTTTTGGTCTGTAAACTGACCTCCAGTGGAGAAATCCACATTATCTGCTTAATTTCATGTAAAAGCTATGTTTCCAGCATTAAACAGTTCTCTTGTGTTGAAAACTACATTCTGTGCTTACTTTCATGTGAAAGCTACGTTTACACCATCAAACAGGCCTCGCGTGACGAAATCCACATTATATGCTTACTTTCAAGTAAAAGCTACGTTTACACCATCAAACAGGCCTCCCGTGATGAAAACTTCATTCTGCTGTCACTTTCATGTAAAAGCTACGTTTGCAAACTACATTCTACTTAACGTAGTTAAGTTAGTAGTTAAAAAATATATCACTGCATGACCCTGTAAGATGGCAATCATCTCATCTGTAGGTCCATAACTGCACTGTGGAAAACGGCACAAGCAAAAAATAACCCACAAAGATTATCTCAGATAAAACCATGTGCAAATCATAAGTTTATGAAAGAAGGAACAATAGCTAGAATTGTCCAGATACATGTATTTTCACATTCAACATCAATAATGAAAAAATAGAAATCACACTGGACCGAGCTGGATAATAGATCTAAACGTCAAGACCAACTCAACAGCTAGCAATTAATAATCGAAAGCAGGATTATTTAAAGGAACGTAATTAAGTAAACGCTGCAGGTTATTTGTAAAAGGCAAACGAAAAATATGTATGGAAATAAAACTTTCATTCAGCATTCTTTATGTTCACATTATCGTTAAGTATGAAACATTCTGTTGTCACTTTCATGTAAAAGCCAGGTTTTGGTCTGTAAACTGACCTCCCGTGGAGAAATCCACATTATCTGCTAAGTTTCATGTAAAAGCTATGTTTCCAGCATTAAACAGTGCTCTAGTGTTGAAAACTACATTCTGTGCTTACTTTCATGTAAAAGCTACGTTTACACTATCAAACAGGCCTCCCGTGATGAAAACTCCATTATATGATTACTTTCATGTAAAAGGAACTTTTCCAGCATTAAACAGGCCTCCCGTGATGAAAACTACATTCTGTTGTCACTTTCATGTAAAAGCCAGGTTTTGGTCTGTAAACTGACCTCCCGTGGAGAAATCCACATTATCTGCTTAGTTTCATGTAAATGCTATGTTTCCAGCATTAAACAGTGCTCTACTGTTGAAAACTACATTCTGTGCTTAATTTCATGTAAAAGCTATGTTTACAGCATTAAACAGTTCTCTTGTGTTGAAAACTACATTCTGTGCTTACTTTCATGTGAAAGCTACGTTTACACCATCAAACAGGCGTCCCGTGATAAAAACTTCATTCTGCTGTCACTTTCATGTAAAAGGAACGTTTCCAGCATTAAACAGGCCTCCCGTGATGAAAACTCCATTATATGATTACTTTCATGTAAAAGGAACTTTTCCAGCATTAAACAGGCCTCCCGTGATGAAAACTACATTCTGTTGTCACTTTTATGTAATAGCCAGGTTTTGGTCTGTAAAACTGACCTCCCGTGGAGAAATCCACATTATCTGCTTAGTTTCATGTAAAAGCTATGTTTCCAGCATTAAACAGTGCTCTAGTGTTGAAAACTACATTCTGTGCTTACTTTCATGTAAAAGCTATGTTTCCAGCATTAAACAGTGCTCTAGTGTTGAAAACTACATTCTGTGCTTACTTTCATGTAAAAGCTATGTTTCCAGCATTAAACAGTGCTCTAGTGTTGAAAACTACATTCTGTGCTTACTTTCATGTAAAAGCTACGTTTACACTATCAAATAGGCCTCCCATGATGAAAACTACATTCTGCTGTCACTTTCATGTAAAAGGAATGTTTCCAGCATTAAACAGGCCTCCCGTGATGAAAACTCCATTATATGATTACTTTCATGTAAAAGGAACGTTTCCAGCATGAAACAGGCCTCCCGTGATGAAAACTACATTCTGTTGTCACTTTCATGTGGTTTTTGGTCTGTAAGACCAGGTTTTGGTCTGTAAACTGACCTCCAGTGGAGAAATCCACATTATCTGCTTAGTTTCATGTAAAAGCTATGTTTCCAGCATTAAACAGTGCTCTTGTGTTGAAAACTACATTCTGTGCTTACTTGCATGTGAAAGCTACGTTTACACCATCAAACAGGCCTCGCGTGACGAAATTCACATTATATGCTTACTTTCAAGTAAAAGCTACGTTTACACCATCAAACAGGCCTCCCGTGACGAAATTCACATTATATGCTTACTTTCAAGTAAAAGCTACGTTTACACCATCAAACAGGCCTCCCGTGATGAAAACTTCATTCTGCTGTCACTTTCATGTAAAAGGAACGTTTCCAGCATTAAACAGGCCTCCCGTGATGAAAACTACATTCTGTTTTCACTTTCATGTAAAAGCCAGGTTTTGGTCTGTAAACTGACCTCCAGTGGAGAAATCCACATTATCTGCTTAATTTCATGTAAAAGCTGTTTCCAGCATTAAACAGTTCTCTTGTGTTGAAAACTACATTCTGTGCTTACTTTCATGTGAAAGCTACGTTTACACCATCAAACAGGCCTCGCGTGACGAAATTCACATTATATGCTTACTTTCAAGTAAAAGCTACGTTTACACCATCAAACAGGCCTCCCGTGATGAAAACTTCATTCTGCTGTCACTTTCATGTAAAAGCTACGTTTGCAAACTACATTCTACTTAACGTAGTTAAGTTAGTAGTTAAAAAATATATCACTGCATGACCCTGTAAGATGGCAATCATCTCATCTGTAGGTCCATAACTGCACTGTGGAAAACGGCACAAGCAAAAAATAACCCACAAAGATTATCTCAGATAAAACCATGTGCAAATCATAAGTTTATGAAAGAAGGAACAATAGCTAGAATTGTCCAGATACATGTATTTTCACATTCAACATCAATAATGAAAAAATAGAAATCACACTGGACCGAGCTGGATAATAGATCTAAACGTCAAGACCAACTCAACAGCTAGCAATTAATAATCGAAAGCAGGATTATTTAAAGGAACGTAATTAAGTAAACGCTGCAGGTTATTTGTAAAAGGCAAACGAAAAATATGTATGGAAATAAAACTTTCATTCAGCATTCTTTATGTTCACATTATCGTTAAGTATGAAACATTATGTTGTCACTTTCATGTAAAAGCCAGGTTTTGGTCTGTAAACTGACCTCCCGTGGAGAAATCCACATTATCTGCTTAGTTTCATGTAAAAGCTATGTTTCCAGCATTAAACAGTGCTCTACTGTTGAAAACTACATTCTGTGCTTAATTTCATGTAAAAGCTATGTTTACAGCATTAAACAGTTCTCTTGTGTTGAAAACTACATTCTGTGCTTACTTTCATGTGAAAGCTACATTTACACCATCAAACAGGCGTCCCGTGATAAAAACTTCATTCTGCTGTCACTTTCATGTAAAAGAACGTTTCCAGCATTAAACAGGCCTCCCGTGATGAAAACTACATTATATGATTACTTTCATGTAAAAGGAACGTTTCCAGCATTAAACAGGCCTCCCGTGATGAAAACTACATTCTGTTGTCACTTTCATGTAAAAGCCAGGTTTTGGTCTGTAAACTGACCTCCAGTGGAGAAATCCACATTATCTGCTTAGTTTCATGTAAAAGCCTTGTTTCCAGCATTAAACAGTGCTCTTGTGTTGAAAACTACATTCTGTGCTTACTTGCATGTGAAAGCTACGTTTACACCATCAAACAGGCCTCCCGTGACGAAATCCACATTATATGCTTACTTTCAAGTAAAAGCTACGTTTACACCATCAAACAGGCCTCCCGTGACGAAATCCACATTATATGCTTACTTTCAAGTAAAAGCTACGTTTACACCATCAAACAGGCCTCCCGTGATGAAAACTTCATTCTGCTGTCACTTTCATGTAAAAGGAACGTTTGCAGCATTACACAGGCCTCACGTGGAGAAATCCACATTATCTGCTTAGTTTCATTTAAAAGGTATGTTTCCAGCATTAAACAGTGCTCTACTGTTGAAAACTACATTCTGTGCTTAATTTCATGTAAAAGCTATGTTTACAGCATTAAACAGTTCTCTTGTGTTGAAAACTACATTCTGTGCTTACTTTCAAGTAAAAGCTACGTTTACACCATCAAACAGGCGTCCCGTGATGAAAACTTCATTCTGTTGTCTCTTTCATGTAAAAGCTATGTTTCCAACATTAAACAGGCCTCTAGTGTTGTAAACTACATTCTGTGTTCACTTTTGTGTAAAAGCTACGTTTACACCATCAAACAGGCCTCCCGTGATAAAAACTTCATTCTGCTGTCACTTTCATGTAAAAGGAACGTTTGCAGCATTAAACAGGCCTCCCGTGATGAAAACTACATTCTGTTGTCACTTTCATGTAAAAGCCAGGTTTTGGTCTGTAGACTGACCTCCAGTGGAGAAATCCACATTATCTGCTAATTTTCATGTAAAAGCTATGTTTCCAGCATTAAACAGTGCTCTACTGTTGAAAACTACATTCTGTGCTTAATTTCATGTAAAAGCTATGTTTACAGCATTAAACAGTTCTCTTGTGTTGAAAACTACATTCTGTGCTTACTTTCATGTGAAAGCTACGTTTACACCATCAAACAGGCCTCGCGTGACGAAATCCACATTATATGCTTACTTTCAAGTAAAAGCTACGTTTACACCGTCAAACAGGCGTCCCGTGATAAAAACTTCATTCTGCTGTCACTTTCATGTAAAAGGAACGTTTCCAGCATTAAACAGGCCTCCCGTGATGAAAACTACATTATATGATTACTTTCATGTAAAAGGAACGTTTCCAGCATTAAACAGGCCTCCCGTGATGAAAACTACATTATATGATTACTTTCATGAAAAAGGAACGTTTCCAGCATTAAACAGGCCTCCCGTGATGAAAACTACATTCTGTTTTCACTTTCATGTAAAAACCAGGTTTTGGTCTGTAAACTGACCTCCAGTGGAGAAATCCACTATATCTGCTTAGTTTTATGTAAAAGCTATGTTTCCAGCATTAAACAGTGCTCTAGTGTTGAAAACTGCATTCTGTGCTTACTTTCATGTAAAAGCTACGTTTACACTATCAAACAGGCCTCCCATGATGAAAACTACATTCTGCTGTCACTTTCATGTAAAAGGAACGTTTCCAGCATTAAACAGGCCTCCCGTGATGAAAACTACATTCTGTTGTCACTTTCATGTAAAAGCCAGGTTTTAGGTAGTAAACTGGCCTCCTGTGATGAAATTCACATTATATGCTTAGTTTCATGCAAAAGCCTTGTTTCCAGCATTAAACAGTGCTCTAGTGTTGAAAACTACATTCTGTGCTTACTTTCATGTGAAAGCTACGTTTACACCATCAAATAGGCCTCGCGTGACGAAATCCACATTATATGCTTACTTTCAAGTAAAAGCTACGTTTACACCATCAAACAGGCGTCCCGTGATGAAAACTTCATTCTGTTGTCGCTTTCATGTAAAAGCTATGTTTCCAACATTAAACAGGCCTCTAGTGTTGTAAACTACATTCTGTGTTCACTTTTGTGTAAAAGCTACGTTTACACCATCAAACAGGCCTCCCGTGATAAAAACTTCATTCTGCTGTCACTTTCATGTAAAAGGAACGTTTGCAGCATTAAACAGGCCTCCCGTGATGAAAACTACATTCTGTTGTCACTTTCATGTAAAAGCCAGGTTTTGGTCTGTAGACTGACCTCCAGTGGAGAAATCCACATTATCTGCTTATTTTCATGTAAAATCTATGTTTCCAGCATTAAACAGTGCTCTAGTGTTGAAAACTACATTCTGTGCTTACTTTCATGTAAAAACTACGTTTACACTAACAAACAGGCCTCCCATGATGAAAACTACATTCTGCTGTCACTTTCATGTAAAAGGAACGTTTCCAGCATTAAACAGGCCTCTAGTGTTGTAAACTACATTCTGTTGTCACTTTCATGTAAAAGCCAGGTTTTGGTCTGTAAACTGACCTCCCGTGGAGAAATCCACATTATCTGCTTAGTTTCATGTAAAAGCTATGTTTCCAGCATTAAACAGTGCTCTACTGTTGAAAACTACATTCTGTGCTTAATTTCATGTAAAAGCTATGTTTACAGCATTAAACAGTTCTCTTGTGTTGAAAACTACATTCTGTGCTTACTTTCATGTGAAAGCTACGTTTACACCATCAAACAGGCCTCGCGTGACGAAATCCACATCATATGCTTACTTTCAAGTAAAAGCTACGTTTACACCGTCAAACAGGCGTCCCGTGATAAAAACTTCATTCTGCTGTCACTTTCATGTAAAAGGAACGTTTCCAGCATTAAACAGGCCTCTAGTGTTGTAAACTACATTCTGTGTTCACTTTTGTGTAAAAGCTACGTTTACACCATCAAACAGGCCTCCCGTGATAAAAACTTCATTCTGCTGTCACTTTCATGTAAAAGGAACGTTTGCAGCATTAAACAGGCCTCCCGTGATGAAAACTACATTCTGTTGTCACTTTCATGTAAAAGCCAGGTTTTGGTCTGTAGACTGACCTCCAGTGGAGAAATCCACATTATCTGCTAATTTTCATGTAAAAGCTATGTTTCCAGCATTAAACAGTGCTCTACTGTTGAAAACTACATTCTGTGCTTAATTTCATGTAAAAGCTATGTTTACAGCATTAAACAGTTCTCTTGTGTTGAAAACTACATTCTGTGCTTACTTTCATGTGAAAGCTACGTTTACACCATCAAACAGGCCTCGCGTGACGAAATCCACATTATATGCTTACTTTCAAGTAAAAGCTACGTTTACACCGTCAAACAGGCGTCCCGTGATAAAAACTTCATTCTGCTGTCACTTTCATGTAAAAGGAACGTTTCCAGCATTAAACAGGCCTCCCGTGATGAAAACTACATTATATGATTACTTTCATGTAAAAGGAACGTTTCCAGCATTAAACAGGCCTCCCGTGATGAAAACTACATTATATGATTACTTTCATGAAAAAGGAACGTTTCCAGCATTAAACAGGCCTCCCGTGATGAAAACTACATTCTGTTTTCACTTTCATGTAAAAGCCAGGTTTTGGTCTGTAAACTGACCTCCAGTGGAGAAATCCACTATATCTGCTTAGTTTTATGTAAAAGCTATGTTTCCAGCATTAAACAGTGCTCTAGTGTTGAAAACTGCATTCTGTGCTTACTTTCATGTAAAAGCTACGTTTACACTATCAAACAGGCCTCCCATGATGAAAACTACATTCTGCTGTCACTTTCATGTAAAAGGAACGTTTCCAGCATTAAACAGGCCTCCCGTGATGAAAACTACATTCTGTTGTCACTTTCATGTAAAAGCCAGGTTTTAGGTAGTAAACTGGCCTCCTGTGATGAAATTCACATTATATGCTTAGTTTCATGCAAAAGCCTTGTTTCCAGCATTAAACAGTGCTCTAGTGTTGAAAACTACATTCTGTGCTTACTTTCATGTGAAAGCTACGTTTACACCATCAAATAGGCCTCGCGTGACGAAATCCACATTATATGCTTACTTTCAAGTAAAAGCTACGTTTACACCATCAAACAGGCGTCCCGTGATGAAAACTTCATTCTGTTGTCGCTTTCATGTAAAAGCTATGTTTCCAACATTAAACAGGCCTCTAGTGTTGTAAACTACATTCTGTGTTCACTTTTGTGTAAAAGCTACGTTTACACCATCAAACAGGCCTCCCGTGATAAAAACTTCATTCTGCTGTCACTTTCATGTAAAAGGAACGTTTGCAGCATTAAACAGGCCTCCCGTGATGAAAACTACATTCTGTTGTCACTTTCATGTAAAAGCCAGGTTTTGGTCTGTAGACTAACCTCCAGTGGAGAAATCCACATTATCTGCTTATTTTCATGTAAAATCTATGTTTCCAGCATTAAACAGTGCTCTAGTGTTGAAAACTACATTCTGTGCTTACTTTCATGTAAAAACTACGTTTACACTATCAAACAGGCCTCCCATGATGAAAACTACATTCTGCTGTCACTTTCATGTAAAAGGAACGTTTCCAGCATTAAACAGGCCTCCCGTGATGAAAACTACATTCTGTTGTCACTTTCATGTAAAAGCCAGGTTTTGGTCTGTAAACTGACCTCCCGTGGAGAAATCCACATTATCTGCTTAGTTTCATGTAAAAGCTATGTTTCCAGCATTAAACAGTGCTCTACTGTTGAAAACTACATTCTGTGCTTAATTTCATGTAAAAGCTATGTTTACAGCATTAAACAGTTCTCTTGTGTTGAAAACTACATTCTGTGCTTACTTTCATGTGAAAGCTACGTTTACACCATCAAACAGGCCTCGCGTGACGAAATCCACATCATATGCTTACTTTCAAGTAAAAGCTACGTTTACACCGTCAAACAGGCGTCCCGTGATAAAAACTTCATTCTGCTGTCACTTTCATGTAAAAGGAACGTTTCCAGCATTAAACAGGCCTCCCGTGATGAAAACTACATTATATGATTACTTTCATGTAAAAGGAACGTTTCCAGCATTAAACAGGCCTCCCGTGATGAAAACTACATTCTGTTTTCACTTTCATGTAAAAGCCAGGTTTTGGTCTGTAAACTGACCTCCAAGTGGAGAAATCCACTATATCTGCTTAGTTTTATGTAAAAGCTATGTTTCCAGCATTAAACAGTGCTCTAGTGTTGAAAACTGCATTCTGTGCTTACTTTCATGTAAAAGCTATGATTACACTATCAAACAGGCCTCCCATGATGAAAACTACATTCTGCTGTCACTTTCATGTAAAAGGAACGTTTCCAGCATTAAACAGGCCTCCCGTGATGAAAACTACATTCTGTTGTCACTTTCATGTAAAAGCCAGGTTTTAGGTAGTAAACTGACCTCCTGTGATGAAATCCACATGATCTACTTAGTTTCATGTAAAAGGTATTTTTCCAGCATTAAACAGTGCTCTAGTGTTGAAAATAACATTCTGTGCTTACTTTCATGTAAAAGCTACGTTTACACCATCAAACTGGCCTCCTGTGATGAAATTCACATTATATGCTTAGTTTCATGTAAAAGCCTTGTTTCCAGCATTAAACAGTGCTCTAGTGTTGAAAACTACATTCTGTGCTTACTTTCATGTGAAAGCTACGTTTACACCATCAAACAGTTCTCTTGTGTTGAAAACTACATTCTGTGCTTACTTTCAAGTAAAAGCTACGTTTACACCATCAAACAGGCGTCCCGTGATAAAAACTTCATTCTGCTGTCACTTTCATGTAAAAGGAACGTTACCAGCATTAAACAGGCCTCCCGTGATGAAAACTACATTCTGTTGTCACTTTCATGTAAAAGCCAGGTTTTGGTCTGTAAACTGACCTCCTGTGGAGAAATCCACATTATCTGCTTAGTTTCATGTAAAAGCTATGTTTCCAGCATTAAACAGTGCTCTAGTGTTGAAAACTACATTCTGTGCTTACTTTCATGTGAAAGCTACGTTTACACCATCAAACAGGCCTCCCGTGACGAAATCCACATTATATGCTTACTTTCAAGTAAAAGCTACGTTTACACTATCAAACAGGCCTCCCATGATGAAAACTACATTCTGCTGTCACTTTCATGTAAAAGGAACGTTTCCAGCATTAAACAGGCCTCCCGTGATGAAAACTACATTCTGTTGTCACTTTCATGTAAAAGCCAGGTTTTAGGTAGTAAACTGACCTCCTGTGATGAAATCCACATGATCTACTTAGTTTCATGTAAAAGGTATTTTTCCAGCATTAAACAGTGCTCTAGTGTTGAAAATAACATTCTGTGCTTACTTTCATGTAAAAGCTACGTTTACACAAACTGACCTCCCGTGGAGAAATCCACATTATCTGCTTAGTTTCATGTAAAAGCTATGTTTCCAGCATTAAACAGTGCTCTAGTGTTGAAAACTACATTCTGTGCTTACTTTCATGTAAAAGCTACGTTGACACTCTCAAACAGGCCTCCCATGATGAAAACTACATTCTGCTGTCACGTTCATGTAAAAGGAACGTTTCCAGCATTAAACAGGCCTCCCGTGATGAAAACTACATTCTGTTGTCATTTTCATGTAAAAGCCAGGTTTTGGTCTGTAAACTGACCTCCCGTGGAGAAATCCACATTATCTGCTTAGTTTCATGTAAAAGCTATGTTTCCAGCATTAAACAGTGCTCTACTGTTGAAAACTACATTCTGTGCTTAATTTCATGTAAAAGCTATGTTTACAGCATTAAACAGTTCTCTTGTGTTGAAAACTACATTCTGTGCTTACTTTCATGTGAAAGCTACATTTACACCATCAAACAGGCGTCCCGTGATAAAAACTTCATTCTGCTGTCACTTTCATGTAAAAGAACGTTTCCAGCATTAAACAGGCCTCCCGTGATGAAAACTACATTATATGATTACTTTCATGTAAAAGGAACGTTTCCAGCATTAAACAGGCCTCCCGTGATGAAAACTACATTCTGTTGTCACTTTCATGTAAAAGCCAGGTTTTGGTCTGTAAACTGACCTCCAGTGGAGAAATCCACATTATCTGCTTAGTTTCATGTAAAAGCCTTGTTTCCAGCATTAAACAGTGCTCTTGTGTTGAAAACTACATTCTGTGCTTACTTGCATGTGAAAGCTACGTTTACACCATCAAACAGGCCTCCCGTGACGAAATCCACATTATATGCTTACTTTCAAGTAAAAGCTACGTTTACACCATCAAACAGGCCTCCCGTGATGAAAACTTCATTCTGCTGTCACTTTCATGTAAAAGGAACGTTTGCAGCATTACACAGGCCTCACGTGGAGAAATCCACATTATCTGCTTAGTTTCATTTAAAAGGTATGTTTCCAGCATTAAACAGTGCTCTACTGTTGAAAACTACATTCTGTGCTTAATTTCATGTAAAAGCTATGTTTACAGCATTAAACAGTTCTCTTGTGTTGAAAACTACATTCTGTGCTTACTTTCAAGTAAAAGCTACGTTTACACCATCAAACAGGCGTCCCGTGATGAAAACTTCATTCTGTTGTCTCTTTCATGTAAAAGCTATGTTTCCAACATTAAACAGGCCTCTAGTGTTGTAAACTACATTCTGTGTTCACTTTTGTGTAAAAGCTACGTTTACACCATCAAACAGGCCTCCCGTGATAAAAACTTCATTCTGCTGTCACTTTCATGTAAAAGGAACGTTTGCAGCATTAAACAGGCCTCCCGTGATGAAAACTACATTCTGTTGTCACTTTCATGTAAAAGCCAGGTTTTGGTCTGTAGACTGACCTCCAGTGGAGAAATCCACATTATCTGCTAATTTTCATGTAAAAGCTATGTTTCCAGCATTAAACAGTGCTCTACTGTTGAAAACTACATTCTGTGCTTAATTTCATGTAAAAGCTATGTTTACAGCATTAAACAGTTCTCTTGTGTTGAAAACTACATTCTGTGCTTACTTTCATGTGAAAGCTACGTTTACACCATCAAACAGGCCTCGCGTGACGAAATCCACATTATATGCTTACTTTCAAGTAAAAGCTACGTTTACACCGTCAAACAGGCGTCCCGTGATAAAAACTTCATTCTGCTGTCACTTTCATGTAAAAGGAACGTTTCCAGCATTAAACAGGCCTCCCGTGATGAAAACTACATTATATGATTACTTTCATGTAAAAGGAACGTTTCCAGCATTAAACAGGCCTCCCGTGATGAAAACTACATTCTGTTTTCACTTTCATGTAAAAACCAGGTTTTGGTCTGTAAACTGACCTCCAGTGGAGAAATCCACTATATCTGCTTAGTTTTATGTAAAAGCTATGTTTCCAGCATTAAACAGTGCTCTAGTGTTGAAAACTGCATTCTGTGCTTACTTTCATGTAAAAGCTACGTTTACACTATCAAACAGGCCTCCCAATATGAAAACTACATTCTGCTGTCACTTTCATGTAAAAGGAACGTTTCCAGCATTAAACAGGCCTCCCGTGATGAAAACTACATTATATGATTACTTTCATGTAAAAGGAACGTTTCCAGCATTAAACAGGCCTCCCGTGATGAAAACTACATTCTGTTTTCACTTTCATGTAAAAACCAGGTTTTGGTCTGTAAACTGACCTCCAGTGGAGAAATCCACTATATCTGCTTAGTTTTATGTAAAAGCTATGTTTCCAGCATTAAACAGTGCTCTAGTGTTGAAAACTGCATTCTGTGCTTACTTTCATGTAAAAGCTACGTTTACACTATCAAATAGGCCTCGCGTGACGAAATCCACATTATATGCTTACTTTCAAGTAAAAGCTACGTTTACACCATCAAACAGGCGTCCCGTGATGAAAACTTCATTCTGTTGTCGCTTTCATGTAAAAGCTATGTTTCCAACATTAAACAGGCCTCTAGTGTTGTAAACTACATTCTGTGTTCACTTTTGTGTAAAAGCTACGTTTACACCATCAAACAGGCCTCCCGTGATAAAAACTTCATTCTGCTGTCACTTTCATGTAAAAGGAACGTTTGCAGCATTAAACAGGCCTCCCGTGATGAAAACTACATTCTGTTGTCACTTTCATGTAAAAGCCAGGTTTTGGTCTGTAGACTGACCTCCAGTGGAGAAATCCACATTATCTGCTTATTTTCATGTAAAATCTATGTTTCCAGCATTAAACAGTGCTCTAGTGTTGAAAACTACATTCTGTGCTTACGTTCATGTAAAAACTACGTTTACACTATCAAACAGGCCTCCCATGATGAAAACTACATTCTGCTGTCACTTTCATGTAAAAGGAACGTTTCCAGCATTAAACAGGCCTCCTGTGATGAAAACTACATTCTGTTGTCACTTTCATGTAAAAGCCAGGTTTTGGTCTGTAAACTGACCTCCCGTGGAGAAATCCACATTATCTGCTTAGTTTCATGTAAAAGCTATGTTTCCAGCATTAAACAGTGCTCTACTGTTGAAAACTACATTCTGTGCTTAATTTCATGTAAAAGCTATGTTTACAGCATTAAACAGTTCTCTTGTGTTGAAAACTACATTCTGTGCTTACTTTCATGTGAAAGCTACGTTTACACCATCAAACAGGCCTCGCGTGACGAAATCCACATCATATGCTTACTTTCAAGTAAAAGCTACGTTTACACCGTCAAACAGGCGTCCCGTGATAAAAACTTCATTCTGCTGTCACTTTCATGTAAAAGGAACGTTTCCAGCATTAAACAGGCCTCCCGTGATGAAAACTACATTATATGATTACTTTCATGTAAAAGGAACGTTTCCAACATTAAACAGGCCTCTAGTGTTGTAAACTACATTCTGTGTTCACTTTTGTGTAAAAGCTACGTTTACACCATCAAACAGGCCTCCCGTGATAAAAACTTCATTCTGCTGTCACTTTCATGTAAAAGGAACGTTTGCAGCATTAAACAGGCCTCCCGTGATGAAAACTACATTCTGTTGTCACTTTCATGTAAAAGCCAGGTTTTGGTCTGTAGACTGACCTCCAGTGGAGAAATCCACATTATCTGCTAATTTTCATGTAAAAGCTATGTTTCCAGCATTAAACAGTGCTCTACTGTTGAAAACTACATTCTGTGCTTAATTTCATGTAAAAGCTATGTTTACAGCATTAAACAGTTCTCTTGTGTTGAAAACTACATTCTGTGCTTACTTTCATGTGAAAGCTACGTTTACACCATCAAACAGGCCTCGCGTGACGAAATCCACATTATATGCTTACTTTCAAGTAAAAGCTACGTTAACACCGTCAAACAGGCGTCCCGTGATAAAAACTTCATTCTGCTGTCACTTTCATGTAAAAGGAACGTTTCCAGCATTAAACAGGCCTCCCGTGATGAAAACTACATTATATGATTACTTTCATGTAAAAGGAACGTTTCCAGCATTAAACAGGCCTCCCGTGATGAAAACTACATTATATGATTACTTTCATGAAAAAGGAACGTTTCCAGCATTAAACAGGCCTCCCGTGATGAAAACTACATTCTGTTTTCACTTTCATGTAAAAGCCAGGTTTTGGTCTGTAAACTGACCTCCAGTGGAGAAATCCACTATATCTGCTTAGTTTTATGTAAAAGCTATGTTTCCAGCATTAAACAGTGCTCTAGTGTTGAAAACTGCATTCTGTGCTTACTTTCATGTAAAAGCTACGTTTACACTATCAAACAGGCCTCCCATGATGAAAACTACATTCTGCTGTCACTTTCATGTAAAAGGAACGTTTCCAGCATTAAACAGGCCTCCCGTGATGAAAACTACATTCTGTTGTCACTTTCATGTAAAAGCCAGGTTTTAGGTAGTAAACTGGCCTCCTGTGATGAAATTCACATTATATGCTTAGTTTCATGCAAAAGCCTTGTTTCCAGCATTAAACAGTGCTCTAGTGTTGAAAACTACATTCTGTGCTTACTTTCATGTGAAAGCTACGTTTACACCATCAAATAGGCCTCGCGTGACGAAATCCACATTATATGCTTACTTTCAAGTAAAAGCTACGTTTACACCATCAAACAGGCGTCCCGTGATGAAAACTTCATTCTGTTGTCGCTTTCATGTAAAAGCTATGTTTCCAACATTAAACAGGCCTCTAGTGTTGTAAACTACATTCTGTGTTCACTTTTGTGTAAAAGCTACGTTTACACCATCAAACAGGCCTCCCGTGATAAAAACTTCATTCTGCTGTCACTTTCATGTAAAAGGAACGTTTGCAGCATTAAACAGGCCTCCCGTGATGAAAACTACATTCTGTTGTCACTTTCATGTAAAAGCCAGGTTTTGGTCTGTAGACTGACCTCCAGTGGAGAAATCCACATTATCTGCTTATTTTCATGTAAAATCTATGTTTCCAGCATTAAACAGTGCTCTAGTGTTGAAAACTACATTCTGTGCTTACTTTCATGTAAAAACTACGTTTACACTATCAAACAGGCCTCCCATGATGAAAACTACATTCTGCTGTCACTTTCATGTAAAAGGAACGTTTCCAGCATTAAACAGGCCTCCCGTGATGAAAACTACATTCTGTTGTCACTTTCATGTAAAAGCCAGGTTTTGGTCTGTAAACTGACCTCCCGTGGAGAAATCCACATTATCTGCTTAGTTTCATGTAAAAGCTATGTTTCCAGCATTAAACAGTGCTCTACTGTTGAAAACTACATTCTGTGCTTAATTTCATGTAAAAGCTATGTTTACAGCATTAAACAGTTCTCTTGTGTTGAAAACTACATTCTGTGCTTACTTTCATGTGAAAGCTACGTTTACACCATCAAACAGGCCTCGCGTGACGAAATCCACATCATATGCTTACTTTCAAGTAAAAGCTACGTTTACACCGTCAACCAGGCGTCCCGTGATAAAAACTTCATTCTGCTGTCACTTTCATGGAAAAGGAACGTTTCCAGCATTAAACAGGCCTCCCGTGATGAAAACTACATTATATGATTACTTTCATGTAAAAGGAACGTTTCCAGCATTAAACAGGCCTCCCGTGATGAAAACTACATTCTGTTTTCACTTTCATGTAAAAGCCAGGTTTTGGTCTGTAAACTGACCTCCAAGTGGAGAAATCCACTATATCTGCTTAGTTTTATGTAAAAGCTATGTTTCCAGCATTAAACAGTGCTCTAGTGTTGAAAACTGCATTCTGTGCTTACTTTCATGTAAAAGCTATGATTACACTATCAAACAGGCCTCCCATGATGAAAACTACATTCTGCTGTCACTTTCATGTAAAAGGAACGTTTCCAGCATTAAACAGGCCTCCCGTGATGAAAACTACATTCTGTTGTCACTTTCATGTAAAAGCCAGGTTTTAGGTAGTAAACTGACCTCCTGTGATGAAATCCACATGATCTACTTAGTTTCATGTAAAAGGTATTTTTCCAGCATTAAACAGTGCTCTAGTGTTGAAAATAACATTCTGTGCTTACTTTCATGTAAAAGCTACGTTTACACCATCAAACTGGCCTCCTGTGATGAAATTCACATTATATGCTTAGTTTCATGTAAAAGCCTTGTTTCCAGCATTAAACAGTGCTCTAGTGTTGAAAACTACATTCTGTGCTTACTTTCATGTGAAAGCTACGTTTACACCATCAAACAGTTCTCTTGTGTTGAAAACTACATTCTGTGCTTACTTTCAAGTAAAAGCTACGTTTACACCATCAAACAGGCGTCCCGTGATAAAAACTTCATTCTGCTGTCACTTTCATGTAAAAGGAACGTTACCAGCATTAAACAGGCCTCCCGTGATGAAAACTACATTCTGTTGTCACTTTCATGTAAAAGCCAGGTTTTGGTCTGTAAACTGACCTCCTGTGGAGAAATCCACATTATCTGCTTAGTTTCATGTAAAAGCTATGTTTCCAGCATTAAACAGTGCTCTAGTGTTGAAAACTACATTCTGTGCTTACTTTCATGTGAAAGCTACGTTTACACCATCAAACAGGCCTCCCGTGACGAAATCCACATTATATGCTTACTTTCAAGTAAAAGCTACGTTTACACTATCAAACAGGCCTCCCATGATGAAAACTACATTCTGCTGTCACTTTCATGTAAAAGGAACGTTTCCAGCATTAAACAGGCCTCCCGTGATGAAAACTACATTCTGTTGTCACTTTCATGTAAAAGCCAGGTTTTAGGTAGTAAACTGACCTCCTGTGATGAAATCCACATGATCTACTTAGTTTCATGTAAAAGGTATTTTTCCAGCATTAAACAGTGCTCTAGTGTTGAAAATAACATTCTGTGCTTACTTTCATGTAAAAGCTACGTTTACACAAACTGACCTCCCGTGGAGAAATCCACATTATCTGCTTAGTTTCATGTAAAAGCTATGTTTCCAGCATTAAACAGTGCTCTAGTGTTGAAAACTACATTCTGTGCTTACTTTCATGTAAAAGCTACGTTGACACTCTCAAACAGGCCTCCCATGATGAAAACTACATTCTGCTGTCACGTTCATGTAAAAGGAACGTTTCCAGCATTAAACAGGCCTCCCGTGATGAAAACTACATTCTGTTGTCATTTTCATGTAAAAGCCAGGTTTTGGTCTGTAAACTGACCTCCCGTGGAGAAATCCACATTATCTGCTTAGTTTCATGTAAAAGCTATGTTTCCAGCATTAAACAGTGCTCTACTGTTGAAAACTACATTCTGTGCTTAATTTCATGTAAAAGCTATGTTTACAGCATTAAACAGTTCTCTTGTGTTGAAAACTACATTCTGTGCTTACTTTCATGTGAAAGCTACATTTACACCATCAAACAGGCGTCCCGTGATAAAAACTTCATTCTGCTGTCACTTTCATGTAAAAGAACGTTTCCAGCATTAAACAGGCCTCCCGTGATGAAAACTACATTATATGATTACTTTCATGTAAAAGGAACGTTTCCAGCATTAAACAGGCCTCCCGTGATGAAAACTACATTCTGTTGTCACTTTCATGTAAAAGCCAGGTTTTGGTCTGTAAACTGACCTCCAGTGGAGAAATCCACATTATCTGCTTAGTTTCATGTAAAAGCCTTGTTTCCAGCATTAAACAGTGCTCTTGTGTTGAAAACTACATTCTGTGCTTACTTGCATGTGAAAGCTACGTTTACACCATCAAACAGGCCTCCCGTGACGAAATCCACATTATATGCTTACTTTCAAGTAAAAGCTACGTTTACACCATCAAACAGGCCTCCCGTGATGAAAACTTCATTCTGCTGTCACTTTCATGTAAAAGGAACGTTTGCAGCATTACACAGGCCTCACGTGGAGAAATCCACATTATCTGCTTAGTTTCATTTAAAAGGTATGTTTCCAGCATTAAACAGTGCTCTACTGTTGAAAACTACATTCTGTGCTTAATTTCATGTAAAAGCTATGTTTACAGCATTAAACAGTTCTCTTGTGTTGAAAACTACATTCTGTGCTTACTTTCATGTGAAAGCTACGTTTACACCATCAAACAGGCCTCGCGTGACGAAATCCACATTATATGCTTACTTTCAAGTAAAAGCTACGTTTACACCATCAAACAGGCGTCCCGTGATGAAAACTTCATTCTGTTGTCTCTTTCATGTAAAAGCTATGTTTCCAACATTAAACAGGCCTCTAGTGTTGTAAACTACATTCTGTGTTCACTTTTGTGTAAAAGCTACGTTTACACCATCAAACAGGCCTCGCGTGACGAAATCCACATTATATGCTTACTTTCAAGTAAAAGCTACGTTTACACCATCAAACAGGCGTCCCGTGATGAAAACTTCATTCTGCTGTCACTTTCATGTAAAAGGAACGTTTCCAGCATTAAACAGGCCTCCCGTGATGAAAACTACATTCTGTTTTCACTTTCATGTAAAAGCCAGGTTTTGGTCTGTAAACTGACCTCCAGTGGAGAAATCCACATTATCTGCTTAATTTCATGTAAAAGCTATGTTTCCAGCATTAAACAGTTCTCTTGTGTTGAAAACTACATTCTGTGCTTACTTTCATGTGAAAGCTACGTTTACACCATCAAACAGGCCTCGCGTGACGAAATCCACATTATATGCTTACTTTCAAGTAAAAGCTACGTTTACACCATCAAACAGGCCTCCCGTGATGAAAACTTCATTCTGCTGTCACTTTCATGTAAAAGGAACGTTTGCAGCATTAAACAGGCCTCCCGTGATGAAAACTACATTATATGCTTACTTTCATGTAAAAGGAACGTTTCCAGCATTAAACAGGCCTCCCGTGATGAAAACTACATTCTGTTGTCACTTTCATGTAAAAGCCAGGTTTTGGTCTGTAAACTGACCTCCCGTGGAGAAATCCACATTATCTGCTTAGTTTCATGTAAATGCTATGTTTCCAGCATTAAACAGTGCTCTACTGTTGAAAACTACATTCTGTGCTTAATTTCATGTAAAAGCTATGTTTACACCATCAAACAGGCGTCCCGTGATAAAAACTTCATTCTGCTGTCACTTTCATGTAAAAGGAACGTTTCCAGCATTAAACAGGCCTCCCGTGATGAAAACTCCATTATATGATTACTTTCATGTAAAAGGAACGTTTCCAGCATGAAACAGGCCTCCCGTGATGAAAACTACATTCTGTTGTCACTTTCATGTAAAAGCCAGGTTTTGGTCTGTAAACTGACCTCCAGTGGAGAAATCCACATTATCTGCTTAGTTTCATGTAAAAGCTATGTTTCCAGCATTAAACAGTGCTCTTGTGTTGAAAACTACATTCTGTGCTTACTTGCATGTGAAAGCTACGTTTACACCATCAAACAGGCCTCCCGTGACGAAATTCACATTATATGCTTACTTTCAAGTAAAAGCTACGTTTACACCATCAAACAGGCCTCCCGTGATGAAAACTTCATTCTGCTGTCACTTTCATGTAAAAGGAACGTTTCCAGCATTAAACAGGCCTCCCGTGATGAAAACTACATTCTGTTTTCACTTTCATGTCAAAGCCAGGTTTTGGTCTGTAAACTGACCTCCAGTGGAGAAATCCACATTATCTGCTTAATTTCATGTAAAAGCTATGTTTCCAGCATTAAACAGTTCTCTTGTGTTGAAAACTACATTCTGTGCTTACTTTCATGTGAAAGCTACGTTTACACCATCAAACAGGCCTCGCGTGACGAAATCCACATTATATGCTTACTTTCAAGTAAAAGCTACGTTTACACCATCAAACAGGCCTCCCGTGATGAAAACTTCATTCTGCTGTCACTTTCATGTAAAAGCTACGTTTGCAGCATTAAACAGGCCTCCCGTGATGAAAACTACATTATATGCTTACTTTCATGTAAAAGGAACGTTTCCAGCATTAAACAGGCCTCCCGTGATGAAAACTACATTCTGTTGTCACTTTCATGTAAAAGCCAGGTTTTGGTCTGTAAACTGACCTCCCGTGGAGAAATCCACATTATCTGCTTAGTTTCATGTAAATGCTATTTTTCCAGCATTAAACAATGCTCTACTGTTGAAAACTACATTCTGTGCTTAATTTCATGTAAAAGCTATGTTTACAGCATTAAACAGTTCTCTTGTGTTGAAAACTACATTCTGTGCTTACTTTCATGTGAAAGCTACGTTTACACCATCAAACAGGCCTCCCATGATGAAAACTACATTCTGCTGTCACTTTCATGTAAAAGGAACGTTTCCAGCATTAAACAGGCCTCCCGTGATGACAACTACATTCTGTTGTCACTTTCATGTAAAAGCTATGTTTCCAACATTAAACAGGCCTCTAGTGTTGTAAACTACATTCTGTGTTCACTTTTGTGTAAAAGCTACGTTTACACCATCAAACAGGCCTCCCGTGATGAAATCTACATTCTGTTGTCATTTTCATGTAAAAGCCAGGTTTTGGTCTGTAAACTGACCTCCCGTGGAGAAATCCACATTATCTGCTTAGTTTCATGTAAAAGCTATGTTTCCAGCATTAAACAGTGCTCTTGTGTTGAAAACTACATTCTGTGCTTACTTTCATGTGAAAGCTACGTTTACACCATCAAACAGGCCTCGCGTGACGAAATCCACATTATATGCTTACTTTCAAGTAAAAGCTACGTTTACACCATCAAACAGGCGTCCCGTGATAAAAACTTCATTCTGCTGTCACTTTCATGTAAAAGGAACGTTTGCAGCATTAAACAGGCCTCCCGTGATGAAAACTACATTATATGATTACTTTCATGTAAAAGCCAGGTTTTGGTATGTAAACTGACCTCCAGTGGAGAAATCCACATTATCTGCTTAATTTCATGTAAAAGCTATGTTTCCAGCATTAAACAGTTCTCTTGTGTTGAAAACTACATTCTGTGCTTACTTTCATGTGAAAGTTACGTTTACACCATCAAACAGTTCTCTTGTGTTGAAAACTACATTCTGTGCTTACTTTCAAGTAAAAGCTACGTTTACACCATCAAACAGGCGTCCCGTGATAAAAACTTCATTCTGCTGTCACTTTCATGTAAAAGGAACGTTACCAGCATTAAACAGGCCTCCCGTGATGAAAACTACATTCTGTTGTCACTTTCATGTAAAAGCCAGGTTTTGGTCTGTAAACTGACCTCCCGTGGAGAAATCCACATTATCTGCTTAGTTTCATGTAAAAGCTATGTTTCCAGCATTAAACAGTGCTCTACTGTTGAAAACTACATTCTGTGCTTACTTTCATGTAAAAGCTATGTTTCCAGCATTAAACAGTTCTCTTGTGTTGAAAACTACATTCTGTGCTTACTTTCATGTGAAAGCTACGTTTACACCATCAAACAGGCCTCCCATGATGAAAACTACATTCTTCTGTCACTTTCATGTAAAAGGAACGTTTCCAGCATTAAACAGGCCTCCCGTGATGAAAACTACATTCTGTTGTCACTTTCATGTAAAAGCCAGGTTTTGGTCTGTAAACTGACCTCCCGTGGAGAAATCCACATTATCTGCTTAGTTTCATGTAAAAGCTATTTTTCCAGCATTAAACAGTGCTCTAGTGTTGAAAATAACATTCTGTGCTTACTTTCATGTAAAAGCTACGTTTACACCATCAAACTGGCCTCCTGTGATGAAATTCACATTATATGCTTAGTTTCATGTAAAAGCCTTGTTTCCAGCATTAAACAGTGCTCTAGTGTTGAAAACTACATTCTGTGCTTACTTTCATGTGAAAGCTACGTTTACACCATCAAACAGTTCTCTTGTGTTGAAAACTACATTCTGTGCTTACTTTCAAGTAAAAGCTACGTTTACACCATCAAACAGGCGTCCCGTGATAAAAACTTCATTCTGCTGTCACTTTCATGTAAAAGGAACGTTACCAGCATTAAACAGGCCTCCCGTGATGAAAACTACATTCTGTTGTCACTTTTATGTAATAGCCAGGTTTTGGTCTGTAAAACTGACCTCCCGTGGAGAAATCCACATTATCTGCTTAGTTTCATGTAAAAGCTATGTTTCCAGCATTAAACAGTGCTCTAGTGTTGAAAACTACATTCTGTGCTTACTTTCATGTAAAAGCTATGTTTCCAGCATTAAACAGTGCTCTAGTGTTGAAAACTACATTCTGTGCTTACTTTCATGTAAAAGCTATGTTTCCAGCATTAAACAGTGCTCTAGTGTTGAAAACTACATTCTGTGCTTACTTTCATGTAAAAGCTATGTTTCCAGCATTAAACAGTGCTCTAGTGTTGAAAACTACATTCTGTGCTTACTTTCATGTAAAAGCTATGTTTCCAGCATTAAACAGTGCTCTAGTGTTGAAAACTACATTCTGTGCTTACTTTCATGTAAAAGGAACGTTTCCAGCATTAAACAGGCCTCCCGTGATGAAAACTTCATTCTGCTGTCACTTTCATGTAAAAGGAACGTTTCCAGCATTAAACAGGCTTCCCGTGATGAAAACTACATTCTGTTGTCATTTTCATGTAAAAGCCAGGTTTTGGTCTGTAAACTGACCTCCCGTGGAGAAATCCACATTATCTGCTTAGTTTCATGTAAAAGCTATGTTTCCAGCATTAAACAGTGCTCTACTGTTGAAAACTACATTCTGTGCTTAATTTCATGTAAAAGCTATGTTTCCAGCATTAAACAGTTCTCTTGTGTTGAAAACTACATTCTGTGCTTACTTTCATGTGAAAGCTACGTTTACACCATCAAACAGGCCTCCCGTGACGAAATTCACATTATATGCTTACTTTCAAGTAAAAGCTACGTTTACACTATCAAACAGGCCTCCCGTGATGAAAACTTCATTCTGCTGTCACTTTCATGTAAAAGGAACGTTTCCAGCATTAAACAGGCCTCCCGTGATGAAAACTACATTCTGTTGTCACTTTCATGTAAAAGCCAGGTTTTGGTCTGTAAACTGACCTCCTGTGGAGAAATCCACATTATCTGCTTAGTTTCATGTAAAAGCTATGTTTCCAGCATTAAACAGTGCTCTAGTGTTGAAAACTACATTCTGTGCTTACTTTCATGTGAAAGCTACGTTTATACCATCAAACAGGCCTCCCGTGACGAAATCCACATTATATGCTTACTTTCAAGTAAAAGCTACGTTTACACCATCAAACAGGCCTCCCATGATGAAAACTACATTCTGCTGTCACTTTCATGTAAAAGGAACGTTTCCAGCATTAAACAGGCCTCCCGTGATGAAAACTACATTCTGTTGTCACTTTCATGTAAAAGCCAGGTTTTAGGTAGTAAACTGACCTCCTGTGATGAAATCCACATGATCTACTTAGTTTCATGTAAAAGGTATTTTTCCAGCATTAAACAGTGCTCTAGTGTTGAAAATAACATTCTGTGCTTACTTTCATGTAAAAGCTACGTTTACACAAACTGACCTCCCGTGGAGAAATCCACATTATCTGCTTAGTTTCATGTAAAAGCTATGTTTCCAGCATTAAACAGTGCTCTAGTGTTGAAAACTACATTCTGTGCTTACTTTCATGTAAAAGCTACGTTGACACTCTCAAACAGGCCTCCCATGATGAAAACTACATTCTGCTGTCACGTTCATGTAAAAGGAACGTTTCCAGCATTAAACAGGCCTCCCGTGATGAAAACTACATTCTGTTGTCATTTTCATGTAAAAGCCAGGTTTTGGTCTGTAAACTGACCTCCCGTGGAGAAATCCACATTATCTGCTTAGTTTCATGTAAAAGCTATGTTTCCAGCATTAAACAGTGCTCTACTGTTGAAAACTACATTCTGTGCTTAATTTCATGTAAAAGCTATGTTTACAGCATTAAACAGTTCTCTTGTGTTGAAAACTACATTCTGTGCTTACTTTCATGTGAAAGCTACATTTACACCATCAAACAGGCGTCCCGTGATAAAAACTTCATTCTGCTGTCACTTTCATGTAAAAGAACGTTTCCAGCATTAAACAGGCCTCCCGTGATGAAAACTACATTATATGATTACTTTCATGTAAAAGGAACGTTTCCAGCATTAAACAGGCCTCCCGTGATGAAAACTACATTCTGTTGTCACTTTCATGTAAAAGCCAGGTTTTGGTCTGTAAACTGACCTCCAGTGGAGAAATCCACATTATCTGCTTAGTTTCATGTAAAAGCCTTGTTTCCAGCATTAAACAGTGCTCTTGTGTTGAAAACTACATTCTGTGCTTACTTGCATGTGAAAGCTACGTTTACACCATCAAACAGGCCTCCCGTGACGAAATCCACATTATATGCTTACTTTCAAGTAAAAGCTACGTTTACACCATCAAAGGCCTCCCGTGATGAAAACTTCATTCTGCTGTCACTTTCATGTAAAAGGAACGTTTGCAGCATTACACAGGCCTCACGTGGAGAAATCCACATTATCTGCTTAGTTTCATTTAAAAGGTATGTTTCCAGCATTAAACAGTGCTCTACTGTTGAAAACTACATTCTGTGCTTAATTTCATGTAAAAGCTATGTTTACAGCATTAAACAGTTCTCTTGTGTTGAAAACTACATTCTGTGCTTACTTTCATGTGAAAGCTACGTTTACACCATCAAAAAGGCCTCGCGTGACGAAATCCACATTATATGCTTACTTTCAAGTAAAAGCTACGTTTACACCATCAAACAGGCGTCCCGTGATGAAAACTTCATTCTGTTGTCTCTTTCATGTAAAAGCTATGTTTCCAACATTAAACAGGCCTCTAGTGTTGTAAACTACATTCTGTGTTCACTTTTGTGTAAAAGCTACGTTTACACCATCAAACAGGCCTCGCGTGACGAAATCCACATTATATGCTTACTTTCAAGTAAAAGCTACGTTTACACCATCAAACAGGCGTCCCGTGATGAAAACTTCATTCTGCTGTCACTTTCATGTAAAAGGAACGTTTCCAGCATTAAACAGGCCTCCCGTGATGAAAACTACATTCTGTTTTCACTTTCATGTAAAAGCCAGGTTTTGGTCTGTAAACTGACCTCCAGTGGAGAAATCCACATTATCTGCTTAATTTCATGTAAAAGCTATGTTTCCAGCATTAAACAGTTCTCTTGTGTTGAAAACTACATTCTGTGCTTACTTTCATGTGAAAGCTACGTTTACACCATCAAACAGGCCTCGCGTGACGAAATCCACATTATATGCTTACTTTCAAGTAAAAGCTACGTTTACACCATCAAACAGGCCTCCCGTGATGAAAACTTCATTCTGCTGTCACTTTCATGTAAAAGGAACGTTTGCAGCATTAAACAGGCCTCCCGTGATGAAAACTACATTATATGCTTACTTTCATGTAAAAGGAACGTTTCCAGCATTAAACAGGCCTCCCGTGATGAAAACTACATTCTGTTGTCACTTTCATGTAAAAGCCAGGTTTTGGTCTGTAAACTGACCTCCCGTGGAGAAATCCACATTATCTGCTTAGTTTCATGTAAATGCTATGTTTCCAGCATTAAACAGTGCTCTACTGTTGAAAACTACATTCTGTGCTTAATTTCATGTAAAAGCTATGTTTACACCATCAAACAGGCGTCCCGTGATAAAAACTTCATTCTGCTGTCACTTTCATGTAAAAGGAACGTTTCCAGCATTAAACAGGCCTCCCGTGATGAAAACTCCATTATATGATTACTTTCATGTAAAAGGAACGTTTCCAGCATGAAACAGGCCTCCCGTGATGAAAACTACATTCTGTTGTCACTTTCATGTAAAAGCCAGGTTTTGGTCTGTAAACTGACCTCCAGTGGAGAAATCCACATTATCTGCTTAGTTTCATGTAAAAGCTATGTTTCCAGCATTAAACAGTGCTCTTGTGTTGAAAACTACATTCTGTGCTTACTTGCATGTGAAAGCTATGTTTACACCATCAAACAGGCCTCCCGTGACGAAATTCACATTATATGCTTACTTTCAAGTAAAAGCTACGTTTACACCATCAAACAGGCCTCCCGTGATGAAAACTTCATTCTGCTGTCACTTTCATGTAAAAGGAACGTTTCCAGCATTAAACAGGCCTCCCGTGATGAAAACTACATTCTGTTTTCACTTTCATGTCAAAGCCAGGTTTTGGTCTGTAAACTGACCTCCAGTGGAGAAATCCACATTATCTGCTTAATTTCATGTAAAAGCTATGTTTCCAGCATTAAACAGTTCTCTTGTGTTGAAAACTACATTCTGTGCTTACTTTCATGTGAAAGCTACGTTTACACCATCAAACAGGCCTCGCGTGACGAAATCCACATTATATGCTTACTTTCAAGTAAAAGCTACGTTTACACCATCAAACAGGCCTCCCGTGATGAAAACTTCATTCTGCTGTCACTTTCATGTAAAAGCTACGTTTGCAGCATTAAACAGGCCTCCCGTGATGAAAACTACATTATATGCTTACTTTCATGTAAAAGGAACGTTTCCAGCATTAAACAGGCCTCCCGTGATGAAAACTACATTCTGTTGTCACTTTCATGTAAAAGCCAGGTTTTGGTCTGTAAACTGACCTCCCGTGGAGAAATCCACATTATCTGCTTAGTTTCATGTAAATGCTATTTTTCCAGCATTAAACAATGCTCTACTGTTGAAAACTACATTCTGTGCTTAATTTCATGTAAAAGCTATGTTTACAGCATTAAACAGTTCTCTTGTGTTGAAAACTACATTCTGTGCTTACTTTCATGTGAAAGCTACGTTTACACCATCAAACAGGCCTCCCATGATGAAAACTACATTCTGCTGTCACTTTCATGTAAAAGGAACGTTTCCAGCATTAAACAGGCCTCCCGTGATGACAACTACATTCTGTTGTCACTTTCATGTAAAAGCTATGTTTCCAACATTAAACAGGCCTCTAGTGTTGTAAACTACATTCTGTGTTCACTTTTGTGTAAAAGCTACGTTTACACCATCAAACAGGCCTCCCGTGATGAAATCTACATTCTGTTGTCATTTTCATGTAAAAGCCAGGTTTTGGTCTGTAAACTGACCTCCCGTGGAGAAATCCACATTATCTGCTTAGTTTCATGTAAAAGCTATGTTTCCAGCATTAAACAGTGCTCTTGTGTTGAAAACTACATTCTGTGCTTACTTTCATGTGAAAGCTACGTTTACACCATCAAACAGGCCTCGCGTGACGAAATCCACATTATATGCTTACTTTCAAGTAAAAGCTACGTTTACACCATCAAACAGGCGTCCCGTGATAAAAACTTCATTCTGCTGTCACTTTCATGTAAAAGGAACGTTTGCAGCATTAAACAGGCCTCCCGTGATGAAAACTACATTATATGATTACTTTCATGTAAAAGCCAGGTTTTGGTATGTAAACTGACCTCCAGTGGAGAAATCCACATTATCTGCTTAATTTCATGTAAAAGCTATGTTTCCAGCATTAAACAGTTCTCTTGTGTTGAAAACTACATTCTGTGCTTACTTTCATGTGAAAGCTACGTTTACACCATCAAACAGTTCTCTTGTGTTGAAAACTACATTCTGTGCTTACTTTCAAGTAAAAGCTACGTTTACACCATCAAACAGGCGTCCCGTGATAAAAACTTCATTCTGCTGTCACTTTCATGTAAAAGGAACGTTACCAGCATTAAACAGGCCTCCCGTGATGAAAACTACATTCTGTTGTCACTTTCATGTAAAAGCCAGGTTTTGGTCTGTAAACTGACCTCCCGTGGAGAAATCCACATTATCTGCTTAGTTTCATGTAAAAGCTATGTTTCCAGCATTAAACAGTGCTCTACTGTTGAAAACTACATTCTGTGCTTACTTTCATGTAAAAGCTATGTTTCCAGCATTAAACAGTTCTCTTGTGTTGAAAACTACATTCTGTGCTTACTTTCATGTGAAAGCTACGTTTACACCATCAAACAGGCCTCCCATGATGAAAACTACATTCTTCTGTCACTTTCATGTAAAAGGAACGTTTCCAGCATTAAACAGGCCTCCCGTGATGAAAACTACATTCTGTTGTCACTTTCATGTAAAAGCCAGGTTTTGGTCTGTAAACTGACCTCCCGTGGAGAAATCCACATTATCTGCTTAGTTTCATGTAAATGCTATGTTTCCAGCATTAAACAGTGCTCTACTGTTGAAAACTACATTCTGTGCTTAATTTCATGTAAAAGCTATGTTTACACCATCAAACAGGCGTCCCGTGATAAAAACTTCATTCTGCTGTCACTTTCATGTAAAAGGAACGTTTCCAGCATTAAACAGGCCTCCCGTGATGAAAACTCCATTATATGATTACTTTCATGTAAAAGGAACGTTTCCAGCATGAAACAGGCCTCCCGTGATGAAAACTACATTCTGTTTTCACTTTCATGTCAAAGCCAGGTTTTGGTCTGTAAACTGACCTCCAGTGGAGAAATCCACATTATCTGCTTAATTTCATGTAAAAGCTATGTTTCCAGCATTAAACAGTTCTCTTGTGTTGAAAACTACATTCTGTGCTTAATTTCATGTAAAAGCTATGTTTACAGCATTAAACAGTTCTCTTGTGTTGAAAACTACATTCTGTGCTTACTTTCATGTGAAAGCTACGTTTACACCATCAAACAGGCCTCCCATGATGAAAACTACATTCTGCTGTCACTTTCATGTAAAAGGAACGTTTCCAGCATTAAACAGGCCTCCCGTGATGACAACTACATTCTGTTGTCACTTTCATGTAAAAGCTATGTTTCCAACATTAAACAGGCCTCTAGTGTTGTAAACTACATTCTGTGTTCACTTTTGTGTAAAAGCTACGTTTACACCATCAAACAGGCCTCCCGTGATGAAATCTACATTCTGTTGTCATTTTCATGTAAAAGCCAGGTTTTGGTCTGTAAACTGACCTCCCGTGGAGAAATCCACATTATCTGCTTAGTTTCATGTAAAAGCTATGTTTCCAGCATTAAACAGTGCTCTACTGTTGAAAACTACATTCTGTGCTTACTTTCATGTAAAAGCTATGTTTCCAGCATTAAACAGTTCTCTTGTGTTGAAAACTACATTCTGTGCTTACTTTCATGTGAAAGCTACGTTTACACCATCAAACAGGCCTCCCATGATGAAAACTACATTCTTCTGTCACTTTCATGTAAAAGGAACGTTTCCAGCATTAAACAGGCCTCCCGTGATGAAAACTACATTCTGTTGTCACTTTTATGTAATAGCCAGGTTTTGGTCTGTAAAACTGACCTCCCGTGGAGAAATCCACATTATCTGCTTAGTTTCATGTAAAAGCTATGTTTCCAGCATTAAACAGTGCTCTAGTGTTGAAAACTACATTCTGTGCTTACTTTCATGTAAAAGCTATGTTTCCAGCATTAAACAGTGCTCTAGTGTTGAAAACTACATTCTGTGCTTACTTTCATGTAAAAGCTATGTTTCCAGCATTAAACAGTGCTCTAGTGTTGAAAACTACATTCTGTGCTTACTTTCATGTAAAAGGAACGTTTCCAGCATTAAACAGGCCTCCCGTGATGAAAACTTCATTCTGCTGTCACTTTCATGTAAAAGGAACGTTTCCAGCATTAAACAGGCTTCCCGTGATGAAAACTACATTCTGTTGTCATTTTCATGTAAAAGCCAGGTTTTGGTCTGTAAACTGACCTCCCGTGGAGAAATCCACATTATCTGCTTAGTTTCATGTAAAAGCTATGTTTCCAGCATTAAACAGTGCTCTACTGTTGAAAACTACATTCTGTGCTTAATTTCATGTAAAAGCTATGTTTCCAGCATTAAACAGTTCTCTTGTGTTGAAAACTACATTCTGTGCTTACTTTCATGTGAAAGCTACGTTTACACCATCAAACAGGCCTCCCGTGACGAAATTCACATTATATGCTTACTTTCAAGTAAAAGCTACGTTTACACTATCAAACAGGCCTCCCGTGATGAAAACTTCATTCTGCTGTCACTTTCATGTAAAAGGAACGTTTCCAGCATTAAACAGGCCTCCCGTGATGAAAACTACATTCTGTTGTCACTTTCATGTAAAAGCCAGGTTTTGGTCTGTAAACTGACCTCCTGTGGAGAAATCCACATTATCTGCTTAGTTTCATGTAAAAGCTATGTTTCCAGCATTAAACAGTGCTCTAGTGTTGAAAACTACATTCTGTGCTTACTTTCATGTGAAAGCTACGTTTACACCATCAAACAGGCCTCCCGTGACGAAATCCACATTATATGCTTACTTTCAAGTAAAAGCTACGTTTACACCATCAAACAGGCCTCCCATGATGAAAACTACATTCTGCTGTCACTTTCATGTAAAAGGAACGTTTCCAGCATTAAACAGGCCTCCCGTGATGAAAACTACATTCTGTTGTCACTTTCATGTAAAAGCCAGGTTTTAGGTAGTAAACTGACCTCCTGTGATGAAATCCACATGATCTACTTAGTTTCATGTAAAAGGTATTTTTCCAGCATTAAACAGTGCTCTAGTGTTGAAAATAACATTCTGTGCTTACTTTCATGTAAAAGCTACGTTTACACAAACTGACCTCCCGTGGAGAAATCCACATTATCTGCTTAGTTTCATGTAAAAGCTATGTTTCCAGCATTAAACAGTGCTCTAGTGTTGAAAACTACATTCTGTGCTTACTTTCATGTAAAAGCTACGTTGACACTCTCAAACAGGCCTCCCATGATGAAAACTACATTCTGCTGTCACGTTCATGTAAAAGGAACGTTTCCAGCATTAAACAGGCCTCCCGTGATGAAAACTACATTCTGTTGTCATTTTCATGTAAAAGCCAGGTTTTGGTCTGTAAACTGACCTCCCGTGGAGAAATCCACATTATCTGCTTAGTTTCATGTAAAAGCTATGTTTCCAGCATTAAACAGTGCTCTACTGTTGAAAACTACATTCTGTGCTTAATTTCATGTAAAAGCTATGTTTACAGCATTAAACAGTTCTCTTGTGTTGAAAACTACATTCTGTGCTTACTTTCATGTGAAAGCTACATTTACACCATCAAACAGGCGTCCCGTGATAAAAACTTCATTCTGCTGTCACTTTCATGTAAAAGAACGTTTCCAGCATTAAACAGGCCTCCCGTGATGAAAACTACATTATATGATTACTTTCATGTAAAAGGAACGTTTCCAGCATTAAACAGGCCTCCCGTGATGAAAACTACATTCTGTTGTCACTTTCATGTAAAAGCCAGGTTTTGGTCTGTAAACTGACCTCCAGTGGAGAAATCCACATTATCTGCTTAGTTTCATGTAAAAGCCTTGTTTCCAGCATTAAACAGTGCTCTTGTGTTGAAAACTACATTCTGTGCTTACTTGCATGTGAAAGCTACGTTTACACCATCAAACAGGCCTCCCGTGACGAAATCCACATTATATGCTTACTTTCAAGTAAAAGCTACGTTTACACCATCAAAGGCCTCCCGTGATGAAAACTTCATTCTGCTGTCACTTTCATGTAAAAGGAACGTTTGCAGCATTACACAGGCCTCACGTGGAGAAATCCACATTATCTGCTTAGTTTCATTTAAAAGGTATGTTTCCAGCATTAAACAGTGCTCTACTGTTGAAAACTACATTCTGTGCTTAATTTCATGTAAAAGCTATGTTTACAGCATTAAACAGTTCTCTTGTGTTGAAAACTACATTCTGTGCTTACTTTCATGTGAAAGCTACGTTTACACCATCAAACAGGCCTCGCGTGACGAAATCCACATTATATGCTTACTTTCAAGTAAAAGCTACGTTTACACCATCAAACAGGCGTCCCGTGATGAAAACTTCATTCTGTTGTCTCTTTCATGTAAAAGCTATGTTTCCAACATTAAACAGGCCTCTAGTGTTGTAAACTACATTCTGTGTTCACTTTTGTGTAAAAGCTACGTTTACACCATCAAACAGGCCTCGCGTGACGAAATCCACATTATATGCTTACTTTCAAGTAAAAGCTACGTTTACACCATCAAACAGGCGTCCCGTGATGAAAACTTCATTCTGCTGTCACTTTCATGTAAAAGGAACGTTTCCAGCATTAAACAGGCCTCCCGTGATGAAAACTACATTCTGTTTTCACTTTCATGTAAAAGCCAGGTTTTGGTCTGTAAACTGACCTCCAGTGGAGAAATCCACATTATCTGCTTAATTTCATGTAAAAGCTATGTTTCCAGCATTAAACAGTTCTCTTGTGTTGAAAACTACATTCTGTGCTTACTTTCATGTGAAAGCTACGTTTACACCATCAAACAGGCCTCGCGTGACGAAATCCACATTATATGCTTACTTTCAAGTAAAAGCTACGTTTACACCATCAAACAGGCCTCCCGTGATGAAAACTTCATTCTGCTGTCACTTTCATGTAAAAGGAACGTTTGCAGCATTAAACAGGCCTCCCGTGATGAAAACTACATTATATGCTTACTTTCATGTAAAAGGAACGTTTCCAGCATTAAACAGGCCTCCCGTGATGAAAACTACATTCTGTTGTCACTTTCATGTAAAAGCCAGGTTTTGGTCTGTAAACTGACCTCCCGTGGAGAAATCCACATTATCTGCTTAGTTTCATGTAAATGCTATGTTTCCAGCATTAAACAGTGCTCTACTGTTGAAAACTACATTCTGTGCTTAATTTCATGTAAAAGCTATGTTTACACCATCAAACAGGCGTCCCGTGATAAAAACTTCATTCTGCTGTCACTTTCATGTAAAAGGAACGTTTCCAGCATTAAACAGGCCTCCCGTGATGAAAACTCCATTATATGATTACTTTCATGTAAAAGGAACGTTTCCAGCATGAAACAGGCCTCCCGTGATGAAAACTACATTCTGTTGTCACTTTCATGTAAAAGCCAGGTTTTGGTCTGTAAACTGACCTCCAGTGGAGAAATCCACATTATCTGCTTAGTTTCATGTAAAAGCTATGTTTCCAGCATTAAACAGTGCTCTTGTGTTGAAAACTACATTCTGTGCTTACTTGCATGTGAAAGCTATGTTTACACCATCAAACAGGCCTCCCGTGACGAAATTCACATTATATGCTTACTTTCAAGTAAAAGCTACGTTTACACCATCAAACAGGCCTCCCGTGATGAAAACTTCATTCTGCTGTCACTTTCATGTAAAAGGAACGTTTCCAGCATTAAACAGGCCTCCCGTGATGAAAACTACATTCTGTTTTCACTTTCATGTCAAAGCCAGGTTTTGGTCTGTAAACTGACCTCCAGTGGAGAAATCCACATTATCTGCTTAATTTCATGTAAAAGCTATGTTTCCAGCATTAAACAGTTCTCTTGTGTTGAAAACTACATTCTGTGCTTACTTTCATGTGAAAGCTACGTTTACACCATCAAACAGGCCTCGCGTGACGAAATCCACATTATATGCTTACTTTCAAGTAAAAGCTACGTTTACACCATCAAACAGGCCTCCCGTGATGAAAACTTCATTCTGCTGTCACTTTCATGTAAAAGCTACGTTTGCAGCATTAAACAGGCCTCCCGTGATGAAAACTACATTATATGCTTACTTTCATGTAAAAGGAACGTTTCCAGCATTAAACAGGCCTCCCGTGATGAAAACTACATTCTGTTGTCACTTTCATGTAAAAGCCAGGTTTTGGTCTGTAAACTGACCTCCCGTGGAGAAATCCACATTATCTGCTTAGTTTCATGTAAATGCTATTTTTCCAGCATTAAACAATGCTCTACTGTTGAAAACTACATTCTGTGCTTAATTTCATGTAAAAGCTATGTTTACAGCATTAAACAGTTCTCTTGTGTTGAAAACTACATTCTGTGCTTACTTTCATGTGAAAGCTACGTTTACACCATCAAACAGGCCTCCCATGATGAAAACTACATTCTGCTGTCACTTTCATGTAAAAGGAACGTTTCCAGCATTAAACAGGCCTCCCGTGATGACAACTACATTCTGTTGTCACTTTCATGTAAAAGCTATGTTTCCAACATTAAACAGGCCTCTAGTGTTGTAAACTACATTCTGTGTTCACTTTTGTGTAAAAGCTACGTTTACACCATCAAACAGGCCTCCCGTGATGAAATCTACATTCTGTTGTCATTTTCATGTAAAAGCCAGGTTTTGGTCTGTAAACTGACCTCCCGTGGAGAAATCCACATTATCTGCTTAGTTTCATGTAAAAGCTATGTTTCCAGCATTAAACAGTGCTCTTGTGTTGAAAACTACATTCTGTGCTTACTTTCATGTGAAAGCTACGTTTACACCATCAAACAGGCCTCGCGTGACGAAATCCACATTATATGCTTACTTTCAAGTAAAAGCTACGTTTACACCATCAAACAGGCGTCCCGTGATAAAAACTTCATTCTGCTGTCACTTTCATGTAAAAGGAACGTTTGCAGCATTAAACAGGCCTCCCGTGATGAAAACTACATTATATGATTACTTTCATGTAAAAGCCAGGTTTTGGTATGTAAACTGACCTCCAGTGGAGAAATCCACATTATCTGCTTAATTTCATGTAAAAGCTATGTTTCCAGCATTAAACAGTTCTCTTGTGTTGAAAACTACATTCTGTGCTTACTTTCATGTGAAAGCTACGTTTACACCATCAAACAGTTCTCTTGTGTTGAAAACTACATTCTGTGCTTACTTTCAAGTAAAAGCTACGTTTACACCATCAAACAGGCGTCCCGTGATAAAAACTTCATTCTGCTGTCACTTTCATGTAAAAGGAACGTTACCAGCATTAAACAGGCCTCCCGTGATGAAAACTACATTCTGTTGTCACTTTCATGTAAAAGCCAGGTTTTGGTCTGTAAACTGACCTCCCGTGGAGAAATCCACATTATCTGCTTAGTTTCATGTAAAAGCTATGTTTCCAGCATTAAACAGTGCTCTACTGTTGAAAACTACATTCTGTGCTTACTTTCATGTAAAAGCTATGTTTCCAGCATTAAACAGTTCTCTTGTGTTGAAAACTACATTCTGTGCTTACTTTCATGTGAAAGCTACGTTTACACCATCAAACAGGCCTCCCATGATGAAAACTACATTCTTCTGTCACTTTCATGTAAAAGGAACGTTTCCAGCATTAAACAGGCCTCCCGTGATGAAAACTACATTCTGTTGTCACTTTCATGTAAAAGCCAGGTTTTGGTCTGTAAACTGACCTCCCGTGGAGAAATCCACATTATCTGCTTAGTTTCATGTAAATGCTATGTTTCCAGCATTAAACAGTGCTCTACTGTTGAAAACTACATTCTGTGCTTAATTTCATGTAAAAGCTATGTTTACACCATCAAACAGGCGTCCCGTGATAAAAACTTCATTCTGCTGTCACTTTCATGTAAAAGGAACGTTTCCAGCATTAAACAGGCCTCCCGTGATGAAAACTCCATTATATGATTACTTTCATGTAAAAGGAACGTTTCCAGCATGAAACAGGCCTCCCGTGATGAAAACTACATTCTGTTTTCACTTTCATGTCAAAGCCAGGTTTTGGTCTGTAAACTGACCTCCAGTGGAGAAATCCACATTATCTGCTTAATTTCATGTAAAAGCTATGTTTCCAGCATTAAACAGTTCTCTTGTGTTGAAAACTACATTCTGTGCTTAATTTCATGTAAAAGCTATGTTTACAGCATTAAACAGTTCTCTTGTGTTGAAAACTACATTCTGTGCTTACTTTCATGTGAAAGCTACGTTTACACCATCAAACAGGCCTCCCATGATGAAAACTACATTCTGCTGTCACTTTCATGTAAAAGGAACGTTTCCAGCATTAAACAGGCCTCCCGTGATGACAACTACATTCTGTTGTCACTTTCATGTAAAAGCTATGTTTCCAACATTAAACAGGCCTCTAGTGTTGTAAACTACATTCTGTGTTCACTTTTGTGTAAAAGCTACGTTTACACCATCAAACAGGCCTCCCGTGATGAAATCTACATTCTGTTGTCATTTTCATGTAAAAGCCAGGTTTTGGTCTGTAAACTGACCTCCCGTGGAGAAATCCACATTATCTGCTTAGTTTCATGTAAAAGCTATGTTTCCAGCATTAAACAGTGCTCTTGTGTTGAAAACTACATTCTGTGCTTACTTTCATGTGAAAGCTACGTTTACACCATCAAACAGGCCTCGCGTGACGAAATCCACATTATATGCTTACTTTCAAGTAAAAGCTACGTTTACACCATCAAACAGGCGTCCCGTGATAAAAACTTCATTCTGCTGTCACTTTCATGTAAAAGGAACGTTTCCAGCATTAAACAGGCCTCCCGTGATGAAAACTACATTATATGATTACTTTCATGTAAAAGCCAGGTTTTGGTCTGTAAACTGACCTCCAGTGGAGAAATCCACATTATCTGCTTAATTTCATGTAAAAGCTATGTTTCCAGCATTAAACAGTTCTCTTGTGTTGAAAACTACATTCTGTGCTTACTTTCATGTGAAAGTTACGTTTACACCATCAAACAGGCCTCCTGTGACGAAATCCACATTATATGCTTACTTTCAAGTAAAAGCTACGTTTACACCATTAAACAGGCCTCCCGTGATGAAAACTTCATTCTGCTGTCACTTTCATGTAAAAGGAACGTTTGCAGCATTAAACAGGCCTCCCGTGATGAAAACTACATTATATGCTTACTTTCATGTAAAAGGAACGTTTCCAGCATTAAACAGGCCACCCGTGATGAAAACTACATTCTGTTGTCACTTTCATGTAAAAGCCAGGTTTTGGTCTGTAGACTGACCTCCAGTGGAGAAATCCACATTATCTGCTTATTTTCATGTAAAATCTATGTTTCCAGCATTAAACAGTGCTCTAGTGTTGAAAACTACATTCTGTGCTTACTTTCATGTAAAAGCTACGTTTACACTATCAAACAGGCCTCCCATGATGAAAACTACATTCTGCTGTCACTTTCATTTAAAAGGAACGTTTCCAGCATTAAACAGGCCTCCCGTGATGAAAACTACATTCTGTTTTCACTTTCATGTAAAAGCCAGGTTTTGGTCTGTAAACTGACCTCCAGTGGAGAAATCCACTATATCTGCTTAGTTTTATGTAAAAGCTATGTTTCCAGCATTAAACAGTGCTCTAGTGTTGAAAACTGCATTCTGTGCTTACTTTCATGTAAAAGCTACGTTTACACTATCAAACAGGCCTCCCATGATGAAATCTACATTTTGCTGTCACTTTCATGTAAAAGGAACGTTTCCAGCATTAAACAGGCCTCCCGTGATGAAAACTACATTCTGTTGTCACTTTCATGTAAAAGCCAGGTTTTAGGTAGTAAACTTACCTCCTGTGATGAAATCCACATGACCTACTTAGTTTTCATGTAAAAGCTATTTTTCCAGCATTAAACAGTGCTCTAGTGTTGAAAATAACATTCTGTGCTTACTTTCATGTAAAAGCTACGTTTACACCATCAAACTGGCCTCCTGTGATGAAATTCACATTATATGCTTAGTTTCATGTAAAAGCCTTGTTTCCAGCATTAAACAGTGCTCTAGTGTTGAAAACTACATTCTGTGCTTACTTTCATGTGAAAGCTACGTTTACACCATCAAACAGTTCTCTTGTGTTGAAAACTACATTCTGTACTTACTTTCAAGTAAAAGCTACGTTTACACCATCAAACAGGTGTCCCGTGATAAAAACTTCATTCTGCTGTCACTTTCATGTAAAAGGAACGTTACCAGCATTAAACAGGCCTCCCGTGATGAAAACTACATTATATGCTTACTTTCATGTAAAAGGAACGTTTCCAGCATTAAACAGGCCTCCCGTGATGAAAACTACATTCTGTTGTCACTTTCATGTAAAAGCCAGGTTTTGGTCTGTAAACTGACCTCCCGTGGAGAAATCCACATTATCTGCTTAGTTTCATGTAAAAGCTATGTTTCCAGCATTAAACAGTGCTCTACTGTTGAAAACTACATTCTGTGCTTACTTTCATGTAAAAGCTATGTTTCCAGCATTAAACAGTTCTCTTGTGTTGAAAACTACATTCTGTGTTAATTTCATGTGAAAGCTACGTTTACACCATCAAACAGGCCTCCCGTGACGAAATCCACATTATATGCTTACTTTCAAGTAAAAGCTACGTTTACACTATCAAACAGGCCTCCCATGATGAAAACTACATTCTTCTGTCACTTTCATGTAAAAGGAACGTTTCCAGCATTAAACAGGCCTCCCGTGATGAAAACTACATTCTGTTGTCACTTTTATGTAATAGCCAGGTTTTGGTCTGTAAAACTGACCTCCCGTGGAGAAATCCACATTATCTGCTTAGTTTCATGTAAAAGCTATGTTTCCAGCATTAAACAGTGCTCTACTGTTGAAAACTACATTCTGTGCTTACTTTCATGTAAAAGCTATGTTTCCAGCATTAAACAGTTCTCTTGTGTTGAAAACTACATTCTGTGCTTACTTTCATGTGAAAGCTACGTTTACACCATCAAACAGGCCTCCCATGATGAAAACTACATTCTTCTGTCACTTTCATGTAAAAGGAACGTTTCCAGCATTAAACAGGCCTCCCGTGATGAAAACTACATTCTGTTGTCACTTTTATGTAATAGCCAGGTTTTGGTCTGTAAAACTGACCTCCCGTGGAGAAATCCACATTATCTGCTTAGTTTCATGTAAAAGCTATGTTTCCAGCATTAAACAGTGCTCTAGTGTTGAAAACTACATTCTGTGCTTACTTTCATGTAAAAGCTATGTTTCCAGCATTAAACAGTGCTCTAGTGTTGAAAACTACATTCTGTGCTTACTTTCATGTAAAAGCTATGTTTCCAGCATTAAACAGTGCTCTAGTGTTGAAAACTACATTCTGTGCTTACTTTCATGTAAAAGGAACGTTTCCAGCATTAAACAGGCCTCCCGTGATGAAAACTTCATTCTGCTGTCACTTTCATGTAAAAGGAACGTTTCCAGCATTAAACAGGCTTCCCGTGATGAAAACTACATTCTGTTGTCATTTTCATGTAAAAGCCAGGTTTTGGTCTGTAAACTGACCTCCCGTGGAGAAATCCACATTATCTGCTTAGTTTCATGTAAAAGCTATGTTTCCAGCATTAAACAGTGCTCTACTGTTGAAAACTACATTCTGTGCTTAATTTCATGTAAAAGCTATGTTTCCAGCATTAAACAGTTCTCTTGTGTTGAAAACTACATTCTGTGCTTACTTTCATGTGAAAGCTACGTTTACACCATCAAACAGGCCTCCCGTGACGAAATTCACATTATATGCTTACTTTCAAGTAAAAGCTACGTTTACACCATCAAACAGGCCTCCCGTGATGAAAACTTCATTCTGCTGTCACTTTCATGTAAAAGGAACGTTTCCAGCATTAAACAGGCCTCCCGTGATGAAAACTACATTCTGTTGTCACTTTCATGTAAAAGCCAGGTTTTGGTCTGTAAACTGACCTCCTGTGGAGAAATCCACATTATCTGCTTAGTTTCATGTAAAAGCTATGTTTCCAGCATTAAACAGTGCTCTAGTGTTGAAAACTACATTCTGTGCTTACTTTCATGTGAAAGCTACGTTTACACCATCAAACAGGCCTCCCGTGACGAAATCCACATTATATGCTTACTTTCAAGTAAAAGCTACGTTTACACTATCAAACAGGCCTCCCATGATGAAAACTACATTCTGCTGTCACTTTCATGTAAAAGGAACGTTTCCAGCATTAAACAGGCCTCCCGTGATGAAAACTACATTCTGTTGTCACTTTCATGTAAAAGCCAGGTTTTAGGTAGTAAACTGACCTCCTGTGATGAAATCCACATGATCTACTTAGTTTCATGTAAAAGGTATTTTTCCAGCATTAAACAGTGCTCTAGTGTTGAAAATAACATTCTGTGCTTACTTTCATGTAAAAGCTACGTTTACACAAACTGACCTCCCGTGGAGAAATCCACATTATCTGCTTAGTTTCATGTAAAAGCTATGTTTCCAGCATTAAACAGTGCTCTAGTGTTGAAAACTACATTCTGTGCTTACTTTCATGTAAAAGCTACGTTGACACTCTCAAACAGGCCTCCCATGATGAAAACTACATTCTGCTGTCACGTTCATGTAAAAGGAACGTTTCCAGCATTAAACAGGCCTCCCGTGATGAAAACTACATTCTGTTGTCATTTTCATGTAAAAGCCAGGTTTTGGTCTGTAAACTGACCTCCCGTGGAGAAATCCACATTATCTGCTTAGTTTCATGTAAAAGCTATGTTTCCAGCATTAAACAGTGCTCTACTGTTGAAAACTACATTCTGTGCTTAATTTCATGTAAAAGCTATGTTTACAGCATTAAACAGTTCTCTTGTGTTGAAAACTACATTCTGTGCTTACTTTCATGTGAAAGCTACATTTACACCATCAAACAGGCGTCCCGTGATAAAAACTTCATTCTGCTGTCACTTTCATGTAAAAGAACGTTTCCAGCATTAAACAGGCCTCCCGTGATGAAAACTACATTATATGATTACTTTCATGTAAAAGGAACGTTTCCAGCATTAAACAGGCCTCCCGTGATGAAAACTACATTCTGTTGTCACTTTCATGTAAAAGCCAGGTTTTGGTCTGTAAACTGACCTCCAGTGGAGAAATCCACATTATCTGCTTAGTTTCATGTAAAAGCCTTGTTTCCAGCATTAAACAGTGCTCTTGTGTTGAAAACTACATTCTGTGCTTACTTGCATGTGAAAGCTACGTTTACACCATCAAACAGGCCTCCCGTGACGAAATCCACATTATATGCTTACTTTCAAGTAAAAGCTACGTTTACACCATCAAACAGGCCTCCCGTGATGAAAACTTCATTCTGCTGTCACTTTCATGTAAAAGGAACGTTTGCAGCATTACACAGGCCTCACGTGGAGAAATCCACATTATCTGCTTAGTTTCATTTAAAAGGTATGTTTCCAGCATTAAACAGTGCTCTACTGTTGAAAACTACATTCTGTGCTTAATTTCATGTAAAAGCTATGTTTACAGCATTAAACAGTTCTCTTGTGTTGAAAACTACATTCTGTGCTTACTTTCATGTGAAAGCTACGTTTACACCATCAAACAGGCCTCGCGTGACGAAATCCACATTATATGCTTACTTTCAAGTAAAAGCTACGTTTACACCATCAAACAGGCGTCCCGTGATGAAAACTTCATTCTGTTGTCTCTTTCATGTAAAAGCTATGTTTCCAACATTAAACAGGCCTCTAGTGTTGTAAACTACATTCTGTGTTCACTTTTGTGTAAAAGCTACGTTTACACCATCAAACAGGCCTCGCGTGACGAAATCCACATTATATGCTTACTTTCAAGTAAAAGCTACGTTTACACCATCAAACAGGCGTCCCGTGATGAAAACTTCATTCTGCTGTCACTTTCATGTAAAAGGAACGTTTCCAGCATTAAACAGGCCTCCCGTGATGAAAACTACATTCTGTTTTCACTTTCATGTAAAAGCCAGGTTTTGGTCTGTAAACTGACCTCCAGTGGAGAAATCCACATTATCTGCTTAATTTCATGTAAAAGCTATGTTTCCAGCATTAAACAGTTCTCTTGTGTTGAAAACTACATTCTGTGCTTACTTTCATGTGAAAGCTACGTTTACACCATCAAACAGGCCTCGCGTGACGAAATCCACATTATATGCTTACTTTCAAGTAAAAGCTACGTTTACACCATCAAACAGGCCTCCCGTGATGAAAACTTCATTCTGCTGTCACTTTCATGTAAAAGGAACGTTTGCAGCATTAAACAGGCCTCCCGTGATGAAAACTACATTATATGCTTACTTTCATGTAAAAGGAACGTTTCCAGCATTAAACAGGCCTCCCGTGATGAAAACTACATTCTGTTGTCACTTTCATGTAAAAGCCAGGTTTTGGTCTGTAAACTGACCTCCCGTGGAGAAATCCACATTATCTGCTTAGTTTCATGTAAATGCTATGTTTCCAGCATTAAACAGTGCTCTACTGTTGAAAACTACATTCTGTGCTTAATTTCATGTAAAAGCTATGTTTACACCATCAAACAGGCGTCCCGTGATAAAAACTTCATTCTGCTGTCACTTTCATGTAAAAGGAACGTTTCCAGCATTAAACAGGCCTCCCGTGATGAAAACTCCATTATATGATTACTTTCATGTAAAAGGAACGTTTCCAGCATGAAACAGGCCTCCCGTGATGAAAACTACATTCTGTTGTCACTTTCATGTAAAAGCCAGGTTTTGGTCTGTAAACTGACCTCCAGTGGAGAAATCCACATTATCTGCTTAGTTTCATGTAAAAGCTATGTTTCCAGCATTAAACAGTGCTCTTGTGTTGAAAACTACATTCTGTGCTTACTTGCATGTGAAAGCTACGTTTACACCATCAAACAGGCCTCCCGTGACGAAATTCACATTATATGCTTACTTTCAAGTAAAAGCTACGTTTACACCATCAAACAGGCCTCCCGTGATGAAAACTTCATTCTGCTGTCACTTTCATGTAAAAGGAACGTTTCCAGCATTAAACAGGCCTCCCGTGATGAAAACTACATTCTGTTTTCACTTTCATGTCAAAGCCAGGTTTTGGTCTGTAAACTGACCTCCAGTGGAGAAATCCACATTATCTGCTTAATTTCATGTAAAAGCTATGTTTCCAGCATTAAACAGTTCTCTTGTGTTGAAAACTACATTCTGTGCTTACTTTCATGTGAAAGCTACGTTTACACCATCAAACAGGCCTCGCGTGACGAAATCCACATTATATGCTTACTTTCAAGTAAAAGCTACGTTTACACCATCAAACAGGCCTCCCGTGATGAAAACTTCATTCTGCTGTCACTTTCATGTAAAAGCTACGTTTGCAGCATTAAACAGGCCTCCCGTGATGAAAACTACATTATATGCTTACTTTCATGTAAAAGGAACGTTTCCAGCATTAAACAGGCCTCCCGTGATGAAAACTACATTCTGTTGTCACTTTCATGTAAAAGCCAGGTTTTGGTCTGTAAACTGACCTCCCGTGGAGAAATCCACATTATCTGCTTAGTTTCATGTAAATGCTATTTTTCCAGCATTAAACAATGCTCTACTGTTGAAAACTACATTCTGTGCTTAATTTCATGTAAAAGCTATGTTTACAGCATTAAACAGTTCTCTTGTGTTGAAAACTACATTCTGTGCTTACTTTCATGTGAAAGCTACGTTTACACCATCAAACAGGCCTCCCATGATGAAAACTACATTCTGCTGTCACTTTCATGTAAAAGGAACGTTTCCAGCATTAAACAGGCCTCCCGTGATGACAACTACATTCTGTTGTCACTTTCATGTAAAAGCTATGTTTCCAACATTAAACAGGCCTCTAGTGTTGTAAACTACATTCTGTGTTCACTTTTGTGTAAAAGCTACGTTTACACCATCAAACAGGCCTCCCGTGATGAAATCTACATTCTGTTGTCATTTTCATGTAAAAGCCAGGTTTTGGTCTGTAAACTGACCTCCCGTGGAGAAATCCACATTATCTGCTTAGTTTCATGTAAAAGCTATGTTTCCAGCATTAAACAGTGCTCTTGTGTTGAAAACTACATTCTGTGCTTACTTTCATGTGAAAGCTACGTTTACACCATCAAACAGGCCTCGCGTGACGAAATCCACATTATATGCTTACTTTCAAGTAAAAGCTACGTTTACACCATCAAACAGGCGTCCCGTGATAAAAACTTCATTCTGCTGTCACTTTCATGTAAAAGGAACGTTTCCAGCATTAAACAGGCCTCCCGTGATGAAAACTACATTATATGATTACTTTCATGTAAAAGCCAGGTTTTGGTCTGTAAACTGACCTCCAGTGGAGAAATCCACATTATCTGCTTAATTTCATGTAAAAGCTATGTTTCCAGCATTAAACAGTTCTCTTGTGTTGAAAACTACATTCTGTGCTTACTTTCATGTGAAAGTTACGTTTACACCATCAAACAGGCCTCCTGTGACGAAATCCACATTATATGCTTACTTTCAAGTAAAAGCTACGTTTACACCATTAAACAGGCCTCCCGTGATGAAAACTTCATTCTGCTGTCACTTTCATGTAAAAGGAACGTTTGCAGCATTAAACAGGCCTCCCGTGATGAAAACTACATTATATGCTTACTTTCATGTAAAAGGAACGTTTCCAGCATTAAACAGGCCACCCGTGATGAAAACTACATTCTGTTGTCACTTTCATGTAAAAGCCAGGTTTTGGTCTGTAGACTGACCTCCAGTGGAGAAATCCACATTATCTGCTTATTTTCATGTAAAATCTATGTTTCCAGCATTAAACAGTGCTCTAGTGTTGAAAACTACATTCTGTGCTTACTTTCATGTAAAAGCTACGTTTACACTATCAAACAGGCCTCCCATGATGAAAACTACATTCTGCTGTCACTTTCATTTAAAAGGAACGTTTCCAGCATTAAACAGGCCTCCCGTGATGAAAACTACATTCTGTTTTCACTTTCATGTAAAAGCCAGGTTTTGGTCTGTAAACTGACCTCCAGTGGAGAAATCCACTATATCTGCTTAGTTTTATGTAAAAGCTATGTTTCCAGCATTAAACAGTGCTCTAGTGTTGAAAACTGCATTCTGTGCTTACTTTCATGTAAAAGCTACGTTTACACTATCAAACAGGCCTCCCATGATGAAATCTACATTTTGCTGTCACTTTCATGTAAAAGGAACGTTTCCAGCATTAAACAGGCCTCCCGTGATGAAAACTACATTCTGTTGTCACTTTCATGTAAAAGCCAGGTTTTAGGTAGTAAACTTACCTCCTGTGATGAAATCCACATGACCTACTTAGTTTTCATGTAAAAGCTATTTTTCCAGCATTAAACAGTGCTCTAGTGTTGAAAATAACATTCTGTGCTTACTTTCATGTAAAAGCTACGTTTACACCATCAAACTGGCCTCCTGTGATGAAATTCACATTATATGCTTAGTTTCATGTAAAAGCCTTGTTTCCAGCATTAAACAGTGCTCTAGTGTTGAAAACTACATTCTGTGCTTACTTTCATGTGAAAGCTACGTTTACACCATCAAACAGTTCTCTTGTGTTGAAAACTACATTCTGTACTTACTTTCAAGTAAAAGCTACGTTTACACCATCAAACAGGTGTCCCGTGATAAAAACTTCATTCTGCTGTCACTTTCATGTAAAAGGAACGTTACCAGCATTAAACAGGCCTCCCGTGATGAAAACTACATTATATGCTTACTTTCATGTAAAAGGAACGTTTCCAGCATTAAACAGGCCTCCCGTGATGAAAACTACATTCTGTTGTCACTTTCATGTAAAAGCCAGGTTTTGGTCTGTAAACTGACCTCCCGTGGAGAAATCCACATTATCTGCTTAGTTTCATGTAAAAGCTATGTTTCCAGCATTAAACAGTGCTCTACTGTTGAAAACTACATTCTGTGCTTACTTTCATGTAAAAGCTATGTTTCCAGCATTAAACAGTTCTCTTGTGTTGAAAACTACATTCTGTGTTAATTTCATGTGAAAGCTACGTTTACACCATCAAACAGGCCTCCCGTGACGAAATCCACATTATATGCTTACTTTCAAGTAAAAGCTACGTTTACACTATCAAACAGGCCTCCCATGATGAAAACTACATTCTTCTGTCACTTTCATGTAAAAGGAACGTTTCCAGCATTAAACAGGCCTCCCGTGATGAAAACTACATTCTGTTGTCACTTTTATGTAATAGCCAGGTTTTGGTCTGTAAAACTGACCTCCCGTGGAGAAATCCACATTATCTGCTTAGTTTCATGTAAAAGCTATGTTTCCAGCATTAAACAGTGCTCTAGTGTTGAAAACTACATTCTGTGCTTACTTTCATGTAAAAGCTATGTTTCCAGCATTAAACAGTGCTCTAGTGTTGAAAACTACATTCTGTGCTTACTTTCATGTAAAAGCTATGTTTCCAGCATTAAACAGTGCTCTAGTGTTGAAAACTACATTCTGTGCTTACTTTCATGTAAAAGCTACGTTTACACTATCAAACAGGCCTCCCGTGATGAAAACTACATTATATGCTTACTTTCATGTAAAAGGAACGTTTCCAGCATTAAACAGGCCTCCCGTGATGAAAACTACATTCTGTTGTCACTTTCATGTAATAGACAGGTTTTGGTCTGTAAACTGACCTCCCGTGGAGAAATCCACATTATCTGCTTAGTTTCATGTAAAAGCTATGTTTCCAGCATTAAACAGTGCTCTAGTGTTGAAAACTACATTCTGTGCTTACTTTCATGTGAAAGCTACGTTTACACCATCAAACAGTTCTCTTGTGTTGAAAACTACATTCTGTACTTACTTTCAAGTAAAAGCTACGTTTACACCATCAAACAGGTGTCCCGTGATAAAAACTTCATTCTGCTGTCACTTTCATGTAAAAGGAACGTTACCAGCATTAAACAGGCCTCCCGTGATGAAAACTACATTATATGCTTACTTTCATGTAAAAGGAACGTTTCCAGCATTAAACAGGCCTCCCGTGATGAAAACTACATTCTGTTGTCACTTTCATGTAAAAGCCAGGTTTTGGTCTGTAAACTGACCTCCCGTGGAGAAATCCACATTATCTGCTTAGTTTCATGTAAAAGCTATGTTTCCAGCATTAAACAGTGCTCTACTGTTGAAAACTACATTCTGTGCTTACTTTCATGTAAAAGCTATGTTTCCAGCATTAAACAGTTCTCTTGTGTTGAAAACTACATTCTGTGTTAATTTCATGTGAAAGCTACGTTTACACCATCAAACAGGCCTCCCGTGACGAAATCCACATTATATGCTTACTTTCAAGTAAAAGCTACGTTTACACTATCAAACAGGCCTCCCATGATGAAAACTACATTCTTCTGTCACTTTCATGTAAAAGGAACGTTTCCAGCATTAAACAGGCCTCCCGTGATGAAAACTACATTCTGTTGTCACTTTTATGTAATAGCCAGGTTTTGGTCTGTAAAACTGACCTCCCGTGGAGAAATCCACATTATCTGCTTAGTTTCATGTAAAAGCTATGTTTCCAGCATTAAACAGTGCTCTAGTGTTGAAAACTACATTCTGTGCTTACTTTCATGTAAAAGCTATGTTTCCAGCATTAAACAGTGCTCTAGTGTTGAAAACTACATTCTGTGCTTACTTTCATGTAAAAGCTATGTTTCCAGCATTAAACAGTGCTCTAGTGTTGAAAACTACATTCTGTGCTTACTTTCATGTAAAAGCTACGTTTACACTATCAAACAGGCCTCCCGTGATGAAAACTACATTATATGCTTACTTTCATGTAAAAGGAAGGTTTCCAGCATTAAACAGGCCTCCCGTGATGAAAACTACATTCTGTTGTCACTTTCATGTAATAGACAGGTTTTGGTCTGTAAACTGACCTCCCGTGGAGAAATCCACATTATCTGCTTAGTTTCATGTAAAAGCTATGTTTCCAGCATTAAACAGTGCTCTTGTGTTGAAAACTACATTCTGTGCTTACTTTCATGTAAAAGCTATGTTTCCAGCATTAAACAGTTCTCTTGTGTTGAAAACTACATTCTGTGCTTACTTTCATGTGAAAGCTACGTTTACACCATCAAACAGGCCTCCCGTGACGAAATCCACATTATATGCTTACTTTCAAGTAAAAGCTACGTGTACACTATCAAACAGGCCTCCCATGATGAAAACTACATTCTTCTGTCACTTTCATGTAAAAGGAACGTTTCCAGCATTAAACAGGCCTCCCGTGATGAAAACTTCATTCTGCTGTCACTTTCATGTAAAAGGAACGTTTCCAGCATTAAACAGGCCTCCCGTGATGAAAACTACATTCTGTTGTCATTTTCATGTAAAAGCCAGGTTTTGGTCTGTAAACTGACCTCCCGTGGAGAAATCCACATTATCTGCTTAGTTTCATGTAAAAGCTATGTTTCCAGCATTAAACAGTGCTCTACTGTTGAAAACTACATTCTGTGCTTAATTTCATGTAAAAGCTATGTTTCCAGCATTAAACAGTTCTCTTGTGTTGAAAACTACATTCTGTGCTTACTTTCATGTGAAAGCTACGTTTACACCATCAAACAGGCCTCGCGTGACGAAATCCACATTATATGCTTACTTTCAAGTAAAAGCTACGTTTACACCATCAAACAGGCGTCCCGTGATAAAAACTTCATTCTACTGTCACTTTCATGTAAAAGGAACGTTTCCAGCATTAAACAGGCCTCCCGTGATGAAAACTACATTATATGATTACTTTCATGTAAAAGGAACGTTTCCAGCATTAAACAGGCCTCCCGTGATGAAAACTTCATTCTGCTGTCACTTTCATGTAAAAGCCAGGTTTTGGTCTGTAAACTGACCTCCAGTGGAGAAATCCACATTATCTGCTTAATTTCATGTAAAAGCTATGTTTCCAGCATTAAACAGTTCTCTTGTGTTGAAAACTACATTCTGTGCTTACTTTCATGTGAAAGCTACGTTTACACCATCAAACAGGCCTCGCGTGACGAAATCCACATTATATGCTTACTTTCAAGTAAAAGTTACGTTTACACCATCAAACAGGCGTCCCGTGATAAAAAGTTCATTCTGCTGTCACTTTCATGTAAAAGGAACGTTTCCAGCATTAAACAGGCCTCCCGTGATGAAAACTACATTATATGATTACTTTCATGTAAAAGGAACGTTTCCAGCATTAAACAGGCCTCCCGTGATGAAAACTTCATTCTGCTGTCACTTTCATGTAAAAGGAACGTTTCCAGCATTAAACAGGCCTCCCGTGATGAAAACTACATTCTGTTGTCACTTTCATGTAAAAGCCAGGTTTTGGTCTGTAAACTGACCTCCAGTGGAGAAATCCACTATATCTGCTTAGTTTCATGTAAAAGCTATGTTTCCAGCATTAAACAGTGCTCTAGTGTTGAAAACTACATTCTGTGCTTACTTTCATGTAAAAGCTACGTTTACACTATCAAACAGGCCTCCCATGATGAAAACTACATTCTGCTGTCACTTTCATGTAAAAGGAACGTTTCCAGCATTAACAGGCCTCCCGTGATGAAAACTACATTCTGGTGTCACTTTCATGTAAAAGCCAGGTTTTAGGCAGTAAACTGACCTCCTGTGATGAAATCCACATGACCTACTTAGTTTCATGTAAAAGCTATGTATCCAGCATTTAAACAGTGCTCTAGTGTTGAAAACTACATTCTGTGCTTACTTGCATGTGAAAGCTACGTTTACACCATCAAACTGGCCTCCTGTGATGAAATTCACATTATATGCTTAGTTTCATGTAAAAGCCTTGTTTCCAGCATTAAAGAGTGCTCTTGTGTTGAAAACTACATTCTGCTGTCACTTTCATGGAAAAGCTACGTTTACACCATCAAACAGGCCTCCCGTGACGAAATCCACATTATATGCTTACTTTCAAGTAAAAGCTACGTTTACACTATCAAACAGGCCTCCCATGATGAAAACTTCATTCTGCTGTCACTTTCATGTAAAAGGAACGTTTCCAGCATTAACAGGCCTCCCGTGATGAAAACTACATTCTGTTGTCACTTTCATGTAATAGCCAGGTTTTGGTCTGTAAACTGACCTCCCGTGGAGAAATCCACATTATCTGCTTAGTTTCATGTAAAAGCTATATTTCCAGCATTAAACAGTGCTCTAGTGTTGAAAAATACATTCTGTGCTTACTTTCATGTAAAAGCTACGTTTACACTATCAAACAGGCCTCCCGTGATGAAAACTTCATTCTGCTGTCACTTTCATGTAAAAAGAACGTTTCCAGCATTAAACAGGCCTCCCGTGATGAAAACTACATTCTGTTGTCACTTTCATGTAAAAGCCAGGTTTTGGTCTGTAAACTGACCTCCAGTGGAGAAATCCACATTATCTGCTTAATTTCATGTAAAAGCTATGTTTCCAGCATTAAACAGTTCTCTTGTGTTGAAAACTACATTCTGTGCTTACTTTCATGTGAAAGCTACGTTTACACCATCAAACAGGCCTCGCGTGACGAAATCCACATTATATGCTTACTTTCAAGTAAAAGCTACGTTTACACCATCAAACAGGCCTCCCGTGATGAAAACTACATTCTGCTGTCACTTTCATGTAAAAGGAACGTTTGCAGAATTAAACAGGCCTCCCGTGACGAAATCCACATTATATGCTTACTTTCAAGTAAAAGCTACGTTTACACTATCAAACAGGCCTCCCATGATGAAAACTTCATTCTGCTGTCACTTTCATGTAAAAGGAACGTTTCCAGCATTAACAGGCCTCCCGTGATGAAAACTACATTCTGTTGTCACTTTCATGTAATAGCCAGGTTTTGGTCTGTAAACTGACCTCCCGTGGAGAAATCCACATTATCTGCTTAGTTTCATGTAAAAACTATATTTCCAGCATTAAACAGTGCTCTAGTGTTGAAAAATACATTCTGTGCTTACTTTCATGTAAAAGCTACGTTTACACTATCAAACAGGCCTCCCGTGATGAAAACTTCATTCTGCTGTCACTTTCATGTAAAAAGAACGTTTCCAGCATTAAACAGGCCTCCCGTGATGAAAACTACATTCTGGTGTCACTTTCATGTAATAGCCAGGTTTTGGTCTGTAAACTGACCTCCCGTGGAGAAATCCACATTATCTGCTTAGTTTCATGTAAAAGCTATGTTTCCAGCATTAAACAGTGCTCTAGTGTTGAAAACTACATTCTGTGTGCTTACTTTCATGTAAAAGCTATGTTTCCAGCATTAAACAGTTCTCTTGTGTTGAAAACTACATTCTGTGCTTACTTTCATGTGAAAGCTACGTTTACACCATTAAACAGGCCTCCCGTGATGAAAACTACATTCTGCTGTCACTTTCATGTAAAAGGAACGTTTGCAGAATTAAACAGGCCTCCCGTGACGAAATCCACATTATATGCTTACTTTCAAGTAAAAGCTACGTTTACACTATCAAACAGGCCTCCCATGATGAAAACTTCATTCTGCTGTCACTTTCATGTAAAAGGAACGTTTCCAGCATTAACAGGCCTCCCGTGATGAAAACTACATTCTGTTGTCACTTTCATGTAATAGCCAGGTTTTGGTCTGTAAACTGACCTCCCGTGGAGAAATCCACATTATATGCTTACTTTCAAGTAAAAGCTACGTTTACACCATCAAACAGTCCTCCCGTGATGAAAACTTCATTCTGCTGTCACTTTCATGTAAAAGCTACGTTTGCAGCATTAAACAGGCCTCCCGTGATGAAAACTACATTATATGCTTACTTTCATGTAAAAGGAACGTTTCCAGCATTAAACAGGCCTCCCGTGATGAAAACTACATTCTGTTGTCACTTTCATGTAAACGCCAGGTTTTGGTCTGTAAACTGACCTCCAGTGGAGAAATCCACATTATCTGCTTAGTTTCATGTAAAAGCTATGTTTCCAGCATTAAACAGTGCTCTTGTGTTGAAAACTACATTCTGTGCTTAATTTCATGTAAAAGCTATGTTTACAGCATTAAACAGTTCTCTTGTGTTGAAAACTACATTCTGTGCTTACTTTCATGTGAAAGCTACGTTTACACCATCAAACAGGCCTCGCGTGACGAAATCCACATTATATGCTTACTTTCAAGTAAAAGCTACGTTTACACCATCAAACAGGCGTCCCGTGATAAAAACTTCATTCTGCTGTCACTTTCATGTAAAAGCCAGGTTTTGGTCTGTAAACTGACCTCCAGTGGAGAAATCCACATTAGAAAGAAAGAAAGAAAGAAAGATATTCCTTTATTAGTCCCACAGTGGGGAAATTCAGTTTTACACTCTGTTGTTCACACAGTACATATACATGTCAATGGAGAGATGTCAGAGTGATGGGGCTGCTCCTGACAAGCGCCCAGAGCAGTTGGGGGTTTGGTGCCTTGCTCAGGGGCACCTCGGCAGTGCCCAAGAGGTAAACTGGCACCTCTCCAGCAACCAGTTGGTCTTGGTCCATGGGGGTCTTGAACCCGTGACGTCCGCGTCCTAACCCAAGTCCTTACAGACTGAGCTACTGCCGCCCCCTGCTGCTTAATTTCATGTAAAAGCTATGTTTCCAGCATTAAACAGTTCTCTTGTGTTGAAAACTACATTCTGTGCTTACTTTCATGTGAAAGGAACGTTTCCAGCATTAAACAGGCCTCCCGTGATGAAAACTACATTATATGATTACTTTCATGTAAAAGGAACGTTTCCAGCATTAAACAGGCCTCCCGTGACGAAAACTACATTCTGTTGTCACTTTCATGTAAAAGGAACGTTTCCAGCATTTAAACAGGCCTCCCGTGATGAAAACTACATTCTGTTGTCACTTTCATGTAAAAGCCAGGTTTTGGTCTGTAAACTGACCTCCAGTGGAGAAATCCACTATATCTGCTTAGTTTCATGTAAAAGCTATGTTTCCAGCATTAAACAGTGCTCTAGTGTTGAAAACTACATTCTGTGCTTACTTTCATGTAAAAGCTATGTTTACACTATCAAACAGGCCTCCCATGATGAAAACTACATTCTGCTGTCACTTTCATGTAAAAGGAACGTTTCCAGCATTTAAACAGGCCTCCCGTGATGAAAACTACATTCTGTTGTCACTTTCATGTAAAAGCTATGTTTCCAACATTAAACAGGCCTCCCGTGACGAAATCCACATTATATGCTTACTTTCAAGTAAAAGCTACGTTTACACCATCAAACAGGCCTCCCGTGATGAAAACTACATTCTGCTGTCACTTTCATGTAAAAGCCAGGTTTTAGGCAGTAAACTGACCTCCTGTGATGAAATCCACATGACCTACTTAATTTCATGTAAAAGCTATGTTTACAGCATTAAACAGGCCTCCCGTGACGAAATCCACATTATATGCTTACTTTCAAGTAAAAGCTACGTTTACACCATCAAACAGGCCTCCCGTGATGAAAACTACATTCTTTTGTCACTTTCATGTAAAAGCCAGGTTTTGGTCTGTAAACTGACCTCCCGTGGAGAAATCCACATTATCTGCTTAGTTTCATGTAAAAGCTATGTTTCCAGCATTAAACAGTGCTCTACTGTTGAAAACTACATTCTGTGCTTAATTTCATGTAAAAGCTATGTTTACAGCATTAAACAGTTCTCTTGTGTTGAAAACTACATTCTGTGCTTACTTTCATGTGAAAGCTACGTTTACACCATCAAACAGGCCTCGCGTGACGAAATCCACATTATATGCTTACTTTCATGTAAAAGGAACGTTTCCAGCATTAAACAGGCCTCCCGTGATGAAAACTACATTCTGTTGTCACTTTCATGTAAAAGCCAGGTTTTGGTCTGTAGACTGACCTCCAGTGGAGAAATCCACATTATCTGCTTATTTTCATGTAAAAGCTATGTTTCCAGCATTAAACAGTGCTCTAGTGTTGAAAACTACATTCTGTGCTTACTTTCATGTAAAAGCTACGTTTACACTATCAAACAGGCCTCCCATGATGAAAACTACATTCTGCTGTCACTTTCATGTAAAAGGAATGTTTCCAGCATTAAACAGGCCTCCCGTGATGAAAACTACATTCTGTTGTCACTTTCATGTAAAAGCCAGGTTTTGGTCTGTAAACTGACCTCCCGTGGAGAAATCCACATTATCTGCTTAGTTTCATGTAAAAGCTATGTTTCCAGCATTAAACAGTGCTCTACTGTTGAAAACTACATTCTGTGCTTAATTTCATGTAAAAGCTATGTTTACAGCATTAAACAGTTCTCTTGTGTTGAAAACTACATTCTGTGCTTACTTTCATGTGAAAGCTACGTTAACACCATCAAACAGGCGTCCCGTGATAAAAACTTCATTCTGCTGTCAATTTCATGTAAAAGGAACGTTTCCAGCATTAAACAGGCCTCCCGTGATGAAAACTACATTACATGATTACTTTCATGTAAAAGGAACGTTTCCAGCATTAAACAGGCCTCCCGTGATGAAAACTACATTCTGTTGTCACTTTCATGTAAAAGCCAGGTTTTGGTCTGTAAACTGACCTCCAGTGGAGAAATCCACATTATCTGCTTAGTTTCATGTAAAAGCTATGTTTCCAGCATTAAACAGTGCTCTTGTGTTGAAAACTACATTCTGTGCTTACTTGCATGTGAAAGCTACGTTTACAACATCAAACAGGCCTCCCGTGACGACATTCACATTATATGCTTACTTTCAAGTAAAAGCTACGTTTACACCATCAAACAGGCCTCCCGTGATGAAAACTACATTCTGTTGTCACTTTCATGTAAAAGCCAGGTTTTGGTCTGTAAACTGACCTCCAGTGGAGAAATCCACTATATCTGCTTAGTTTCATGTAAAAGCTATGTTTCCAGCATTAAACAGTGCTCTAGTGTTGAAAACTACATTCTGTGCTTACTTTCATGTAAAAGCTACGTTTACACTATCAAACAGGCCTCCCATGATGAAAACTATATTCTGCTGTCACTTTCATGTAAAAGGAACGTTTCCAGCATTTAAACAGGCCTCCCGTGATGAAAACTACATTCTGTTGTCACTTTCATGTAAAAGCTATGTTTCCAACATTAAACAGGCCTCCCGTGACGAAATCCACATTATATGCTTACTTTCAAGTAAAAGCTACGTTTACACCATCAAACAGGCCTCCCGTGATGAAAACTTCATTCTGCTGTCACTTTCATGTAAAAGGAACTTTTGCAGCATTAAACAGGCCTCCCGTGATGAAAACTACATTATATGCTTATTTTCATGTAAAAGGAACGTTTCCAGCATTAAACAGTCCTCCCGTGATGAAAACTACATTCTGTTGTCACTTTCATGTAAAAGCCAGGTTTTGGTCTGTAGACTGACCTCCAGTGGAGAAATCCACATTATCTGCTTAGTTTCATGTAAAAGCTATGTTTCCAGCATTAAACAGTGCTCTAGTGTTGAAAACTACATTCTGTGCTTACTTTCATGTAAAAGCTACGTTTACACTATCAAACAGGCCTCCCATGATGTAAACTACATTCTGCTGTCACTTTCATGTAAAAGGAACGTTTCCAGCATTAAACAGGCCTCCCGTGATGAAAACTACATTCTGGTGTGACTTTCATGTGAAAGCCAGGTTTTGGTCTGTAAACTGACCTCCCGTAGAGAAATCCACATTATCTGCTTAGTTTCATGTAAAAGCTATGTTTCCAGCATTAAACAGTGCTCTAGTGTTGAAAACTACATTCTGTGCTTACTTTCATGTGAAAGCTACGTTTACACCATCAAACTGGCCTCCAGTGATGAAATTCACATTATATGCTTAGTTTCATGTAAAAGCCTTGTTTCCAGCATTAAAGAGTGCTATAGTGTTGAAAACTACATTCTGCTGTCACTTTCATGGAAAAGCTACGTTTACACCATCAAACAGGCCTCCCGTGACGAAATCCACATTATATGCTTACTTTCAAGTAAAAGCTACGTTTACACTATCAAACAGGCCTCCCATGATGAAAACTACATTCTGCTGTCACTTTCATGTAAAAGGAATGTTTCCAGCATTTAAACAGGCCTCCCGTGATGAAAACTACATTCTGTTGTCACTTTCATGTAAAAGCTATGTTTCCAACATTAAACAGGCCTCCCGTGATGAAAACTACATTATATGCTTACTTTCATGTAAAAGGAACGTTTCCAGCATTAAAGAGGCCTCCCGTGATGAAAACTACATTCTGTTGTCACTTTCATGTAAAAGCCAGGTTTTGGTCTGTAAACTGACCTCCCGTGGAGAAATCCACATTATCTGCTTAGTTTCATGTAAAAGCTATGTTTCCAGCATTAAACAGTGCTCTAGTGTTGAAAACTACATTCTGTGTGCTTACTTTCATGTAAAAGCTATGTTTCCGGCATTAAACAGTTCTCTTGTGTTGAAAACTACATTCTGTGCTTACTTTCATGTGAAAGCTACGTTTACACCATTAAACAGGCCTCGCGTGATGAAATCCACATTATATGCTTACTTTCAAGTAAAAGCTACGTTTACACCATCAAACAGGCCTCCCGTGATGAAAACTTAATTTTGCTGTCACTTTCATGTAAATGCAACGTTTCCAGCATTAAACAGTCCTCCCGTGATGAAAACTACATTATATGCTTACTTTCATGTAAAAGGAACGTTTCCAGCATTAAACAGGCCTCCCGTGATGAAAACTACATTCTGTTTTCACTTTCATGTAAAAGCTATGTTTCCAACATTAAACAGGCCTCTAGTGTTGTAAACTACATTCTGTGTTCACTTTTGTGTAAAAGCTACGTTTACACCATCAAACAGGCCTCCCGTGATGAAAATTACATTCTGTTGTCACTTTCATGTAAAAGCTATGTTTCCAGCATTAAACAGGCCTCCCGTGATGAAAACTTCATTCTGCTGTCACTTTCATGTAAAAGGAACGTTTGCAGCATTAAACAGGCCTGCCGTGATGAAAACTGCATTCTGTGCTTACTTTCATGTAAAAGCTATGTTTTCAGCATTAAACAGTTCTCTTGTGTTGAAAACTACATTCTGTGCTTACTTTCATGTGAAAGCTACGTTTACACCATCAAACAGGCCTCGCGTGACGAAATCCACATTATATGATTACTTTCAAGTAAAAGCTACGTTTACACCATCAAACAGGCCTCCCGTGATGAAAACTTCATTCTGCTGTCACTTTCATATAAAAGGAACGTTTGCAGCATTAAACAGGCCTCCCGTGATGAAAATTACATTATATGCTTACTTTCATGTAAAAGGAACGTTTCCAGCATTAAACAGGCCTCCCGTGATGAAAACTACATTCTGTTGTCACTTTCATGTAAAAGCCAGGTTTTGGTCTGTAGACTGACCTCCAGTAGAGAAATCCACATTATCTGCTTATTTTCATGTAAAAGCTATGTTTCCAGCATTAAACAGTGCTCTAGTGTTGAAAACTACATTCTGTGCTTACTTTCATGTAAAAGCTACGTTTACACTATCAAACAGGCCTCCTGTGATGAAAACTACATTCTGTTGTCACTTTCATGAAAAAGCCAGGTTTTGGTCTGTAAACTGACCTCCCGTGGAGAAATCCACATTATCAGCTTAGTTTCATGTAAAAGCTATGTTTCCAGCATTGAACAGTTCTCTTGTGTTGAAAACTACATTCTGTGCTTACTTTCATGTGAAAGCTACGTTTACACCATCAAACAGGCCTCCCGTGACGAAATCCACATTATATGCTTACTTTCAAGTAAAAGCTACGTTTACACTATCAAACAGGCATCCCATGATGAAAACTACATTCTTCTGTCACTTTCATGTAAAAGGAACGTTTCCAGCATTAAACAGGCCTCCCGTGATGAAAACTACATTCTGTTGTCACTTTCATGTAATAGCCAGGTTTTGGTCTGTAAACTGACCTCCCGTGGAGAAATCCACATTATCTGCTTAGTTTCATGTAAAAGCTATGTTTCCAGCATTAAACAGTGCTCTTGTGTTGAAAACTACATTCTGTGCTTACTTTCATGTGAAAGCTACGTTTACACCATCAAACAGGCCTCCCGTGACGAAATCCACATTCTTCTGTCACTTTCATGTAAAAGGAACGTTTCCAGCATTAAACAGGCCTCCCGTGATGAAAACTACATTCTGTTGTCACTTTCATGTAATAGCCAGGTTTTGGTCTGTAAACTGACCTCCCGTGGAGAAATCCACATTATCTGCTTAGTTTCATGTAAAAGCTATGTTTCCAGCATTAAACAGTGCTCTAGTGTTGAAAACTACATTCTGTGCTTACTTGCATGTGAAAGCTACGTTTACACCATCAAACAGGCCTCGCGTGACGAAATCTACATTATATGCTTACTTTCAACTAAAAGCTACGTTTACACCATCAAACAGGCCTCCCGTGATGAAAACTTCATTCTGCTGTCACTTTCATGTAAAAGGAACGTTTGCAGCATTAAACAGGCCTCCCGTGATGAAAACTACATTATATGCTTACTTTCATGTAAAAGGAACGTTTCCAGCATTAAACAGGCCTCCCGTGATGAAAACTACATTCTGTTGTCACTTTCATGTAAAAGCCAGGTTTTGGTCTGTAAACTGACCTCCCGTGGAGAAATCCACATTATCTGCTTAGTTTCATGTAAAAGCTATGTTTCCAGTATTAAACAGTGCTCTAGTGTTGAAAAATACATTCTGTGCTTACTTTCATGTAAAAGCTACGTTTACACTATCAAACAGGCCTCCCGTGATGAAAACTACATTCTGCTGTCACTTTCATGGAAAAGCTACGTTTACACCATCAAACAGGCCTCCCGTGATGAAAACTTCATTCTGCTGTCACTTTCATGTAAAAGGAACGTTTCCAGCATTAAACAGGCCTCCCGTGATGAAAACTACATTCTGTTGTCACTTTCATGTAAAAGCCAGGTTTTGGTCTGTAGACTGACCTCCAGTAGAGAAATCCACATTAACTGCTTATTTTCATGTAAAAGCTATGTTTCCAGCATTAAACAGTGCTCTACTGTTGAAAACTACATTCTGTGCTTAATTTCATGTAAAAGCTATGTTTACAGCATTAAACAGTTCTCTTGTGTTGAAAACTACATTCTGTGCTTACTTTCATGTGAAAGCTACGTTTACACCATCAAACAGGCCTCGCGTGACGAAATCAACATTATATGCTTACTTTCAAGTAAAAGCTACGTTTACACCATCAAACACGCGTCCCGTGATGAAAACTTCATTCTGCTGTCACTTTCATGTAAAAGGAACGTTTCCAGCATTAAACAGGCCTCCCGTGATGAAAACTACATTCTGTTGTCACTTTCATGTAAAAGCCAGGTTTTGGTCTGTAAACTGACCTCCATTGGAGAAATCCACATTATCTGCTTAGTTTCATGTAAAAGGAACGTTTGCAGCATTAAACAGGCCTCCCGTGATGAAAACTACATTCTGTTGTCACTTTCATGTAAAAGCCAGGTTTTGGTCTGTAAACTGACCTCCAGTGGAGAAATTCACATTATCTGCTTAGTTTCATGTAAAAGGAGCGTTTGCAGCATTAAACTGGCCTCCCGTGATGAAAACTACATTCTGTTGTCACTTTCATGTAAAAGCCAGGTTTTGGTCTGTAAACTGACCTCCAGTGGAGAAATCCACTATATTTGCTTAGTTTCATGTAAAAGCCATGTTTCCAGCATTAAACTGTGCTCTAGTGTTGAAAACTACATTTTGTGCTTAATTTCATGTAAAAGCTATGTTTACAGCATTAAACAGTTCTCTTGTGTTGAAAACTACATTCTGTGCTTACTTTCATGTGAAAGCTACGTTTACACCATCAAACAGGCCTCGCGTGACGAAATCCACATTATATGCTTACTTTCAAGTAAAAGCTACGTTTACACCATCAAACAGGCGTCCCGTGATAAAAACTTCATTCTGCTGTCACTTTCATGTAAAAGGAACGTTTGCAGCATTAAACAGGCCTCCCGTGATGAAAACTACATTATATGCTTACTTTCATGTAAAATGAACGTTTCCAGCATTAAACAGGCCTCCCGTGATGAAAACTACATTATATGCTTACTTTCATGTAAAAGGAACGTTTGCAGCATTAAACAGGCCTCCCGTGATGAAAACTACATTCTGTTGTCACTTTCATGTAAAAGCCAGGTTTTGGTCTGTAGACTGACCTCCAGTAGAGAAATCCACATTATCTGCTTATTTTCATGTAAAAGCTATGTTTCCAGCATTAAACAGTGCTCTAGTGTTGAAAACTACATTCTGTGCTTACTTTCATGTAAAAGCTACGTTTACACTATCAAACAGGCCTCCTGTGATGAAAACTACATTCTGTTGTCACTTTCATGAAAAAGCCAGGTTTTGGTCTGTAAACTGACCTCCCGTGGAGAAATCCACATTATCAGCTTAGTTTCATGTAAAAGCTATGTTTCCAGCATTAAACAGTTCTCTTGTGTTGAAATCCACATTATATGCTTACTTTCAAGTAAAAGCTACGTTTACACTATCAAACAGGCATCCCATGATGAAAACTACATTCTTCTGTCACTTTCATGTAAAAGGAACGTTTCCAGCATTAAACAGGCCTCCCGTGATGAAAACTACATTCTGTTGTCACTTTCATGTAATAGCCAGGTTTTGGTCTGTAAACTGACCTCCCGTGGAGAAATCCACATTATCTGCTTAGTTTCATGTAAAAGCTATGTTTCCAGCATTAAACAGTGCTCTAGTGTTGAAAACTACATTCTGTGCTTACTTGCATGTGAAAGCTACGTTTACACCATCAAACAGGCCTCGCGTGACGAAATCCACATTATATGCTTACTTTCAACTAAAAGCTACGTTTACACCATCAAACAGGCCTCCCGTGATGAAAACTTCATTCTGCTGTCACTTTCATGTAAAAGGAACGTTTGCAGCATTAAACAGGCCTCCCGTGATGAAAACTACATTCTGTTGTCACTTTCATGTAAAAGCCAGGTTTTGGTCTGTAAACTGACCTCCCGTGAAGAAATCCACATTATCTGCTTAGTTTCATGTAAAAGCTATGTTTCCAGCATTAAACAGTTCTCTTGTGTTGAAATCCACATTATATGCTTACTTTCAAGTAAAAGCTACGTTTACACTATCAAACAGGCATCCCATGATGAAAACTACATTCTTCTGTCACTTTCATGTAAAAGGAACGTTTCCAGCATTAAACAGGCCTCCCGTGATGAAAACTACATTCTGTTGTCACTTTCATGTAATAGCCAGGTTTTGGTCTGTAAACTGACCTCCCGTGGAGAAATCCACATTATCTGCTTAGTTTCATGTAAAAGCTATGTTTCCAGCATTAAACAGTGCTCTAGTGTTGAAAACTACATTCTGTGCTTACTTGCATGTGAAAGCTACGTTTACACCATCAAACAGGCCTCGCGTGACGAAATCCACATTATATGCTTACTTTCAACTAAAAGCTACGTTTACACCATCAAACAGGCCTCCCGTGATGAAAACTTCATTCTGCTGTCACTTTCATGTAAAAGGAACGTTTGCAGCATTAAACAGGCCTCCCGTGATGAAAACTACATTCTGTTGTCACTTTCATGTAAAAGCCAGGTTTTGGTCTGTAAACTGACCTCCCGTGGAGAAATCCACATTATCTGCTTAGTTTCATGTAAAAGCTATGTTTCCAGTATTAAACAGTGCTCTAGTGTTGAAAAATACATTCTGTGCTTACTTTCATGTAAAAGCTACGTTTACACTATCAAACAGGCCTCCCGTGATGAAAACTACATTCTGCTGTCACTTTCATGGAAAAGCTACGTTTACACCATCAAACAGGCCTCCCGTGATGAAAACTTCATTCTGCTGTCACTTTCATGTAAAAGGAACGTTTGCAGCATTAAACAGGCCTCCCGTGATGAAAACTACATTAAATGCTTACTTTCATGTAAAAGGAACGTTTCCAGCATTAAACAGGCCTCCCGTGATGAAAACTACATTCTGTTGTCACTTTCATGTAAAAGCCAGGTTTTGGTCTGTAGACTGACCTCCAGTAGAGAAATCCACATTATCTGCTTATTTTCATGTAAAAGCTATGTTTCCAGCATTAAACAGTGCTCTACTGTTGAAAACTACATTCTGTGCTTAATTTCATGTAAAAGCTATGTTTACAGCATTAAACAGTTCTCTTGTGTTGAAAACTACATTCTGTTGTCACTTTCATGTAAAAGCCAGGTTTTGGTCTGTAAACTGACCTCCAGTGGAGAAATCCACTATATTTGCTTAGTTTCATGTAAAAGCCATGTTTCCAGCATTAAACAGTGCTCTAGTGTTGAAAACTACATTTTGTGCTTAATTTCATGTAAAAGCTATGTTTACAGCATTAAACAGTTCTCTTGTGTTGAAAACTACATTCTGTGCTTACTTTCATGTGAAAGCTACGTTTACACCATCAAACAGGCCTCGCGTGACGAAATCCACATTATATGCTTACTTTCAAGTAAAAGCTACGTTTACACCATCAAACAGGCGTCCCGTGATAAAAACTTCATTCTGCTGTCACTTTCATGTAAAAGGAACGTTTGCAGCATTAAACAGGCCTCCCGTGATGAAAACTACATTATATGCTTACTTTCATGTAAAAGGAACGTTTCCAGCATTAAACAGGCCTCCCGTGATGAAAACTACATTCTGTTGTTACTTTCATGTAAAAGCCAGGTTTTGGTCTGTAAACTGACCTCCCGTGGAGAAATCCACATTATCTGTTTAGCTTCATGTAAAAGCTATGTTTCCAGTATTAAACAGTGCTCTAGTGTTGAAAAATACATTCTGTGCTTACTTTCATGTAAAAGCTACGTTTACACTATCAAACAGGCCTCCCGTGATGAAAACTACATTCTGCTGTCACTTTCATGGAAAAGCTACGTTTACACCATCAAACAGGCCTCCCGTGATGAAAACTACATTCTGTTGTCACTTTCATGTAAAAGGAACTTTTGCAGCATTAAGCAGGCCTCCCGTGATGAAAATTACATTATATGCTTACTTTCATGTAAAAGCTACGTTTACACTATAAAACAGGCCTCCCGTGATGAAAACTACATTCTGCTGTCACTTTCACGGAAAAGCTACGTTTACACCATCAAACAGGCCTCCCGTGATGAAAACTACATTCTGCTGTCACTTTCACGGAAAAGCTACGTTTACACCATCAAACAGGCCTCCCGTGATGAAAACTACATTCTGCTGTCACTTTCATGGAAAAGCTACGTTTACACCATCAAACAGGCCTCCCGTGATGAAAACTTCATTCTGTTGTCACTTTCATGTAAAAGCTATGTTTCCAACATTAAACAGGCCTCTAGTGTTGTAAACTACATTCTGTGTTCACTTTTTTGTAAAAGCTACGTTTACACCATCAGACAGGCCTCCCGTGATGAAAACTACATTCTGCTGTTACTTTCATGTAAAAGGAACGTTTCCAGCATTAAACAGGCCTCCCGTGATGAAAACTACATTCTGTTGTCACTTTCATGTAAAAGCCAGGTTTTGGTCTGTAAACTGACCTCCAGTGGAGAAATCCACATTATCTGCTTAGTTTCATGTAAAAGGAACGTTTGCAGCATTAAACAGGCCTCCCGTGATGAGAATTACATTATATGCTTACTTTCATGTAAAAGGAACGTTTCCAGCATTAAACAGGCCTCCCGTGATGAAAACTACATTCTGTTGTCACTTTCATGTAATAGCCAGGTTTTGGTCTGTAAACTGACCTCCCGTGGAGAAATCCACATTATCTGCTTAGTTTCATGTAAAAGCTATGTTTCCAGCATTAAACAGTGCTCTAGTGTTGAAAAATACATTCTGTGCTTACTTTCATGTAAAAGCTACGTTTACACTATAAAACAGGCCTCCCGTGATGAAAACTACATTCTGCTGTCACTTTCATGGAAAAGCTACGTTTACACCATCAAACAGGCCTCCCGTGATGAAAACTTCATTCTTCTGTCACTTTCATGTAAAAGGAACGTTTCCAGCATTAAACAGGCCTCCCGTGATGAAAACTACATTCTGTTGTCACTTTCATGTAAAAGCCAGGTTTTGGTCTGTAAACTGACCTCCCGTGGAGAAATCCACATTATCTGCTTAGTTTCATGTAAAAGCTATGTTTCCAGCATAAACAGTGCTCTACTGTTGAAAACTACATTCTGTGCTTAATTTCATGTAAAAGCTATGTTTACAGCATTAAACAGTTCTCTTGTGTTGAAAACTACATTCTGTGCTTACTTTCATGTGAAAGCTACGTTTACACCATCAAACAGGCCTCGCGTGACGAAATCCACATTATATGCTTACTTTCAAGTAAAAGCTACGTTTACACCATCAAACAGGCGTCCCGTGATGAAAACTTCATTCTGCTGTCACTTTCATGTAAAAGGAACGTTTCCAGCATTAAACAGGCCTCCCGTGATGAAAACTACATTCTGTTGTCACTTTCATGTAAAAGCCAGGTTTTGGTCTGTAAACTGACCTCCAGTGGAGAAATCCACATTATCTGCTTAGTTTCATGTAAAAGCTATGTTTCCAGCATTAAACAGTGCTCTTGTGTTGAAAACTACATTCTGTGCTTACTTGCATGTGAAAGCTACGTTTACACCATCAAACAGGCCTCCCGTGATGAAAACTTCATTCTGTTGTCACTTTCATATAAAAGCTATGTTTCCAACATTAAACAGGCCTCTAGTGTTGTAAACTACATTCTGTGTTCACTTTTTTGTAAAAGCTACGTTTACACCATCAGACAGGCCTCCCGTGATGAAAACTACATTCTGCTGTTACTTTCATGTAAAAGGAACGTTTCCAGCATTAAACAGGCCTCCCGTGATGAAAACTACATTCTGTTGTCACTTTCATGTAAAAGCCAGGTTTTGGTCTGTAAACTGACCTCCAGTGGAGAAATCCACATTATCTGCTTAGTTTCAGTAAAAGCTATGTTTCCAGCATTAAACAGTGCTCTTGTGTTGAAAACTACATTCTGTGCTTACTTGCATGTGAAAGCTACGTTTACACCATCAAACAGGCCTCCCGTGATGAAAAGTTCATTCTGTTGTCACTTTCATGTAAAAGCTATGTTTCCAACATTAAACAGGCCTCTAGTGTTGTAAACTACATTCTGTGTTCACTTTTTTGTAAAAGCTACGTTTACACCATCAGACAGGCCTCCCGTGATGAAAACTACATTCTGCTGTTACTTTCATGTAAAAGGAACGTTTCCAGCATTAAACAGGCCTCCCGTGATGAAAACTACATTCTGTTGTCACTTTCATGTAAAAGCCAGGTTTTGGTCTGTAAACTGACCTCCAGTGGAGAAATCCACATTATCTGCTTAGTGTCATGTAAAAGCTATGTTTCCAGTATTAAACAGTGCTCTAGTGTTGAAAAATACATTTTGCTGTCACTTTCATGGAAAAGCTACGTTTACACCATCAAACAGGCCTCCCGTGATGAAAACTACATTCTGTTGTCACTTTCATGTAAAAGCCAGGTTTTGGTCTGTAAACTGACCTCCAGTGGAGAAATCCACTATATTTGCTTAGTTTCATGTAAAAGCCATGTTTCCAGCATTAAACTGTGCTCTAGTGTTGAAAACTACATTTTGTGCTTAATTTCATGTAAAAGCTATGTTTACAGCATTAAACAGTTCTCTTGTGTTGAAAACTACATTCTGTGCTTACTTTCATGTGAAAGCTACGTTTACACCATCAAACAGGCCTCGCGTGACGAAATCCACATTATATGCTTACTTTCAAGTAAAAGCTACGTTTACACCATCAAACAGGCGTCCCGTGATAAAAACTTCATTCTGCTGTCACTTTCATGTAAAAGGAACGTTTGCAGCATTAAACAGGCCTCCCGTGATGAAAACTACATTATATGCTTACTTTCATGTAAAATGAACGTTTACACTATCAAACAGGCCTCCCGTGATGAAAACTACATTCTGCTGTCACTTTCATGGAAAAGCTACGTTTACACTATCAAACAGGCCTCCTGTGATGAAAACTACATTCTGTTGTCACTTTCATGAAAAAGCCAGGTTTTGGTCTGTAAACTGACCTCCCGTGGAGAAATCCACATTATCAGCTTAGTTTCATGTAAAAGCTATGTTTCCAGCATTGAACAGTTCTCTTGTGTTGAAAACTACATTCTGTGCTTACTTTCATGTGAAAGCTACGTTTACACCATCAAACAGGCCTCCCGTGACGAAATCCACATTATATGCTTACTTTCAAGTAAAAGCTACGTTTACACTATCAATCAGGCATCCCATGATGAAAACTACATTCTTCTGTCACTTTCATGTAAAAGGAACGTTTCCAGCATTAAACAGGCCTCCCGTGATGAAAACTACATTCTGTTGTCACTTTCATGTAATAGCCAGGTTTTGGTCTGTAAAATGACCTCCCGTGGAGAAATCCACATTATCTGCTTAGTTTCATGTAAAAGCTATGTTTCCAGCATTAAACAGTGCTCTAGTGTTGAAAACTACATTCTGTGCTTACTTGCATGTGAAAGCTACGTTTACACCATCAAACAGGCCTCCCGTGATGAAAACTACATTCTGCTGTTACTTTCATGTAAAAGGAACGTTTCCAGCATTAAACAGGCCTCCCGTGATGAAAACTACATTCTGTTGTCACTTTCATGTAAAAGCCAGGTATTGGTCTGTAAACTGACCTCCAGTGGAGAAATCCACATTATCTGCTTAGTTTCATGTAAAAGGAACGTTTGCAGCATTAAACAGGCCTCCCGTGATGAAAATTACATTATATGCTTACTTTCATGTAAAAGGAACGTTTCCAGCATTAAACAGGCCTCCCGTGATGAAAACTACATTCTGTTGTCACTTTCATGTAAATGCCAGGTTTTGGTCTGTAGACTGACCTCCAGTGGAGAGATCCACATTATCTGCTTATTTTCATGTAAAAGCTATGTTTCCAGCATTAAACAGTGCTCTAGTGTTGAAAACTACATTCTGTGCTTACTTTCATGTAAAAGCTATGTTTCCAGCATTAAACAGTTCTCTTGTGTTGAAAACTACATTCTGTGCTTACTTTCATGTGAAAGCTACGTTTACACCATCAAACAGGCCTCCCGTGACGAAATCCACATTATATGCTTACTTTCAAGTAAAAGCTACGTTTACACCATCAAACAGGCGTCCCGTGATAAAAACTTCATTCTGCTGTCACTTTCATGTAAAAGGAACGTTTCCAGCATTAAACAGGCCTCCCGTGATGAAAACTACATTATATGCTTACTTTCATGTAAAAGGAACGTTTCCAGCATTAAACAGGCCTCCCGTGATGAAAACTACATTCTGTTGTCACTTTCATGTAAAAGCCAGGTTTTGGTCTGTAAACTGACTTCCAGTGGAGAAATCCACATTATCTGCTGCTTAGTTTCATGTAAAAGCTATGTTTCCAGCATTAAACAGTTCTCTTGTGTTGAAAACTACATTCTGTGCTTACTTTCATGTAAAAGCTATGTTTCCAGCATTAAACAGTTCTCTTGTGTTAGAAACTACATTCTGTGCTTACTTTCATGTGAAAGCTACGTTTACACCATCAAACAGGCCTCCCGTGACGAAATCCACATTATATGCTTACTTTCAAGTAAAAGCTACGTTTACACTATCAAACAGGTATCCCATGATGAAAACTAAATTCTTCTGTCACTTTCATGTAAAAGGAACGTTTCCAGCATTAAACAGGCCTCCCGTGATGAAAACTACATTCTGTTGTCACTTTCATGTAATAGCCAGGTTTTGGTCTGTAAACTGACCTCCCGTGGAGAAATCCACATTATCTGCTTAGTTTCATGTAAAAGCTATGTTTCCAGCATTAAACAGTGCTCTAGTGTTGAAAAATACATTCTGTGCTTACTTTCATGTAAAAGCTACGTTTACACTATCAAACAGGCCTCCCGTGATGAAAACTACATTCTGCTGTCACTTTCATGGAAAAGCTACGTTTACACTATCAAACAGGCCTCCTGTGATGAAAACTACATTCTGTTGTCACTTTCATGAAAAAGCCAGGTTTTGGTCTGTAAACTGACCTCCCGTGGAGAAATCCACATTATCAGCTTAGTTTCATGTAAAAGCTATGTTTCCAGCATTGAACAGTTCTCTTGTGTTGAAAACTACATTCTGTGCTTACTTTCATGTGAAAGCTACGTTTACACCATCAAACAGGCCTCCCGTGACGAAATCCACATTATATGCTTACTTTCAAGTAAAAGCTACGTTTACACTATCAATCAGGCATCCCATGATGAAAACTACATTCTTCTGTCACTTTCATGTAAAAGGAACGTTTCCAGCATTAAACAGGCCTCCCGTGATGAAAACTACATTCTGTTGTCACTTTCATGTAATAGCCAGGTTTTGGTCTGTAAAATGACCTCCCGTGGAGAAATCCACATTATCTGCTTAGTTTCATGTAAAAGCTATGTTTCCAGCATTAAACAGTGCTCTAGTGTTGAAAACTACATTCTGTGCTTACTTGCATGTGAAAGCTACGTTTACACCATCAAACAGGCCTCCCGTGATGAAAACTACATTCTGCTGTTACTTTCATGTAAAAGGAACGTTTCCAGCATTAAACAGGCCTCCCGTGATGAAAACTACATTCTGTTGTCACTTTCATGTAAAAGCCAGGTATTGGTCTGTAAACTGACCTCCAGTGGAGAAATCCACATTATCTGCTTAGTTTCATGTAAAAGGAACGTTTGCAGCATTAAACAGGCCTCCCGTGATGAAAATTACATTATATGCTTACTTTCATGTAAAAGGAACGTTTCCAGCATTAAACAGGCCTCCCGTGATGAAAACTACATTCTGTTGTCACTTTCATGTAAATGCCAGGTTTTGGTCTGTAGACTGACCTCCAGTGGAGAAATCCACATTATCTGCTTATTTTCATGTAAAAGCTATGTTTCCAGCATTAAACAGTGCTCTAGTGTTGAAAACTACATTCTGTGCTTACTTTCATGTAAAAGCTATGTTTCCAGCATTAAACAGTTCTCTTGTGTTGAAAACTACATTCTGTGCTTACTTTCATGTGAAAGCTACGTTTACACCATCAAACAGGCCTCCCGTGACGAAATCCACATTATATGCTTACTTTCAAGTAAAAGCTACGTTTACACCATCAAACAGGCGTCCCGTGATAAAAACTTCATTCTGCTGTCACTTTCATGTAAAAGGAACGTTTCCAGCATTAAACAGGCCTCCCGTGATGAAAACTACATTATATGCTTACTTTCATGTAAAAGGAACGTTTCCAGCATCAAACAGGCCTCCCGTGACGAAATCCACATTATATGCTTACTTTCAAGTAAAAGCTACGTTTACACTATCAATCAGGCATCCCATGATGAAAACTACATTCTTCTGTCACTTTCATGTAAAAGGAACGTTTCCAGCATTAAACAGGCCTCCCGTGATGAAAACTACATTCTGTTGTCACTTTCATGTAATAGCCAGGTTTTGGTCTGTAAAATGACCTCCCGTGGAGAAATCCACATTATCTGCTTAGTTTCATGTAAAAGCTATGTTTCCAGCATTAAACAGTGCTCTAGTGTTGAAAACTACATTCTGTGCTTACTTGCATGTGAAAGCTACGTTTACACCATCAAACAGGCCTCGCGTGACGAAATCCACATTATATGCTTACTTTCAACTAAAAGCTACGTTTACACCATCAAACAGGCCTCCCGTGATGAAAACTTCATTCTGCTGTCACTTTCATGTAAAAGGAACGTTTGCAGCATTAAACAGGCCTCCCGTGATGAAAATTACATTATATGCTTATTTTCATGTAAAAGCTACGTTTACACTATCAAACAGGCCTCCCGTGATGAAAACTACATTCTGTTGTCACTTTCATGTAAAACCCAGGTTTTGGTCTGTAAACTGACCTCCAGTGGAGAAATCCATATTATCTGTTTAGTTTCATGTAAAAGCTATGTTTCCAGCATTAAACAGTGCTCTTGTGTTGAAAACTACATTCTGTGCTTACTTGCATGTGAAAGCTACGTTTACACCATCAAACAGGCCTCCCGTGACGAAATCCACATTATATGCTTACTTTCAAATAAAAGCTACTTTTACACCATCAAACAGGCCTCCCGTGATGAAAACTTCATTCTGCTGTCACTTTCATGTAAAAGGAACGTTTGCAGCATTAAACAGGCCTCCCGTGATGAAAACTACATTATATGCTTACTTTCATGTAAAAGGAACGTTTCCAGCATTAAACAGGCCTCCCGTGATGAAAACTACATTCTGTTGTCACTTTCATGTAAAAGCCAGGTTTTGGTCTGTAGACTGACCTCCAGTAGAGAAATCCACATTATCTGCTTATTTTCATGTAAAAGCTATGTTTCCAGCATTAAACAGTGCTCTAGTGTTGAAAACTACATTCTGTGCTTACTTTCATGTAAAAGCTACGTTTACACTATCAAACAGGCCTCCTGTGATGAAAACTACATTCTGTTGTCACTTTCATGAAAAAGCCAGGTTTTGGTCTGTAAACTGACCTCCCGTGGAGAAATCCACATTATCAGCTTAGTTTCATGTAAAAGCTATGTTTCCAGCATTAAACAGTTCTCTTGTGTTGAAATCCACATTATATGCTTACTTTCAAGTAAAAGCTACGTTTACACTATCAAACAGGCATCCCATGATGAAAACTACATTCTTCTGTCACTTTCATGTAAAAGGAACGTTTCCAGCATTAAACAGGCCTCCCGTGATGAAAACTACATTCTGTTGTCACTTTCATGAAAAAGCCAGGTTTTGGTCTGTAAACTGACCTCCCGTGGAGAAATCCACATTATCAGCTTAGTTTCATGTAAAAGCTATGTTTCCAGCATTAAACAGTTCTCTTGTGTTGAAATCCACATTATATGCTTACTTTAAAGTAAAAGCTACGTTTACACCATCAAACAGGCCTCCCGTGATGAAAACTTCATTCTGCTGTCACTTTCATGTAAAAGGAACGTTTGCAGCATTAAACAGGCCTCCCGTGATGAAAATTACATTATATGCTTATTTTCATGTAAAAGCTACGTTTACACTATCAAACAGGCCTCCCGTGATGAAAACTACATTCTGTTGTCACTTTCATGTAAAACCCAGGTTTTGGTCTGTAAACTGACCTCCAGTGGAGAAATCCATATTATCTGTTTAGTTTCATGTAAAAGCTATGTTTCCAGCATTAAACAGTGCTCTTGTGTTGAAAACTACATTCTGTGCTTACTTGCATGTGAAAGCTACGTTTACACCATCAAACAGGCCTCCCGTGACGAAATCCACATTATATGCTTACTTTCAAGTAAAAGCTACTTTTACACCATCAAACAGGCCTCCCGTGATGAAAACTTCATTCTGCTGTCACTTTCATGTAAAAGGAATGTTTGCAGCATTAAACAGGCCTCCCGTGATGAAAACTACATTATATGCTTACCTTCATGTAAAAGGAACGTTTCCAGCATTAAACAGGCCTCCCGTGATGAAAACTACATTCTGTTGTCACTTTCATGTAAAAGCCAGGTTTTGGTCTGTAGACTGACCTCCAGTAGAGAAATCCACATTATCTGCTTATTTTCATGTAAAAGCTATGTTTCCAGCATTAAACAGTGCTCTAGTGTTGAAAACTACATTCTGTGCTTACTTTCATGTAAAAGCTACGTTTACACTATCAAACAGGCCTCCTGTGATGAAAACTACATTCTGTTGTCACTTTCATGAAAAAGCCAGGTTTTGGTCTGTAAACTGACCTCCCGTGGAGAAATCCACATTATCAGCTTAGTTTCATGTAAAAGCTATGTTTCCAGCATTAAACAGTTCTCTTGTGTTGAAATCCACATTATATGCTTACTTTCAAGTAAAAGCTACGTTTACACTATCAAACAGGCATCCCATGATGAAAACTACATTCTTCTGTCACTTTCATGTAAAAGGAACGTTTCCAGCATTAAACAGGCCTCCCGTGATGAAAACTACATTCTGTTGTCACTTTCATGTAAATGCCAGGTTTTGGTCTGTAGACTGACCTCCAGTGGAGAAATCCACATTATCTGCTTATTTTCATGTAAAAGCTATGTTTCCAGCATTAAACAGTTCTCTTGTGTTGAAAACTACATTCTGTGCTTACTTTCATGTGAAAGCTACGTTTACACCACCAAACAGGCCTCCCGTGACGAAATCCACATTATATGCTTACTTTCAAGTAAAAGCTACGTTTACACTATCAAACAGGCATCCCATGATGAAAACTAAATTCTTCTGTCACTTTCATGTGAAAGGAACGTTTCCAGCATTAAACAGGCCTCCCGTGATGAAAACTACATTCTGTTGTCACTTTCATGTAATAGCCAGGTTTTGGTCTGTAAACTGACCTCCCGTGGAGAAATCCACATTATCTGCTTAGTTTCATGTAAAAGCTATGTTTCCAGCATTAAACAGTGCTCTAGTGTTGAAAAATACATTCTGTGCTTACTTTCATGTAAAAGCTACGTTTACACTATCAAACAGGCCTCCCGTGATGAAAACTACATTCTGCTGTCACTTTCATGGAAAAGCTACGTTTACACCATCAAACAGGCCTCCCGTGATGAAAACTTCATTCTGCTGTCACTTTCATGTAAAAGGAACGTTTCCAGCATTAAACAGGCCTCCCGTGATGAAAACTACATTCTGTTGTCACTTTAATGTAAAAGCCAGGTTTTGGTCTGTAAACTGACCTCCCGTGGAGAAATTCACATTATCTGCTTAGTTTCATGTAAAAGCTATGTTTCCAGCATTAAACAGTGCTCTACTGTTGAAAACTACATTCTGTGCTTAATTTCATGTAAAAGCTATGTTTACAGCATTAAACAGTTCTCTTGTGTTGAAAACTACATTCTGTGCTTACTTTCATGTGAAAGCTACGTTTACACCATCAAACATGACTCGCGTGACGAAATCCACATTATATGCTTACTTTCAAGTAAAAGCTACGTTTACACCATCAAACAGGCGTCCCGTGATAAAAACTTCATTCTGCTGTCACTTTCATGTAAAAGGAACGTTTCCAGCATTAAACAGGCCTCCCGTGATGAAAACTACATTATATGCTTACTTTCATGTGAAAGCTACGTTTACACCATCAAACAGGCCTCCCGTGACGAAATCCACATTATATGCTTACTTTCAAGTAAAAGCTACGTTTATACCATCAAACAGGCCTCCCGTGATGAAAACTTCATTCTGCTGTCACTTTCATGTAAAAGGAACATTTGCAGCATTAAACAGGCCTGCCGTGATGAAAACTACATTCTGTTGTCACTTTCATGTAAAAGCCAGGTTTTGGTCTGTAAACTGACCTCCAGTAGAGAAATCCACATTATCTGCTTATTTTCATGTAAAAGTTATGTTTCCAGCATTAAACAGTGCTCTAGTGTTGAAAACTACATTCTGTGCTTACTTTCATGTAAAAGCTACGTTTACACTATCAAACAGGCCTCCTGTGATGAAAACTACATTCTGTTGTCACTTTCATGAAAAAGCCAGGTTTTGGTCTGTAAACTGACCTCCCGTTGAGAAATCCACATTATCTGCTTAGTTTCATGTAAAAGCTATGTTTCCAGCATTAAAGAGTTCTCTTGTGTTGAAAACTACATTCTGTGCTTACTTTCATGTGAAAGCTACGTTTACACCATCAAACAGGCCTCCCGTGACGAAATCCACATTATATGCTTACTTTCAAGTAAAAGCTACGTTTACACTATCAAACAGGCATCCCATGATGAAAACTACATTCTTCTGTCACTTTCATGTAAAAGGAACGTTTCCAGCATTAAACAGGCCTCCCGTGATGAAAACTACATTCTGTTGTCACTTTCATGTAATAGCCAGGTTTTGGTCTGTAAACTGACCTCCCGTGGAGAAATCCACATTATCTGCTTAGTTTCATGTAAAAGCTATGTTTCCAGCATTAAACAGTGCTCTAGTGTTGAAAAATACATTCTGTGCTTACTTTCATGTAAAAGCTACGTTTACACTATAAAACAGGCCTCCCGTGATGAAAACTACATTCTGCTGTCACTTTCATGGAAAAGCTACGTTTACTCCATCAAACAGTCCTCCCGTGATGAAAACTTCATTCTGCTGTCACTTTCATGTAAAAGCCAGGTTTTGGTCTGTAAACTGATCTCCCGTGGAGAAATCCACATTATCTGCTTAGTTTCAAGTAAAAGCTACGTTTACACTATCAAACAGGCATCCCATGATGAAAACTAAATTCTTCTGTCACTTTCATGTAAAAGGAACGTTTCCAGCATTAAACAGGCCTCCCGTGATGAAAACTACATTCTATTGTCACTTTCATGTAATAGCCAGGTTTTGGTCTGTAAACTGACCTCCCGTGGAGAAATCCACATTATCTGCTTAGTTTCATGTAAAAGCTATGTTTCCAGCATTAAACAGTGCTCTAGTGTTGAAAAATACATTCTGTGCTTACTTTCATGTAAAAGCTACGTTTACACTATCAAACAGGCCTCCCGTGATGAAAACTACATTCTGTTGTCACTTTCATGTAAAAGCTATGTTTCCAACATTAAACAGGCCTCCAGTGTTGTAAACTACATTCTGTGTTCACTTTTTTGTAAAAGCTACGTTTACACCATCAGACAGGCCTCCCGTGATGAAAACTACATTCTGCTGTTACTTTCATGTAAAAGGAACGTTTCCAGCATTAAACAGGACTCCCGTGATGAAAACTACATTCTGTTGTCACTTTCATGTAAAAGCCAGGTTTTGGTCAGTAAACTGACCTCCAGTGGAGAAATCCACATTATCTGCTTAGTTTCATGTAAAAGGAACGTTTGCAGCATTAAACAGGCCTCCCGTGATGAAAATTACATTATATGCTTACTTTCATGTAAAAGGAACGTTTCCAGCATTAAACAGGACTCCCGTGATGAAAACTACATTCTGTTGTCACTTTCATGTAAAAGCCAGGTTTTGGTCAGTAAACTGACCTCCAGTGGAGAAATCCACATTATCTGCTTAGTTTCATGTAAAAGCTATGTTTCCAGCATTAAACAGTGCTCTAGTGTTGAAAAATACATTCTGTGCTTACTTTCATGTAAAAGCTACGTTTACACTATCAAACAGGCCTCCCGTGATGAAAACTACATTCTGCTGTCACTTTCATGGAAAAGCTACGTTTACACTATCAAACAGGCCTCCTGTGATGAAAACTACATTCTGTTGTCACTTTCATGAAAAAGCCAGGTTTTGGTCTGTAAACTGACCTCCCGTGGAGAAATCCACATTATCAGCTTAGTTTCATGTAAAAGCTATGTTTCCAGCATTGAACAGTTCTCTTGTGTTGAAAACTACATTCTGTGCTTACTTTCATGTGAAAGCTACGTTTACACCATCAAACAGGCCTCCCGTGACGAAATCCACATTATATTCTTACTTTCAAGTAAAAGCTACGTTTACACTATCAATCAGGCATCCCATGATGAAAACTACATTCTTCTGTCACTTTCATGTAAAAGGAACGTTTCCAGCATTAAACAGGCCTCCCGTGATGAAAACTACATTCTGTTGTCACTTTCATGTAATAGCCAGGTTTTGGTCTGTAAAATGACCTCCCGTGGAGAAATCCACATTATCTGCTTAGTTTCATGTAAAAGCTATGTTTCCAGCATTAAACAGTGCTCTAGTGTTGAAAACTACATTCTGTGCTTACTTGCATGTGAAAGCTACGTTTACACCATCAAACAGGCCTCGCGTGACGAAATCCACATTATATGCTTACTTTCAACTAAAAGCTACGTTTACACCATCAAACAGGCCTCCCGTGATGAAAACTTCATTCTGCTGTCACTTTAATGTAAAAGGAACGTTTGCAGCATTAAACAGGCCTCCCGTGATGAAAATTACATTATATGCTTATTTTCATGTAAAAGCTACGTTTACACTATCAAACAGGCCTCCCGTGATGAAAACTACATTCTGTTGTCACTTTCATGTAAAACCCAGGTTTTGGTCTGTAAACTGACCTCCAGTGGAGAAATCCATATTATCTGTTTAGTTTCATGTAAAAGCTATGTTTCCAGCATTAAACAGTGCTCTTGTGTTGAAAACTACATTCTGTGCTTACTTGCATGTGAAAGCTACGTTTACACCATCAAACAGGCCTCCCGTGACGAAATCCACATTATATGCTTACTTTCAAGTAAAAGCTACTTTTACACCATCAAACAGGCCTCCCGTGATGAAAACTTCATTCTGCTGTCACTTTCATGTAAAAGGAACGTTTGCAGCATTAAACAGGCCTCCCGTGATGAAAACTACATTATATGCTTACTTTCATGTAAAAGGAACGTTTCCAGCATTAAACAGGCCTCCCGTGATGAAAACTACATTCTGTTGTCACTTTCATGTAAAAGCCAGGTTTTGGTCTGTAGACTGACCTCCAGTAGAGAAATCCACATTATCTGCTTATTTTCATGTAAAAGCTATGTTTCCAGCATTAAACAGTGCTCTAGTGTTGAAAACTACATTCTGTGCTTACTTTCATGTAAAAGCTACGTTTACACTATCAAACAGGCCTCCTGTGATGAAAACTACATTCTGTTGTCACTTTCATGAAAAAGCCAGGTTTTGGTCTGTAAACTGACCTCCCGTGGAGAAATCCACATTATCAGCTTAGTTTCATGTAAAAGCTATGTTTCCAGCATTAAACAGTTCTCTTGTGTTGAAATCCACATTATATGCTTACTTTCAAGTAAAAGCTACGTTTACACTATCAAACAGGCATCCCATGATGAAAACTACATTCTTCTGTCACTTTCATGTAAAAGGAACGTTTCCAGCATTAAACAGGCCTCCCGTGATGAAAACTACATTCTGTTGTCACTTTCATGAAAAAGCCAGGTTTTGGTCTGTAAACTGACCTCCCGTGGAGAAATCCACATTATCTGTTTAGTTTCATGTAAAAGCTATGTTTACAGCATTAAACAGTTCTCTTGTGTTGAAAACTACATTCTGTGCTTACTTTCATGTGAAAGCTACGTTTACACCATCAAACAGGCCTCGCGTGACGAAATCCACATTATATGCTTACTTTCAAGTAAAAGCTACGTTTACACCATCAAACAGGCGTCCCGTGATGAAAACTTCATTCTGCTGTCACTTTCATGTAAAAGGCACGTTTCCAGCATTAAACAGGCCTCCCGTGATGAAAACTACATTATATGATTACTTTCATGTAAAAGGAACGTTTTCAGCATTAAACAGGCCTCCCGTGATGAAAACTACATTCTGTTGTCACTTTCATGTAAAAGCCAGGTTTTGGTCTGTAAACTGACCTCCAGTGGAGAAATCCACATTATCTGCTTAGTTTCATGTAAAAGCTATGTTTCCAGCATTAAACAGTGCTCTTGTGTTGAAAACTACATTCTGTGCTTACTTGCATGTGAAAGCTACGTTTACACTATCAAACAGGCCTCCCGTGATGAAAACTTCATTCTGCTGTCACTTTCATGTAAAAGGAACGTTTCCAGCATTAAACAGGCCTCCCGTGATGAAAACTACATTCTGTTGTCACTTTCATGTAAAAGCCAGGTTTTGGTCTGTAAACTGACCTCCAGTGGAGAAATCCACATTATCTGCTTAGTTTCATGTAAAAGGAACGTTTGCAGCATTAAACAGGCCTCCCGTGATGAAAACTACATTATATGATTACTTTCATGTAAAAGCTATGTTTCCAGCATTAAACAGTGCTCTAGTGTTGAAAACTACATTCTGTGCTTACTTTCATGTAAAAGCTATGTTTCAAGCATTAAACAGTTCTCTTGTGTTGAAAACTACATTCTGTGCTTACTTTCATGTAAAAGCTATGTTTCCAGCATTAAACAGTTCTCTTGTGTTGAAAACTACATTCTGTGCTTACTTTCATGTGAAAGCTACGTTTACACCATCAAACAGGCCTCCCGTGACGAAATCCACATTATATGCTTACTTTCAAGTAAAAGCTACGTTTACACTATCAAACAGGCATCCCATGATGAAAACTACATTCTTCTGTCACTTTCATGTAAAAGGAACGTTTCCAGCATTAAACAGGCCTCCCGTGATGAAAACTACATTCTGTTGTCACTTTCATGTAATAGCCAGGTTTTGGTCTGTAAACTGACCTCCCGTGGAGAAATCCACATTATCTGCTTAGTTTCATGTAAAAGCTATGTTTCCAGCATTAAACAGTGTTCTAGTGTTGAAAAATACATTCTGTGCTTACTTTCATGTAAAAGCTACGTTTACACTATAAAACAGGCCTCCCGTGATGAAAACTACATTCTGCTGTCACTTTCATGGAAAAGCTACGTTTACACCATCAAACAGGCCTCCCGTGATGAAAACTTCATTCTGCTGTCACTTTCATGTAAAAGCCAGGTTTTGGTCTGTAAACTGATCTCCCGTGGAGAAATCCACATTATCTGCTTAGTTTCAAGTAAAAGCTACGTTTACACTATCAAACAGGCATCCCATGATGAAAACTAAATTCTTCTGTCACTTTCATGTAAAAGGAACGTTTCCAGCATTAAACAGGCCTCCCGTGATGAAAACTACATTCTATTGTCACTTTCATGTAATAGCCAGGTTTTGGTCTGTAAACTGACCTCCCGTGGAGAAATCCACATTATCTGCTTAGTTTCATGTAAAAGCTATGTTTCCAGCATGAAACAGTGCTCTAGTGTTGAAAAATACATTCTGTGCTTACTTTCATGTAAAAGCTACGTTTACACTATCAAACAGGCCTCCCGTGATGAAAACTACATTCTGTTGTCACTTTCATGTAAAAGCTATGTTTCCAACATTAAACAGGCCTCCAGTGTTGTAAACTACATTCTGTGTTCACTTTTTTGTAAAAGCTACGTTTACACCATCAGACAGGCCTCCCGTGATGAAAACTACATTCTGCTGTTACTTTCATGTAAAAGGAACGTTTCCAGCATTAAACAGGCCTCCCGTGATGAAAACTACATTCTGTTGTCACTTTCATGTAAAAGCCAGGTTTTGGTCTGTAAACTGACCTCCAGTGGAGAAATCCACATTATCTGCTTAGTTTCATGTAAAAGGAACGTTTGCAGCATTAAAAAGGCCTCCCGTGATGAAAACTACATTATATGGTTACTTTCATGTAAAAGGAACGTTTCCAGCATTAAACAGGCCTCCCGTGATGAAAACTACATTCTGTTGTCACTTTCATGTAAAAGCCAGGTTTTGGTCTGTAAACTGACCTCCAGTGGAGAAATCCACATTATCTGCTTAGTTTCATGTAAAAGCTATGTTTCCAGCATTAAACAGTTCTCTTGTGTTGAAAACTACATTCTGTGCTTACTTTCATGTAAAAGCTACGTTTACACTATCAAACAGGCCTGCCGTGATGAAAACTACATTCTGCTGTCACTTTCATGGAAAAGCTACGTTTACACCATCAAACAGGCCTCCCGTGATGAAAACTTCATTCTGCTGTCACTTTCATGTAAAAGGAACGTTTCCAGCATTAAACAGGCCTCCCGTGATGAAAACTACATTCTGTTGTCACTTTCATGTAAAAGCCAGGTTTTGGTCTGTAAACTGACCTCCCGTGGAGAAATTCACATTATCTGCTTAGTTTCATGTAAAAGCTATGTTTCCAGCATTAAACAGTTCTCTTGTGTTGAAAACTACATTCTGTGCTTACTTTCATGTGAAAGCTACGTTTACACCATCAAACAGGCCTCCCGTGACGAAATCCACATTATATGCTTACTTTCAAGTAAAAGCTACGTTTATACCATCAAACAGGCCTCCCGTGATGAAAACTTCATTCTGCTGTCACTTTCATGTAAAAGGAACATTTGCAGCATTAAACAGGCCTCCCGTGATGAAAACTACATTATATGCTTACTTTCATGTAAAAGGAACGTTTCCAGCATTAAACAGGCCTGCCGTGATGAAAACTACATTCTGTTGTCACTTTCATGTAAAAGCCAGGTTTTGGTCTGTAAACTGACCTCCAGTAGAGAAATCCACATTATCTGCTTAGTTTCATGTAAAAGCTATGTTTCCAGCATTAAACAGTGCTCTAGTGTTGAAAACTACATTCTGTGCTTACTTTCATGTAAAAGCTACGTTTACACTATCAAACAGGCCTCCTGTGATGAAAACTACATTCTATTGTCACTTTCATGAAAAAGCCAGGTTTTGGTCTGTAAACTGACCACCCGTGGAGAAATCCACATTATCTGCTTAGTTTCATGTAAAAGCTATGTTTCCAGCATTAAACAGTTCTCTTGTGTTGAAAACTACATTCTGTGCTTACTTTCATGTGAAAGCTACGTTTACACCATCAAACAGGACTCGCGTGACGAAATCCACATTATATGCTTACTTTCAAGTAAAAGCTACGTTTACACCATCAAACAGGCGTCCCGTGATAAAAACTTCATTCTGCTGTCACTTTCATGTAAAAGGAACGTTTCCAGCATTAAACAGGCCTCCCGTGATGAAAACTACATTATATGCTTACTTTCATGTAAAAGGAACGTTTCCAGCATTAAACAGGCCTCCCGTGATGAAAACTACATTCTGTTGTCACTTTCATGTAAAAGCCAGGTTTTGGTCTGTAAACTGACTTCCAGTGGAGAAATCCACATTATCTGCTTAGTTTCATGTAAAAGCTATGTTTCCAGCATTAAACAGTTCTCTTGTGTTGAAAACTACATTCTGTGCTTACTTTCATGTAAAAGCTATGTTTCCAGCATTAAACAGTTCTCTTGTGTTAGAAACTACATTCTGTGCTTACTTTCATGTGAAAGCTACGTTTACACTATCAAACAGGCCTCCCGTGATGAAAACTACATTCTGCTGTCACTTTCATGGAAAAGCTACGTTTACACTATCAAACAGGCCTCCTGTGATGAAAACTACATTCTGTTGTCACTTTCATGAAAAAGCCAGGTTTTGGTCTGTAAACTGACCTCCCGTGGAGAAATCCACATTATCAGCTTAGTTTCATGTAAAAGCTATGTTTCCAGCATTGAACAGTTCTCTTGTGTTGAAAACTACATTCTGTGCTTACTTTCATGTGAAAGCTACGTTTACACCATCAAACAGGCCTCCCGTGACGAAATCCACATTATATGCTTACTTTCAAGTAAAAGCTTCGTTTACACTATCAATCAGGCATCCCATGATGAAAACTACATTCTTCTGTCACTTTCATGTAAAAGGAACGTTTCCAGCATTAAACAGGCCTCCCGTGATGAAAACTACATTCTGTTGTCACTTTCATGTAATAGCCAGGTTTTGGTCTGTAAAATGACCTCCCGTGGAGAAATCCACATTATCTGCTTAGTTTCATGTAAAAGCTATGTTTCCAGCATTAAACAGTGCTCTAGTGTTGAAAACTACATTCTGTGCTTACTTGCATGTGAAAGCTACGTTTACACCATCAAACAGGCCTCCCGTGATGAAAACTACATTCTGCTGTTACTTTCATGTAAAAGGAACGTTTCCAGCATTAAACAGGCCTCCCGTGATGAAAACTACATTCTGTTGTCACTTTCATGTAAAAGCCAGGTATTGGTCTGTAAACTGACCTCCAGTGGAGAAATCCACATTATCTGCTTAGTTTCATGTAAAAGGAACGTTTGCAGCATTAAACAGGCCTCCCGTGATGAAAATTACATTATATGCTTACTTTCATGTAAAAGGAACGTTTCCAGCATTAAACAGGCCTCCCGTGATGAAAACTACATTCTGTTGTCACTTTCATGTAAATGCCAGGTTTTGGTCTGTAGACTGACCTCCAGTGGAGAAATCCACATTATCTGCTTATTTTCATGTAAAAGCTATGTTTCCAGCATTAAACAGTGCTCTAGTGTTGAAAACTACATTCTGTGCTTACTTTCATGTAAAAGCTATGTTTCCAGCATTAAACAGTTCTCTTGTGTTGAAAACTACATTCTGTGATTACTTTCATGTGAAAGCTACGTTTACACCATCAAACAGGCCTCCCGTGACGAAATCCACATTATATGCTTACTTTCAAGTAAAAGCTACGTTTACACCATCAAACAGGCGTCCCGTGATAAAAACTTCATTCTGCTGTCACTTTCATGTAAAAGGAACGTTTCCAGCATTAAACAGGCCTCCCGTGATGAAAACTACATTATATGCTTACTTTCATGTAAAAGGAACGTTTCCAGCATTAAACAGGCCTCCCGTGATGAAAACTACATTCTGTTGTCACTTTCATGTAAAAGCCAGGTTTTGGTCTGTAAACTGACCTCCAGTGGAGAAATCCACATTATCTGCTTAGTTTCATGTAAAAGCTATGTTTCCAGCATTAAACAGTTCTCTTCTGTTGAAAACTACATTCTGTGCTTACTTTCATGTAAAAGCTACGTTTACACTATCAAACAGGCCTCCCGTGATGAAAACTACATTCTGCTGTCACTTTCATGGAAAAGCTACGTTTACACTATCAAACAGGCCTCCCGTGATGAAAACTACATTCTGCTGTCACTTTCATGGAAAAGCTACGTTTACACCATCAAACAGGCCTCCCGTGATGAAAACTTCATTCTGCTGTCACTTTCATGGAAAAGCTACGTTTACACCATCAAACAGGCCTCCCGTGACGAAATCCACATTATATGCTTACTTTCAAGTAAAAGCTACGTTTACACTATCAATCAGGCATCCCATGATGAAAACTACATTCTTCTGTCACTTTCATGTAAAAGGAACGTTTCCAGCATTAAACAGGCCTCCCGTGATGAAAACTACATTCTGTTGTCACTTTCATGTAATAGCCAGGTTTTGGTCTGTAAAATGACCTCCCGTGGAGAAATCCACATTATCTGCTTAGTTTCATGTAAAAGCTATGTTTCCAGCATTAAACAGTGCTCTAGTGTTGAAAACTACATTCTGTGCTTACTTGCATGTGAAAGCTACGTTTACACCATCAAACAGGCCTCGCGTGACGAAATCCACATTATATGCTTACTTTCAACTAAAAGCTACGTTTACACCATCAAAAAGGCCTCCCGTGATGAAAACTTCATTCTGCTGTCACTTTCATGTAAAAGGAACGTTTGCAGCATTAAACAGGCCTCCCGTGATGAAAATTACATTATATGCTTATTTTCATGTAAAAGCTACGTTTACACTATCAAACAGGCCTCCCGTGATGAAAACTACATTCTGTTGTCACTTTCATGTAAAACCCAGGTTTAGGTCTGTAAACTGACCTCCAGTGGAGAAATCCATATTATCTGTTTAGTTTCATGTAAAAGCTATGTTTCCAGCATTAAACAGTGCTCTTGTGTTGAAAACTACATTCTGTGCTTACTTGCATGTGAAAGCTACGTTTACACCATCAAACAGGCCTCCCGTGACGAAATCCACATTATATGCTTACTTTCAAGTAAAAGCTACTTTTACACCATCAAACAGGCCTCCCGTGATGAAAACTTCATTCTGCTGTCACTTTCATGTAAAAGGAACGTTTGCAGCATTAAACAGGCCTCCCGTGATGAAAACTACATTATATGCTTACTTTCATGTAAAAGGAACGTTTCCAGCATTAAACAGGCCTCCCGTGATGAAAACTACATTCTGTTGTCACTTTCATGTAAAAGCCAGGTTTTGGTCTGTAGACTGACCTCCAGTAGAGAAATCCACATTATCTGCTTATTTTCATGTAAAAGCTATGTTTCCAGCATTAAACAGTGCTCTAGTGTTGAAAACTACATTCTGTGCTTACTTTCATGTAAAAGCTACGTTTACACTATCAAACAGGCCTCCTGTGATGAAAACTACATTCTGTTGTCACTTTCATGAAAAAGCCAGGTTTTGGTCTGTAAACTGACCTCCCGTGGAGAAATCCACATTATCAGCTTAGTTTCATGTAAAAGCTATGTTTCCAGCATTAAACAGTTCTCTTGTGTTGAAATCCACATTATATGCTTACTTTCAAGTAAAAGCTACGTTTACACTATCAAACAGGCATCCCATGATGAAAACTACATTCTTCTGTCACTTTCATGTAAAAGGAACGTTTCCAGCATTAAACAGGCCTCCCGTGATGAAAACTACATTCTGTTGTCACTTTCATGAAAAAGCCAGGTTTTGGTCTGTAAACTGACCTCCCGTGGAGAAATCCACATTATCAGCTTAGTTTCATGTAAAAGCTATGTTTCCAGCATTAAACAGTTCTCTTGTGTTGAAATCCACATTATATGCTTACTTTAAAGTAAAAGCTACGTTTACACCATCAAACAGGCCTCCCGTGATGAAAACTTCATTCTGCTGTCACTTTCATGTAAAAGGAACGTTTGCAGCATTAAACAGGCCTCCCGTGATGAAAATTACATTATATGCTTATTTTCATGTAAAAGCTACGTTTACACTATCAAACAGGCCTCCCGTGATGAAAACTACATTCTGTTGTCACTTTCATGTAAAACCCAGGTTTTGGTCTGTAAACTGACCTCCAGTGGAGAAATCCATATTATCTGTTTAGTTTCATGTAAAAGCTATGTTTCCAGCATTAAACAGTGCTCTTGTGTTGAAAACTACATTCTGTGCTTACTTGCATGTGAAAGCTACGTTTACACCATCAAACAGGCCTCCCGTGACGAAATCCACATTATATGCTTACTTTCAAGTAAAAGCTACTTTTACACCATCAAACAGGCCTCCCGTGATGAAAACTTCATTCTGCTGTCACTTTCATGTAAAAGGAACGTTTGCAGCATTAAACAGGCCTCCCGTGATGAAAACTACATTATATGCTTACCTTCATGTAAAAGGAACGTTTCCAGCATTAAACAGGCCTCCCGTGATGAAAACTACATTCTGTTGTCACTTTCATGTAAAAGCCAGGTTTTGGTCTGTAGACTGACCTCCAGTAGAGAAATCCACATTATCTGCTTATTTTCATGTAAAAGCTATGTTTCCAGCATTAAACAGTGCTCTAGTGTTGAAAACTACATTCTGTGCTTACTTTCATGTAAAAGCTACGTTTACACTATCAAACAGGCCTCCTGTGATGAAAACTACATTCTGTTGTCACTTTCATGAAAAAGCCAGGTTTTGGTCTGTAAACTGACCTCCCGTGGAGAAATCCACATTATCAGCTTAGTTTCATGTAAAAGCTATGTTTCCAGCATTAAACAGTTCTCTTGTGTTGAAATCCACATTATATGCTTACTTTCAAGTAAAAGCTACGTTTACACTATCAAACAGGCATCCCATGATGAAAACTACATTCTTCTGTCACTTTCATGTAAAAGGAACGTTTCCAGCATTAAACAGGCCTCCCGTGATGAAAACTACATTCTGTTGTCACTTTCATGTAAATGCCAGGTTTTGGTCTGTAGACTGACCTCCAGTGGAGAAATCCACATTATCTGCTTATTTTCATGTAAAAGCTATGTTTCCAGCATTAAACAGTTCTCTTGTGTTGAAAACTACATTCTGTGCTTACTTTCATGTGAAAGCTACGTTTACACCACCAAACAGGCCTCCCGTGACGAAATCCACATTATATGCTTACTTTCAAGTAAAAGCTACGTTTACACTATCAAACAGGCATCCCATGATGAAAACTAAATTCTTCTGTCACTTTCATGTGAAAGGAACGTTTCCAGCATTAAACAGGCCTCCCGTGATGAAAACTACATTCTGTTGTCACTTTCATGTAATAGCCAGGTTTTGGTCTGTAAACTGACCTCCCGTGGAGAAATCCACATTATCTGCTTAGTTTCATGTAAAAGCTATGTTTCCAGCATTAAACAGTGCTCTAGTGTTGAAAAATACATTCTGTGCTTACTTTCATGTAAAAGCTACGTTTACACTATCAAACAGGCCTCCCGTGATGAAAACTACATTCTGCTGTCACTTTCATGGAAAAGCTACGTTTACACCATCAAACAGGCCTCCCGTGATGAAAACTTCATTCTGCTGTCACTTTCATGTAAAAGGAACGTTTCCAGCATTAAACAGGCCTCCCGTGATGAAAACTACATTCTGTTGTCACTTTAATGTAAAAGCCAGGTTTTGGTCTGTAAACTGACCTCCCGTGGAGAAATTCACATTATCTGCTTAGTTTCATGTAAAAGCTATGTTTCCAGCATTAAACAGTGCTCTACTGTTGAAAACTACATTCTGTGCTTAATTTCATGTAAAAGCTATGTTTACAGCATTAAACAGTTCTCTTGTGTTGAAAACTACATTCTGTGCTTACTTTCATGTGAAAGCTACGTTTACACCATCAAACATGACTCGCGTGACGAAATCCACATTATATGCTTACTTTCAAGTAAAAGCTACGTTTACACTATCAATCAGGCATCCCATGATGAAAACTACATTCTTCTGTCACTTTCATGTAAAAGGAACGTTTCCAGCATTAAACAGGCCTCCCGTGATGAAAACTACATTCTGTTGTCACTTTCATGTAATAGCCAGGTTTTGGTCTGTAAAATGACCTCCCGTGGAGAAATCCACATTATCTGCTTAGTTTCATGTAAAAGCTACGTTTACACTATCAAACAGGCCTCCCGTGATGAAAACTACATTCTGTTGTCACTTTCATGTAAAACCCAGGTTTAGGTCTGTAAACTGACCTCCAGTGGAGAAATCCATATTATCTGTTTAGTTTCATGTAAAAGCTATGTTTCCAGCATTAAACAGTGCTCTTGTGTTGAAAACTACATTCTGTGCTTACTTGCATGTGAAAGCTACGTTTACACCATCAAACAGGCCTCCCGTGACGAAATCCACATTATATGCTTACTTTCAAGTAAAAGCTACTTTTACACCATCAAACAGGCCTCCCGTGATGAAAACTTCATTCTGCTGTCACTTTCATGTAAAAGGAACGTTTGCAGCATTAAACAGGCCTCCCGTGATGAAAACTACATTATATGCTTACCTTCATGTAAAAGGAACGTTTCCAGCATTAAACAGGCCTCCCGTGATGAAAACTACATTCTGTTGTCACTTTCATGTAAAAGCCAGGTTTTGGTCTGTAGACTGACCTCCAGTAGAGAAATCCACATTATCTGCTTATTTTCATGTAAAAGCTATGTTTCCAGCATTAAACAGTGCTCTAGTGTTGAAAACTACATTCTGTGCTTACTTTCATGTAAAAGCTACGTTTACACTATCAAACAGGCCTCCTGTGATGAAAACTACATTCTGTTGTCACTTTCATGAAAAAGCCAGGTTTTGGTCTGTAAACTGACCTCCCGTGGAGAAATCCACATTATCAGCTTAGTTTCATGTAAAAGCTATGTTTCCAGCATTAAACAGTTCTCTTGTGTTGAAATCCACATTATATGCTTACTTTCAAGTAAAAGCTACGTTTACACTATCAAACAGGCATCCCATGATGAAAACTACATTCTTCTGTCACTTTCATGTAAAAGGAACGTTTCCAGCATTAAACAGGCCTCCCGTGATGAAAACTACATTCTGTTGTCACTTTCATGTAAATGCCAGGTTTTGGTCTGTAGACTGACCTCCAGTGGAGAAATCCACATTATCTGCTTATTTTCATGTAAAAGCTATGTTTCCAGCATTAAACAGTTCTCTTGTGTTGAAAACTACATTCTGTGCTTACTTTCATGTGAAAGCTACGTTTACACCACCAAACAGGCCTCCCGTGACGAAATCCACATTATATGCTTACTTTCAAGTAAAAGCTACGTTTACACTATCAAACAGGCATCCCATGATGAAAACTAAATTCTTCTGTCACTTTCATGTGAAAGGAACGTTTCCAGCATTAAACAGGCCTCCCGTGATGAAAACTACATTCTGTTGTCACTTTCATGTAATAGCCAGGTTTTGGTCTGTAAACTGACCTCCCGTGGAGAAATCCACATTATCTGCTTAGTTTCATGTAAAAGCTATGTTTCCAGCATTAAACAGTGCTCTAGTGTTGAAAAATACATTCTGTGCTTACTTTCATGTAAAAGCTACGTTTACACTATCAAACAGGCCTCCCGTGATGAAAACTACATTCTGCTGTCACTTTCATGGAAAAGCTACGTTTACACCATCAAACAGGCCTCCCGTGATGAAAACTTCATTCTGCTGTCACTTTCATGTAAAAGGAACGTTTCCAGCATTAAACAGGCCTCCCGTGATGAAAACTACATTCTGTTGTCACTTTAATGTAAAAGCCAGGTTTTGGTCTGTAAACTGACCTCCCGTGGAGAAATTCACATTATCTGCTTAGTTTCATGTAAAAGCTATGTTTCCAGCATTAAACAGTGCTCTTGTGTTGAAAACTACATTCTGTGCTTACTTTCATGTAAAAGCTATGTTTCCAGCATTAAACAGTTCTCTTGTGTTGAAAACTACATTCTGTGCTTACTTTCATGTGAAAGCTACGTTTACACCATCAAACAGGCCTCCCGTGACGAAATCCACATTATATGCTTACTTTCAAGTAAAAGCTACGTTTATACCATCAAACAGGCCTCCCGTGATGAAAACTTCATTCTGCTGTCACTTTCATGTAAAAGGAACATTTGCAGCATTAAACAGGCCTCCCGTGATGAAAACTACATTATATGCTTACTTTCATGTAAAAGGAACGTTTCCAGCATTAAACAGGCCTGCCGTGATGAAAACTACATTCTGTTGTCACTTTCATGTAAAAGCCAGGTTTTGGTCTGTAAACTGACCTCCAGTAGAGAAATCCACATTATCTGCTTATTTTCATGTAAAAGTTATGTTTCCAGCATTAAACAGTGCTCTAGTGTTGAAAACTACATTCTGTGCTTACTTTCATGTAAAAGCTACGTTTACACTATCAAACAGGCCTCCTGTGATGAAAACTACATTCTGTTGTCACTTTCATGAAAAAGCCAGGTTTTGGTCTGTAAACTGACCTCCCGTTGAGAAATCCACATTATCTGCTTAGTTTCATGTAAAAGCTATGTTTCCAGCATTAAAGAGTTCTCTTGTGTTGAAAACTACATTCTGTGCTTACTTTCATGTGAAAGCTACGTTTACACCATCAAACAGGCCTCCCGTGACGAAATCCACATTATATGCTTACTTTCAAGTAAAAGCTACGTTTACACTATCAAACAGGCATCCCATGATGAAAACTACATTCTTCTGTCACTTTCATGTAAAAGGAACGTTTCCAGCATTAAACAGGCCTCCCGTGATGAAAACTACATTCTGTTGTCACTTTCATGTAATAGCCAGGTTTTGGTCTGTAAACTGACCTCCCGTGGAGAAATCCACATTATCTGCTTAGTTTCATGTAAAAGCTATGTTTCCAGCATTAAACAGTGCTCTAGTGTTGAAAAATACATTCTGTGCTTACTTTCATGTAAAAGCTACGTTTACACTATAAAACAGGCCTCCCGTGATGAAAACTACATTCTGCTGTCACTTTCATGGAAAAGCTACGTTTACTCCATCAAACAGGCCTCCCGTGATGAAAACTTCATTCTGCTGTCACTTTCATGTAAAAGCCAGGTTTTGGTCTGTAAACTGATCTCCCGTGGAGAAATCCACATTATCTGCTTAGTTTCAAGTAAAAGCTACGTTTACACTATCAAACAGGCATCCCATGATGAAAACTAAATTCTTCTGTCACTTTCATGTAAAAGGAACGTTTCCAGCATTAAACAGGCCTCCCGTGATGAAAACTACATTCTATTGTCACTTTCATGTAATAGCCAGGTTTTGGTCTGTAAACTGACCTCCCGTGGAGAAATCCACATTATCTGCTTAGTTTCATGTAAAAGCTATGTTTCCAGCATTAAACAGTGCTCTAGTGTTGAAAAATACATTCTGTGCTTACTTTCATGTAAAAGCTACGTTTACACTATCAAACAGGCCTCCCGTGATGAAAACTACATTCTGTTGTCACTTTCATGTAAAAGCTATGTTTCCAACATTAAACAGGCCTCCAGTGTTGTAAACTACATTCTGTGTTCACTTTTTTGTAAAAGCTACGTTTACACCATCAGACAGGCCTCCCGTGATGAAAACTACATTCTGCTGTTACTTTCATGTAAAAGGAACGTTTCCAGCATTAAACAGGACTCCCGTGATGAAAACTACATTCTGTTGTCACTTTCATGTAAAAGCCAGGTTTTGGTCAGTAAACTGACCTCCAGTGGAGAAATCCACATTATCTGCTTAGTTTCATGTAAAAGGAACGTTTGCAGCATTAAACAGGCCTCCCGTGATGAAAATTACATTATATGCTTACTTTCATGTAAAAGGAACGTTTCCAGCATTAAACAGGCCTCCCGTGATGAAAACTACATTCTGTTGTCACTTTCATGTAAATGCCAGGTTTTGGTCTGTAGACTGACCTCCAGTGGAGAAATCCACATTATCTGCTTATTTTCATGTAAAAGCTATGTTTCCAGCATTAAACAGTGCTCTAGTGTTGAAAACTACATTCTGTGCTTACTTTCATGTAAAAGCTATGTTTCCAGCATTAAACAGTTCTCTTGTGTTGAAAACTACATTCTGTGCTTACTTTCATGTAAAAGCTATGTTTCCAGCATTAAACAGTTCTCTTGTGTTGAAAACTACATTCTGTGCTTACTTTCATGTGAAAGCTACGTTTACACCATCAAACAGGCCTCCCGTGACGAAATCCACATTATATGCTTACTTTCAAGTAAAAGCTACGTTTACACCATCAAACAGGCGTCCCGTGATAAAAACTTCATTCTGCTGTCACTTTCATGTAAAAGGAACGTTTCCAGCATTAAATAGGCCTCCCGTGATGAAAACTACATTATATGCTTACTTTCATGTAAAAGGAACGTTTCCAGCATTAAACAGGCCTCCCGTGATGAAAACTACATTCTGTTGTCACTTTCATGTAAAAGCCAGGTTTTGGTCTGTAAACTGACCTCCAGTGGAGAAATCCACATTATCTGCTTAGTTTCATGTAAAAGCTATGTTTCCAGCATTAAACAGTTCTCTTGTGTTGAAAACTACATTCTGTGCTTACTTTCATGTAAAAGCTACGTTTACACTATCAAACAGGCCTCCCGTGATGAAAACTACATTCTGCTGTCACTTTCATGGAAAAGCTACGTTTACACCATCAAACAGGCCTCCCGTGATGAAAACTTAATTCTGCTGTCACTTTCATGTAAAAGGAACGTTTCCAGCATTAAACAGGCCTCCCGTGATGAAAACTACATTCTGTTGTCACTTTCATGTAAAAGCCAGGTTTTGGTCTGTAAACTGACCTCCCGTGGAGAAATTCACATTATCTGCTTAGTTTCATGTAAAAGCTTTGTTTCCAGCATTAAACAGTGCTCTAGTGTTGAAAACTACATTCTGTGCTTACTTTCATGTAAAAGCTATGTTTCCAGCATTAAACAGTTCTCCTGTGTTGAAAACTACATTCTGTGCTTACTTTCATGTGAAAGCTACGTTTACACCATCAAACAGGCCTCCCGTGACGAAATCCACATTATATGCTTACTTTCAAGTAAAAGCTACGTTTACACCATCAAACAGGCGTCCCGTGATAAAAACTTCATTCTGCTGTCACTTTCATGTAAAAGGAACGTTTCCAGCATTAAACAGGCCTCCCGTGATGAAAACTACATTATATGCTTACTTTCATGTAAAAGGAACGTTTCCAGCATTAAACAGGCCTCCCGTGATGAAAATACATTCTGTTGTCACTTTCATGTAAAAGCCAGGTTTTGGTTTGTAAACTGACCTCCAGTGGAGAAATCCACATTATCTGCTTAGTTTCATGTAAAAGCTATGTTTCCAGCATTAAACAGTTCTCTTGTGTTGAAAACTACATTCTGTGCTTACTTTCATGTGAAAGCTACGTTTACACCATCAAACAGGCCTCCCGTGACGAAATCCACATTATATGCTTACTTTCAAGTAAAAGCTACGTTTATACCATCAAACAGGCCTCCCGTGATGAAAACTTCATTCTGCTGTCACTTTCATGTAAAAGGAACATTTGCAGCATTAAACAGGCCTCCCGTGACGAAATCCACATTATATGCTTACTTTCAAGTAAAAGCTACGTTTACACTATCAAACAGGCATCCCATGATGAAAACTAAATTCTTCTGTCACTTTCATGTAAAAGGAACGTTTCCAGCATTAAACAGGCCTCCCGTGATGAAAACTACATTCTGTTGTCACTTTCATGTAATAGCCAGGTTTTGGTCTGTAAACTGACCTCCCGTGGAGAAATCCACATTATCTGCTTAGTTTCATGTAAAAGCTATGTTTCCAGCATTAAACAGTGCTCTAGTGTTGAAAAATACATTCTGTGCTTACTTTCATGTAAAAGCTACGTTTACACTATCAAACAGGCCTCCCGTGATGAAAACTACATTCTGCTGTCACTTTCATGGAAAAGCTACGTTTACACTATCAAATAGGCCTCCTGTGATGAAAACTACATTCTGTTGTCACTTTCATGAAAAAGCCAGGTTTTGGTCTGTAAACTGACCTCCCGTGGAGAAATCCACATTATCAGCTTAGTTTCATGTAAAAGCTATGTTTCCAGCATTGAACAGTTCTCTTGTGTTGAAAACTACATTCTGTGCTTACTTTCATGTGAAAGCTACGTTTACACCATCAAACAGGCCTCCCGTGACGAAATCCACATTATATGCTTACTTTCAAATAAAAGCTACGTTTACACTATCAATCAGGCATCCCATGATGAAAACTACATTCTTCTGTCACTTTCATGTAAAAGGAACGTTTCCAGCATTAAACAGGCCTCCCGTGATGAAAACTACATTCTGTTGTCACTTTCATGTAATAGCCAGGTTTTGGTCTGTAAAATGACCTCCCGTGGAGAAATCCACATTATCTGCTTAGTTTCATGTAAAAGCTATGTTTCCAGCATTAAACAGTGCTCTAGTGTTGAAAACTACATTCTGTGCTTACTTGCATGTGAAAGCTACGTTTACACCATCAAACAGGCCTCGCGTGACGAAATCCACATTATATGCTTACTTTCAACTAAAAGCTACGTTTACACCATCAAACAGGCCTCCCGTGATGAAAACTTCATTCTGCTGTCACTTTCATGTAAAAGGAACGTTTGCAGCATTAAACAGGCCTCCCGTGATGAAAATTACATTATATGCTTATTTTCATGTAAAAGCTACGTTTACACTATCAAACAGGCCTCCCGTGATGAAAACTACATTCTGTTGTCACTTTCATGTAAAACCCAGGTTTTGGTCTGTAAAGTGACCTCCAGTGGAGAAATCCATATTATCTGTTTAGTTTCATGTAAAAGCTATGTTTCCAGCATTAAACAGTGCTCTTGTGTTGAAAACTACATTCTGTGCTTACTTGCATGTGAAAGCTACGTTTACACCATCAAACAGGCCTCCCGTGACGAAATCCACATTATATGCTTACTTTCAAGTAAAAGCTACTTTTACACCATCAAACAGGCCTCCCGTGATGAAAACTTCATTCTGCTGTCACTTTCATGTAAAAGGAACGTTTGCAGCATTAAACAGGCCTCCCGTGATGAAAACTACATTATATGCTTACTTTCATGTAAAAGGAACGTTTCCAGCATTAAACAGGCCTCCCGTGATGAAAACTACATTCTGTTGTCACTTTCATGTAAAAGCCAGGTTTTGGTCTGTAGACTGACCTCCAGTAGAGAAATCCACATTATCTGCTTATTTTCATGTAAAAGCTATGTTTCCAGCATTAAACAGTGCTCTAGTGTTGAAAACTACATTCTGTGCTTACTTTCATGTAAAAGCTACGTTTACACTATCAAACAGGCCTCCTGTGATGAAAACTACATTCTGTTGTCACTTTCATGAAAAAGCCAGGTTTTGGTCTGTAAACTGACCTCCCGTGGAGAAATCCACATTATCAGCTTAGTTTCATGTAAAAGCTATGTTTCCAGCATTAAACAGTTCTCTTGTGTTGAAATCCACATTATATGCTTACTTTCAAGTAAAAGCTACGTTTACACTATCAAACAGGCATCCCATGATGAAAACTACATTCTTCTGTCACTTTCATGTAAAAGGAACGTTTCCAGCATTAAACAGGCCTCCCGTGATGAAAACTACATTCTGTTGTCACTTTCATGAAAAAGCCAGGTTTTGGTCTGTAAACTGACCTCCCGTGGAGAAATCCACATTATCAGCTTAGTTTCATGTAAAAGCTATGTTTCCAGCATTAAACAGTTCTCTTGTGTTGAAATCCACATTATATGCTTACTTTCAAGTAAAAGCTACGTTTACACCATCAAACAGGCCTCCCGTGATGAAAACTTCATTCTGCTGTCACTTTCATGTAAAAGGAACGTTTGCAGCATTAAACAGGCCTCCCGTGATGAAAATTACATTATATGCTTATTTTCATGTAAAAGCTACGTTTACACTATCAAACAGGCCTCCCGTGATGAAAACTACATTCTGTTGTCACTTTCATGTAAAACCCAGGTTTTGGTCTGTAAACTGACCTCCAGTGGAGAAATCCATATTATCTGTTTAGTTTCATGTAAAAGCTATGTTTACAGCATTAAACAGTTCTCTTGTGTTGAAAACTACATTCTGTGCTTACTTTCATGTGAAAGCTACGTTTACACCATCAAACAGGCCTCGCGTGACGAAATCCACATTATATGCTTACTTTCAACTAAAAGCTACGTTTACACCATCAAACAGGCCTCCCGTGATGAAAACTTCATTCTGCTGTCACTTTCATGTAAAAGGAACGTTTGCAGCATTAAACAGGCCTCCCATGATGAAAACTACATTATATGCTTACTTTCATGTAAAAGGAACGTTTCCAGCATTAAACAGGCCTCCCGTGATGAAAACTACATTCTGTTGTCACTTTCATGTAAAAGCCAGGTTTTGGTCTGTAAACTGACCTCCCGTGGAAAAATCCACATTATCTGTTTAGCTTCATGTAAAAGCTATGTTTCCAGTATTAAACAGTGCTCTAGTGTTGAAAAATACATTCTGCTGTCACTTTCATGGAAAAGCTACGTTTACACCATCAAACAGGCCTCCCGTGATGAAAACTACATTCTGTTGTCGCTTTCATGTAAAAGGAACGTTTGCAGCATTAAACAGGCCTCCCGTGATGAAAATTACATTATATGCTTACTTTCATGTAAAAGCTACGTTTACACTATCAAACAGGCCTCCCGTGATGAAAACTACATTCTGTTGTCACTTTCATGTAAAAGGAACGTTTGCAGCATTAAACAGGCCTCCCGTGATGAAAATTACATTATATGCTTATTTTCATGTAAAAGCTACGTTTACACTATCAAACAGGCCTCCCGTGATGAAAACTACATTCTGTTGTCACTTTCATGTAAAAGCCAGGTTTTGGTCTGTAAACTGACCTCCCGTGGAGAAATCCACATTTTCTGCTTAGTTTCATGTAGAAGCTATGTTTCCACCATTAAACAGTGCTCTAGTGTTGAAAACTACATTCTGTGCTTACTTTCATGTAAAAGCTATGTTTCCAGCATTAAACTGTTCTCTTGTGTTGAAAACTACATTCTGTGCTTACTTTCATGTGAAAGCTACGTTTACACCATCAAACAGGCCTCCCGTGACGAAATCCACATTATATGCTTACTTTCAAGTAAAAGCTACGTTTACACTATCAAACAGGCATCCCATGATGAAAACTAAATTCTTCTGTCACTTTCATGTAAAAGGAACGTTTCCAGCATTAAACAGGCCTCCCGTGATGAAAACTACATTCTGCTGTCACTTTCATGTAAAAGCCAGGTTTTGGTCTGTAAACTGACCTCCCGTGGAGAAATCCACATTATCTGCTTAGTTTCATGTAAAAGCTATGTTTCCAGCATTAAACAGTGCTCTACTGTTGAAAACTACATTCTGTGCTTACTTTCATGTAAAAGCTATGTTTACAGCATTAAACAGTTCTCTTGTGTTGAAAACTACATTCTGTGCTTACTTTCATGTGAAAGCTACGTTTACACCATCAAACAGGCCTCCCGTGACGAAATCCACATTATATGCTTACTTTCAAATAAAAGCTACGTTTACACTATCAAACAGGCATCCCATGATGAAAACTAAATTCTTCTGTCACTTTCATGTAAAAGGAACGTTTCCAGCATTAAACAGGCCTCCCGTGATGAAAACTACATTCTGCTGTCACTTTCATGGAAAAGCTACGTTTACACCATCAAACAGGCCTCCCGTGATGAAAACTTCATTCTGCTGTCACTTTCATGTAAAAGGAACGTTTCCAGCATTAAAGAGGCCTCCCGTGATGAAAACTACATTCTGTTGTCACTTTCATGTAAAAGCCAGGTTTTGGTCTGTAAACTGACCTCCCGTGGAGAAATTCACATTATCTGCTTAGTTTCATGTAAAAGCTATGTTTCCAGCATTAAACAGTGCTCTAGTGTTGAAAACTACATTCTGTGCTTACTTTCATGTAAAAGCTATGTTTCCAGCATTAAACAGTTCTCTTGTGTTGAAAACTACATTCTGTGCTTACTTTCATGTGAAAGCTACGTTTACACCATCAAACAGGCCTCCCGTGACGAAATCCACATTATATGCTTACTTTCAAGTAAAAGCTACGTTTACACTATCAAACAGGCATCCCATGATGAAAACTACATTCTGCTGTCACTTTCATGGAAAAGCTACGTTTACACCATCAAACAGGCCTCCCGTGATGAAAACTTCATTCTGCTGTCACTTTCATGTAAAAGGAACGTTTCCAGCATTAAACAGGCCTCCCGTGATGAAAACTACATTCTGTTGTCACTTTCATGTAAAAGCCAGGTTTTGGTCTGTAAACTGACCTCCAGTGGAGAAATCCACATTATCTGCTTAGTTTCATGTAAAAGGAACGTTTGCAGCATTAAACAGGCCTCCCGTGATGAAAATTACATTATATGCTTACTTTCATGTAAAAGGAACGTTTCCAGCATTAAACAGGCCTCCCGTGATGAAAACTACATTATATGATTACTTTCATGTAAAAGGAACGTTTCCAGCATTAAACAGGCCTCCCGTGATGAAAACTACATTCTGTTGTCACTTTCATGTAAAAGCCAGGTTTTGGTCTGTAAACTGACCTCCCGTGGAGAAATCCACATTATCTGCTTAGTTTCATGTAAAAGCTATGTTTCCAGCATTGAACAGTTCTCTTGTGTTGAAAACTACATTCTGTGCTTACTTTCATGTGAAAGCTACGTTTACACCATCAAACAGGCCTCCCGTGACGAAATCCACATTATATGCTTACTTTCAAATAAAAGCTACGTTTACACTATCAATCAGGCATCCCATGATGAAAACTACATTCTTCTGTCACTTTCATGTAAAAGGAACGTTTCCAGCATTAAACAGGCCTCCCGTGATGAAAACTACATTCTGTTGTCACTTTCATGTAATAGCCAGGTTTTGGTCTGTAAAATGACCTCCCGTGGAGAAATCCACATTATCTGCTTAGTTTCATGTAAAAGCTATGTTTCCAGCATTAAACAGTGCTCTAGTGTTGAAAACTACATTCTGTGCTTACTTGCATGTGAAAGCTACGTTTACACCATCAAACAGGCCTCGCGTGACGAAATCCACATTATATGCTTACTTTCAACTAAAAGCTACGTTTACACCATCAAACAGGCCTCCCGTGATGAAAACTTCATTCTGCTGTCACTTTCATGTAAAAGGAACGTTTGCAGCATTAAACAGGCCTCCCGTGATGAAAATTACATTATATGCTTATTTTCATGTAAAAGCTACGTTTACACTATCAAACAGGCCTCCCGTGATGAAAACTACATTCTGTTGTCACTTTCATGTAAAACCCAGGTTTTGGTCTGTAAAGTGACCTCCAGTGGAGAAATCCATATTATCTGTTTAGTTTCATGTAAAAGCTATGTTTCCAGCATTAAACAGTGCTCTTGTGTTGAAAACTACATTCTGTGCTTACTTGCATGTGAAAGCTACGTTTACACCATCAAACAGGCCTCCCGTGACGAAATCCACATTATATGCTTACTTTCAAGTAAAAGCTACTTTTACACCATCAAACAGGCCTCCCGTGATGAAAACTTCATTCTGCTGTCACTTTCATGTAAAAGGAACGTTTGCAGCATTAAACAGGCCTCCCGTGATGAAAACTACATTATATGCTTACTTTCATGTAAAAGGAACGTTTCCAGCATTAAACAGGCCTCCCGTGATGAAAACTACATTCTGTTGTCACTTTCATGTAAAAGCCAGGTTTTGGTCTGTAGACTGACCTCCAGTAGAGAAATCCACATTATCTGCTTATTTTCATGTAAAAGCTATGTTTCCAGCATTAAACAGTGCTCTAGTGTTGAAAACTACATTCTGTGCTTACTTTCATGTAAAAGCTACGTTTACACTATCAAACAGGCCTCCTGTGATGAAAACTACATTCTGTTGTCACTTTCATGAAAAAGCCAGGTTTTGGTCTGTAAACTGACCTCCCGTGGAGAAATCCACATTATCAGCTTAGTTTCATGTAAAAGCTATGTTTCCAGCATTAAACAGTTCTCTTGTGTTGAAATCCACATTATATGCTTACTTTCAAGTAAAAGCTACGTTTACACTATCAAACAGGCATCCCATGATGAAAACTACATTCTTCTGTCACTTTCATGTAAAAGGAACGTTTCCAGCATTAAACAGGCCTCCCGTGATGAAAACTACATTCTGTTGTCACTTTCATGAAAAAGCCAGGTTTTGGTCTGTAAACTGACCTCCCGTGGAGAAATCCACATTATCAGCTTAGTTTCATGTAAAAGCTATGTTTCCAGCATTAAACAGTTCTCTTGTGTTGAAATCCACATTATATGCTTACTTTCAAGTAAAAGCTACGTTTACACCATCAAACAGGCCTCCCGTGATGAAAACTTCATTCTGCTGTCACTTTCATGTAAAAGGAACGTTTGCAGCATTAAACAGGCCTCCCGTGATGAAAATTACATTATATGCTTATTTTCATGTAAAAGCTACGTTTACACTATCAAACAGGCCTCCCGTGATGAAAACTACATTCTGTTGTCACTTTCATGTAAAACCCAGGTTTTGGTCTGTAAACTGACCTCCAGTGGAGAAATCCATATTATCTGTTTAGTTTCATGTAAAAGCTATGTTTACAGCATTAAACAGTTCTCTTGTGTTGAAAACTACATTCTGTGCTTACTTTCATGTGAAAGCTACGTTTACACCATCAAACAGGCCTCGCGTGACGAAATCCACATTATATGCTTACTTTCAACTAAAAGCTACGTTTACACCATCAAACAGGCCTCCCGTGATGAAAACTTCATTCTGCTGTCACTTTCATGTAAAAGGAACGTTTGCAGCATTAAACAGGCCTCCCATGATGAAAACTACATTATATGCTTACTTTCATGTAAAAGGAACGTTTCCAGCATTAAACAGGCCTCCCGTGATGAAAACTACATTCTGTTGTCACTTTCATGTAAAAGCCAGGTTTTGGTCTGTAAACTGACCTCCCGTGGAAAAATCCACATTATCTGTTTAGCTTCATGTAAAAGCTATGTTTCCAGTATTAAACAGTGCTCTAGTGTTGAAAAATACATTCTGCTGTCACTTTCATGGAAAAGCTACGTTTACACCATCAAACAGGCCTCCCGTGATGAAAACTACATTCTGTTGTCGCTTTCATGTAAAAGGAACGTTTGCAGCATTAAACAGGCCTCCCGTGATGAAAATTACATTATATGCTTACTTTCATGTAAAAGCTACGTTTACACTATCAAACAGGCCTCCCGTGATGAAAACTACATTCTGTTGTCACTTTCATGTAAAAGGAACGTTTGCAGCATTAAACAGGCCTCCCGTGATGAAAATTACATTATATGCTTATTTTCATGTAAAAGCTACGTTTACACTATCAAACAGGCCTCCCGTGATGAAAACTACATTCTGTTGTCACTTTCATGTAAAAGCCAGGTTTTGGTCTGTAAACTGACCTCCCGTGGAGAAATCCACATTTTCTGCTTAGTTTCATGTAGAAGCTATGTTTCCACCATTAAACAGTGCTCTAGTGTTGAAAACTACATTCTGTGCTTACTTTCATGTAAAAGCTATGTTTCCAGCATTAAACTGTTCTCTTGTGTTGAAAACTACATTCTGTGCTTACTTTCATGTGAAAGCTACGTTTACACCATCAAACAGGCCTCCCGTGACGAAATCCACATTATATGCTTACTTTCAAGTAAAAGCTACGTTTACACTATCAAACAGGCATCCCATGATGAAAACTAAATTCTTCTGTCACTTTCATGTAAAAGGAACGTTTCCAGCATTAAACAGGCCTCCCGTGATGAAAACTACATTCTGCTGTCACTTTCATGTAAAAGCCAGGTTTTGGTCTGTAAACTGACCTCCCGTGGAGAAATCCACATTATCTGCTTAGTTTCATGTAAAAGCTATGTTTCCAGCATTAAACAGTGCTCTACTGTTGAAAACTACATTCTGTGCTTACTTTCATGTAAAAGCTATGTTTACAGCATTAAACAGTTCTCTTGTGTTGAAAACTACATTCTGTGCTTACTTTCATGTGAAAGCTACGTTTACACCATCAAACAGGCCTCCCGTGACGAAATCCACATTATATGCTTACTTTCAAATAAAAGCTACGTTTACACTATCAAACAGGCATCCCATGATGAAAACTAAATTCTTCTGTCACTTTCATGTAAAAGGAACGTTTCCAGCATTAAACAGGCCTCCCGTGATGAAAACTACATTCTGCTGTCACTTTCATGGAAAAGCTACGTTTACACCATCAAACAGGCCTCCCGTGATGAAAACTTCATTCTGCTGTCACTTTCATGTAAAAGGAACGTTTCCAGCATTAAAGAGGCCTCCCGTGATGAAAACTACATTCTGTTGTCACTTTCATGTAAAAGCCAGGTTTTGGTCTGTAAACTGACCTCCCGTGGAGAAATTCACATTATCTGCTTAGTTTCATGTAAAAGCTATGTTTCCAGCATTAAACAGTGCTCTAGTGTTGAAAACTACATTCTGTGCTTACTTTCATGTAAAAGCTATGTTTCCAGCATTAAACAGTTCTCTTGTGTTGAAAACTACATTCTGTGCTTACTTTCATGTGAAAGCTACGTTTACACCATCAAACAGGCCTCCCGTGACGAAATCCACATTATATGCTTACTTTCAAGTAAAAGCTACGTTTACACTATCAAACAGGCATCCCATGATGAAAACTAAATTCTTCTGTCACTTTCATGTAAAAGGAACGTTTCCAGCATTAAACAGGCCTCCCGTGATGAAAACTACATTCTGCTGTCACTTTCATGGAAAAGCTACGTTTACACCATCAAACAGGCCTCCCGTGATGAAAACTTCATTCTGCTGTCACTTTCATGTAAAAGGAACGTTTCCAGCATTAAACAGGCCTCCCGTGATGAAAACTACATTCTGTTGTCACTTTCATGTAAAAGCCAGGTTTTGGTCTGTAAACTGACCTCCAGTGGAGAAATCCACATTATCTGCTTAGTTTCATGTAAAAGGAACGTTTGCAGCATTAAACAGGCCTCCCGTGATGAAAATTACATTATATGCTTACTTTCATGTAAAAGGAACGTTTCCAGCATTAAACAGGCCTCCCGTGATGAAAACTACATTATATGATTACTTTCATGTAAAAGGAACGTTTCCAGCATTAAACAGGCCTCCCGTGATGAAAACTACATTCTGTTGTCACTTTCATGTAAAAGCCAGGTTTTGGTCTGTAAACTGACCTCCCGTGGAGAAATCCACATTATCTGCTTAGTTTCATGTAAAAGCTATGTTTCCAGCATTAAACAGTGCTCTAGTGTTGAAAAATACATTCTGTGCTTACTTTCATGTAAAAGCTACGTTTACACTATAAAACAGGCCTCCCGTGATGAAAACTACATTCTGCTGTCACTTTCATGGAAAAGCTACGTTTACACCATCAAACAGGCCTCCCGTGATGAAAACTTCATTCTGCTGTCACTTTCATGTAAAAGCCAGGTTTTGGTCTGTAAACTGATCTCCCGTGGAGAAATCCACATTATCTGCTTAGTTTCAAGTAAAAGCTACGTTTACACTATCAAACAGGCATCCCATGATGAAAACTAAATTCTTCTGTCACTTTCATGTAAAAGGAACGTTTCCAGCATTAAACAGGCCTCCCGTGAAGAAAACTACATTCTGTTGTCACTTTCATGTAATAGCCAGGTTTTGGTCTGTAAACTGACCTCCCGTGGAGAAATCCACATTATCTGCTTAGTTTCAGGTAAAAGCTATGTTTCCACCATTAAACAGTGCTCTAGTGTTGAAAAATACATTCTGTGCTTACTTTCATGTAAAAGCTACGTTTACACTATCAAACAGGCCTCCCGTGATGAAAACTACATTCTGCTGTCACTTTCATGGAAAAGCTACGTTTACACCATCAAACAGGCCTCCCGTGACGAAATCCACATTATATGCTTACTTTCATGTAAAAGCTACGTTTACACCATCAAACAGGCCTCCCGTGATGAAAACTTCATTCTGTTGTCACTTTCATGTAAAAGCTATGTTTCCAACATTAAACAGGCCTCTAGTGTTGTAAACTACATTCTGTGTTCACTTTTTTGTAAAAGCTACGTTTACACCATCAGACAGGCCTCCCGTGATGAAAACTACATTCTGCTGTCACTTTCATGTAAAAGGAACGATTGCAGCATTAAACAGGCCTCCCGTGATGAAAATTACATTATATGCTTACTTTCATGTAAAAGGAACGTTTACACTATCAAACAGGCCTCCCGTGATGAAAACTACATTCTGCTGTCACTTTCATGGAAAAGCTACGTTTACACCATCAAACAGGCCTCCCGTGATGAAAACTTCATTCTGCTGTCACTTTCATGTAAAAGGAACGTTTCCAGCATTAAACAGGCCTCCCGTGATGAAAACTACATTCTGTTGTCACTTTAATGTAAAAGCCAGGTTTTGGTCTGTAAACTGACCTCCCGTGGAGAAATTCACATTATCTGCTTAGTTTCATGTAAAAGCTATGTTTCCAGCATTAAACAGTGCTCTTGTGTTGAAAACTACATTCTGTGCTTACTTTCATGTAAAAGCTATGTTTCCAGCATTAAACAGTTCTCTTGTGTTGAAAACTACATTCTGTGCTTACTTTCATGTGAAAGCTACGTTTACACCATCAAACAGGCCTCCCGTGACGAAATCCACATTATATGCTTACTTTCAAGTAAAAGCTACGTTTATACCATCAAACAGGCCTCCCGTGATGAAAACTTCATTCTGCTGTCACTTTCATGTAAAAGGAACATTTGCAGCATTAAACAGGCCTCCCGTGATGAAAACTACATTATATGCTTACTTTCATGTAAAAGGAACGTTTCCAGCATTAAACAGGCCTGCCGTGATGAAAACTACATTCTGTTGTCACTTTCATGTAAAAGCCAGGTTTTGGTCTGTAAACTGACCTCCAGTAGAGAAATCCACATTATCTGCTTATTTTCATGTAAAAGTTATGTTTCCAGCATTAAACAGTGCTCTAGTGTTGAAAACTACATTCTGTGCTTACTTTCATGTAAAAGCTACGTTTACACTATCAAACAGGCCTCCTGTGATGAAAACTACATTCTGTTGTCACTTTCATGAAAAAGCCAGGTTTTGGTCTGTAAACTGACCTCCCGTTGAGAAATCCACATTATCTGCTTAGTTTCATGTAAAAGCTATGTTTCCAGCATTAAAGAGTTCTCTTGTGTTGAAAACTACATTCTGTGCTTACTTTCATGTGAAAGCTACGTTTACACCATCAAACAGGCCTCCCGTGACGAAATCCACATTATATGCTTACTTTCAAGTAAAAGCTACGTTTACACTATCAAACAGGCATCCCATGATGAAAACTACATTCTTCTGTCACTTTCATGTAAAAGGAACGTTTCCAGCATTAAACAGGCCTCCCGTGATGAAAACTACATTCTGTTGTCACTTTCATGTAATAGCCAGGTTTTGGTCTGTAAACTGACCTCCCGTGGAGAAATCCACATTATCTGCTTAGTTTCATGTAAAAGCTATGTTTCCAGCATTAAACAGTGCTCTAGTGTTGAAAAATACATTCTGTGCTTACTTTCATGTAAAAGCTACGTTTACACTATAAAACAGGCCTCCCGTGATGAAAACTACATTCTGCTGTCACTTTCATGGAAAAGCTACGTTTACTCCATCAAACAGGCCTCCCGTGATGAAAACTTCATTCTGCTGTCACTTTCATGTAAAAGCCAGGTTTTGGTCTGTAAACTGATCTCCCGTGGAGAAATCCACATTATCTGCTTAGTTTCAAGTAAAAGCTACGTTTACACTATCAAACAGGCATCCCATGATGAAAACTAAATTCTTCTGTCACTTTCATGTAAAAGGAACGTTTCCAGCATTAAACAGGCCTCCCGTGATGAAAACTACATTCTATTGTCACTTTCATGTAATAGCCAGGTTTTGGTCTGTAAACTGACCTCCCGTGGAGAAATCCACATTATCTGCTTAGTTTCATGTAAAAGCTATGTTTCCAGCATTAAACAGTGCTCTAGTGTTGAAAAATACATTCTGTGCTTACTTTCATGTAAAAGCTACGTTTACACTATCAAACAGGCCTCCCGTGATGAAAACTACATTCTGTTGTCACTTTCATGTAAAAGCTATGTTTCCAACATTAAACAGGCCTCCAGTGTTGTAAACTACATTCTGTGTTCACTTTTTTGTAAAAGCTACGTTTACACCATCAGACAGGCCTCCCGTGATGAAAACTACATTCTGCTGTTACTTTCATGTAAAAGGAACGTTTCCAGCATTAAACAGGACTCCCGTGATGAAAACTACATTCTGTTGTCACTTTCATGTAAAAGCCAGGTTTTGGTCAGTAAACTGACCTCCAGTGGAGAAATCCACATTATCTGCTTAGTTTCATGTAAAAGGAACGTTTGCAGCATTAAACAGGCCTCCCGTGATGAAAATTACATTATATGCTTACTTTCATGTAAAAGGAACGTTTCCAGCATTAAACAGGCCTCCCGTGATGAAAACTACATTCTGTTGTCACTTTCATGTAAATGCCAGGTTTTGGTCTGTAGACTGACCTCCAGTGGAGAAATCCACATTATCTGCTTATTTTCATGTAAAAGCTATGTTTCCAGCATTAAACAGTGCTCTAGTGTTGAAAACTACATTCTGTGCTTACTTTCATGTAAAAGCTATGTTTCCAGCATTAAACAGTTCTCTTGTGTTGAAAACTACATTCTGTGCTTACTTTCATGTAAAAGCTATGTTTCCAGCATTAAACAGTTCTCTTGTGTTGAAAACTACATTCTGTGCTTACTTTCATGTGAAAGCTACGTTTACACCATCAAACAGGCCTCCCGTGACGAAATCCACATTATATGCTTACTTTCAAGTAAAAGCTACGTTTACACCATCAAACAGGCGTCCCGTGATAAAAACTTCATTCTGCTGTCACTTTCATGTAAAAGGAACGTTTCCAGCATTAAACAGGCCTCCCGTGATGAAAACTACATTATATGCTTACTTTCATGTAAAAGGAACGTTTCCAGCATTAAACAGGCCTCCCGTGATGAAAACTACATTCTGTTGTCACTTTCATGTAAAAGCCAGGTTTTGGTCTGTAAACTGACCTCCAGTGGAGAAATCCACATTATCTGCTTAGTTTCATGTAAAAGCTATGTTTCCAGCATTAAACAGTTCTCTTGTGTTGAAAACTACATTCTGTGCTTACTTTCATGTAAAAGCTACGTTTACACTATCAAACAGGCCTCCCGTGATGAAAACTACATTCTGCTGTCACTTTCATGGAAAAGCTACGTTTACACCATCAAACAGGCCTCCCGTGATGAAAACTTCATTCTGCTGTCACTTTCATGTAAAAGGAACGTTTCCAGCATTAAACAGGCCTCCCGTGATGAAAACTACATTCTGTTGTCACTTTCATGTAAAAGCCAGGTTTTGGTTTGTAAACTGACCTCCAGTGGAGAAATCCACATTATCTGCTTAGTTTCATGTAAAAGCTATGTTTCCAGCATTAAACAGTTCTCTTGTGTTGAAAACTACATTCTGTGCTTACTTTCATGTGAAAGCTACGTTTACACCATCAAACAGGCCTCCCGTGACGAAATCCACATTATATGCTTACTTTCAAGTAAAAGCTACGTTTATACCATCAAACAGGCCTCCCGTGATGAAAACTTCATTCTGCTGTCACTTTCATGTAAAAGGAACATTTGCAGCATTAAACAGGCCTCCCGTGACGAAATCCACATTATATGCTTACTTTCAAGTAAAAGCTACGTTTACACTATCAAACAGGCATCCCATGATGAAAACTAAATTCTTCTGTCACTTTCATGTAAAAGGAACGTTTCCAGCATTAAACAGGCCTCCCGTGATGAAAACTACATTATATGATTACTTTCATGTAAAAGGAACGTTTCCAGCATTAAACAGGCCTCCCGTGATGAAAACTACATTCTGTTGTCACTTTCATGTAAAAGCCAGGTTTTGGTCTGTAAACTGATCTCCCGTGGAGAAATCCACATTATCTGCTTAGTTTCAAGTAAAAGCTACGTTTACACTATCAAACAGGCATCCCATGATGAAAACTAAATTCTTCTGTCACTTTCATGTAAAAGGAACGTTTCCAGCATTAAACAGGCCTCCCGTGAAGAAAACTACATTCTGTTGTCACTTTCATGTAATAGCCAGGTTTTGGTCTGTAAACTGACCTCCCGTGGAGAAATCCACATTATCTGCTTAGTTTCAGGTAAAAGCTATGTTTCCACCATTAAACAGTGCTCTAGTGTTGAAAAATACATTCTGTGCTTACTTTCATGTAAAAGCTACGTTTACACTATCAAACAGGCCTCCCGTGATGAAAACTACATTCTGCTGTCACTTTCATGGAAAAGCTACGTTTACACCATCAAACAGGCCTCCCGTGACGAAATCCACATTATATGCTTACTTTCATGTAAAAGCTACGTTTACACCATCAAACAGGCCTCCCGTGATGAAAACTTCATTCTGTTGTCACTTTCATGTAAAAGCTATGTTTCCAACATTAAACAGGCCTCTAGTGTTGTAAACTACATTCTGTGTTCACTTTTTTGTAAAAGCTACGTTTACACCATCAGACAGGCCTCCCGTGATGAAAACTACATTCTGCTGTCACTTTCATGTAAAAGGAACGATTGCAGCATTAAACAGGCCTCCCGTGATGAAAATTACATTATATGCTTACTTTCATGTAAAAGGAACGTTTACACTATCAAACAGGCCTCCCGTGATGAAAACTACATTCTGCTGTCACTTTCATGGAAAAGCTACGTTTACACCATCAAACAGGCCTCCCGTGATGAAAACTTCATTCTGCTGTCACTTTCATGTAAAAGGAACGTTTCCAGCATTAAACAGGCCTCCCGTGATGAAAACTACATTCTGTTGTCACTTTAATGTAAAAGCCAGGTTTTGGTCTGTAAACTGACCTCCCGTGGAGAAATTCACATTATCTGCTTAGTTTCATGTAAAAGCTATGTTTCCAGCATTAAACAGTGCTCTTGTGTTGAAAACTACATTCTGTGCTTACTTTCATGTAAAAGCTATGTTTCCAGCATTAAACAGTTCTCTTGTGTTGAAAACTACATTCTGTGCTTACTTTCATGTGAAAGCTACGTTTACACCATCAAACAGGCCTCCCGTGACGAAATCCACATTATATGCTTACTTTCAAGTAAAAGCTACGTTTATACCATCAAACAGGCCTCCCGTGATGAAAACTTCATTCTGCTGTCACTTTCATGTAAAAGGAACATTTGCAGCATTAAACAGGCCTCCCGTGATGAAAACTACATTATATGCTTACTTTCATGTAAAAGGAACGTTTCCAGCATTAAACAGGCCTGCCGTGATGAAAACTACATTCTGTTGTCACTTTCATGTAAAAGCCAGGTTTTGGTCTGTAAACTGACCTCCAGTAGAGAAATCCACATTATCTGCTTATTTTCATGTAAAAGTTATGTTTCCAGCATTAAACAGTGCTCTAGTGTTGAAAACTACATTCTGTGCTTACTTTCATGTAAAAGCTACGTTTACACTATCAAACAGGCCTCCTGTGATGAAAACTACATTCTGTTGTCACTTTCATGAAAAAGCCAGGTTTTGGTCTGTAAACTGACCTCCCGTTGAGAAATCCACATTATCTGCTTAGTTTCATGTAAAAGCTATGTTTCCAGCATTAAAGAGTTCTCTTGTGTTGAAAACTACATTCTGTGCTTACTTTCATGTGAAAGCTACGTTTACACCATCAAACAGGCCTCCCGTGACGAAATCCACATTATATGCTTACTTTCAAGTAAAAGCTACGTTTACACTATCAAACAGGCATCCCATGATGAAAACTACATTCTTCTGTCACTTTCATGTAAAAGGAACGTTTCCAGCATTAAACAGGCCTCCCGTGATGAAAACTACATTCTGTTGTCACTTTCATGTAATAGCCAGGTTTTGGTCTGTAAACTGACCTCCCGTGGAGAAATCCACATTATCTGCTTAGTTTCATGTAAAAGCTATGTTTCCAGCATTAAACAGTGCTCTAGTGTTGAAAAATACATTCTGTGCTTACTTTCATGTAAAAGCTACGTTTACACTATAAAACAGGCCTCCCGTGATGAAAACTACATTCTGCTGTCACTTTCATGGAAAAGCTACGTTTACTCCATCAAACAGGCCTCCCGTGATGAAAACTTCATTCTGCTGTCACTTTCATGTAAAAGCCAGGTTTTGGTCTGTAAACTGATCTCCCGTGGAGAAATCCACATTATCTGCTTAGTTTCAAGTAAAAGCTACGTTTACACTATCAAACAGGCATCCCATGATGAAAACTAAATTCTTCTGTCACTTTCATGTAAAAGGAACGTTTCCAGCATTAAACAGGCCTCCCGTGATGAAAACTACATTCTATTGTCACTTTCATGTAATAGCCAGGTTTTGGTCTGTAAACTGACCTCCCGTGGAGAAATCCACATTATCTGCTTAGTTTCATGTAAAAGCTATGTTTCCAGCATTAAACAGTGCTCTAGTGTTGAAAAATACATTCTGTGCTTACTTTCATGTAAAAGCTACGTTTACACTATCAAACAGGCCTCCCGTGATGAAAACTACATTCTGTTGTCACTTTCATGTAAAAGCTATGTTTCCAACATTAAACAGGCCTCCAGTGTTGTAAACTACATTCTGTGTTCACTTTTTTGTAAAAGCTACGTTTACACCATCAGACAGGCCTCCCGTGATGAAAACTACATTCTGCTGTTACTTTCATGTAAAAGGAACGTTTCCAGCATTAAACAGGACTCCCGTGATGAAAACTACATTCTGTTGTCACTTTCATGTAAAAGCCAGGTTTTGGTCAGTAAACTGACCTCCAGTGGAGAAATCGACATTATCTGCTTAGTTTCATGTAAAAGGAACGTTTGCAGCATTAAACAGGCCTCCCGTGATGAAAATTACATTATATGCTTACTTTCATGTAAAAGGAACGTTTCCAGCATTAAACAGGCCTCCCGTGATGAAAACTACATTCTGTTGTCACTTTCATGTAAATGCCAGGTTTTGGTCTGTAGACTGACCTCCAGTGGAGAAATCCACATTATCTGCTTATTTTCATGTAAAAGCTATGTTTCCAGCATTAAACAGTGCTCTAGTGTTGAAAACTACATTCTGTGCTTACTTTCATGTAAAAGCTATGTTTCCAGCATTAAACAGTTCTCTTGTGTTGAAAACTACATTCTGTGCTTACTTTCATGTAAAAGCTATGTTTCCAGCATTAAACAGTTCTCTTGTGTTGAAAACTACATTCTGTGCTTACTTTCATGTGAAAGCTACGTTTACACCATCAAACAGGCCTCCCGTGACGAAATCCACATTATATGCTTACTTTCAAGTAAAAGCTACGTTTACACCATCAAACAGGCGTCCCGTGATAAAAACTTCATTCTGCTGTCACTTTCATGTAAAAGGAACGTTTCCAGCATTAAACAGGCCTCCCGTGATGAAAACTACATTATATGCTTACTTTCATGTAAAAGGAACGTTTCCAGCATTAAACAGGCCTCCCGTGATGAAAACTACATTCTGTTGTCACTTTCATGTAAAAGCCAGGTTTTGGTCTGTAAACTGACCTCCAGTGGAGAAATCCACATTATCTGCTTAGTTTCATGTAAAAGCTATGTTTCCAGCATTAAACAGTTCTCTTGTGTTGAAAACTACATTCTGTGCTTACTTTCATGTAAAAGCTACGTTTACACTATCAAACAGGCCTCCCGTGATGAAAACTACATTCTGCTGTCACTTTCATGGAAAAGCTACGTTTACACCATCAAACAGGCCTCCCGTGATGAAAACTTCATTCTGCTGTCACTTTCATGTAAAAGGAACGTTTCCAGCATTAAACAGGCCTCCCGTGATGAAAACTACATTCTGTTGTCACTTTCATGTAAAAGCCAGGTTTTGGTTTGTAAACTGACCTCCAGTGGAGAAATCCACATTATCTGCTTAGTTTCATGTAAAAGCTATGTTTCCAGCATTAAACAGTGCTCTAGTGTTGAAAACTACATTCTGTGCTTACTTTCATGTAAAAGCTATGTTTCCAGCATTAAACAGTTCTCCTGTGTTGAAAACTACATTCTGTGCTTACTTTCATGTGAAAGCTACGTTTACACCATCAAACAGGCCTCCCGTGACGAAATCCACATTATATGCTTACTTTCAAGTAAAAGCTACGTTTACACCATCAAACAGGCGTCCCGTGATAAAAACTTCATTCTGCTGTCACTTTCATGTAAAAGGAACGTTTCCAGCATTAAACAGGCCTCCCGTGATGAAAACTACATTATATGCTTACTTTCATGTAAAAGGAACGTTTCCAGCATTAAACAGGCCTCCCGTGATGAAAATACATTCTGTTGTCACTTTCATGTAAAAGCCAGGTTTTGGTTTGTAAACTGACCTCCAGTGGAGAAATCCACATTATCTGCTTAGTTTCATGTAAAAGCTATGTTTCCAGCATTAAACAGTTCTCTTGTGTTGAAAACTACATTCTGTGCTTACTTTCATGTGAAAGCTACGTTTACACCATCAAACAGGCCTCCCGTGACGAAATCCACATTATATGCTTACTTTCAAGTAAAAGCTACGTTTATACCATCAAACAGGCCTCCCGTGATGAAAACTTCATTCTGCTGTCACTTTCATGTAAAAGGAACATTTGCAGCATTAAACAGGCCTCCCGTGACGAAATCCACATTATATGCTTACTTTCAAGTAAAAGCTACGTTTACACTATCAAACAGGCATCCCATGATGAAAACTAAATTCTTCTGTCACTTTCATGTAAAAGGAACGTTTCCAGCATTAAACAGGCCTCCCGTGATGAAAACTACATTCTGTTGTCACTTTCATGTAATAGCCAGGTTTTGGTCTGTAAACTGACCTCCCGTGGAGAAATCCACATTATCTGCTTAGTTTCATGTAAAAGCTATGTTTCCAGCATTAAACAGTGCTCTAGTGTTGAAAAATACATTCTGTGCTTACTTTCATGTAAAAGCTACGTTTACACTATCAAACAGGCCTCCCGTGATGAAAACTACATTCTGCTGTCACTTTCATGGAAAAGCTACGTTTACACTATCAAACAGGCCTCCTGTGATGAAAACTACATTCTGTTGTCACTTTCATGAAAAAGCCAGGTTTTGGTCTGTAAACTGACCTCCCGTGGAGAAATCCACATTATCAGCTTAGTTTCATGTAAAAGCTATGTTTCCAGCATTGAACAGTTCTCTTGTGTTGAAAACTACATTCTGTGCTTACTTTCATGTGAAAGCTACGTTTACACCATCAAACAGGCCTCCCGTGACGAAATCCACATTATATGCTTACTTTCAAGTAAAAGCTACGTTTACACTATCAATCAGGCATCCCATGATGAAAACTACATTCTTCTGTCACTTTCATGTAAAAGGAACGTTTCCAGCATTAAACAGGCCTCCCGTGATGAAAACTACATTCTGTTGTCACTTTCATGTAATAGCCAGGTTTTGGTCTGTAAAATGACCTCCCGTGGAGAAATCCACATTATCTGCTTAGTTTCATGTAAAAGCTATGTTTCCAGCATTAAACAGTGCTCTAGTGTTGAAAACTACATTCTGTGCTTACTTGCATGTGAAAGCTACGTTTACACCATCAAACAGGCCTCGCGTGACGAAATCCACATTATATGCTTACTTTCAACTAAAAGCTACGTTTACACCATCAAACAGGCCTCCCGTGATGAAAACTTCATTCTGCTGTCACTTTCATGTAAAAGGAACGTTTGCAGCATTAAACAGGCCTCCCGTGATGAAAATTACATTATATGCTTATTTTCATGTAAAAGCTACGTTTACACTATCAAACAGGCCTCCCGTGATGAAAACTACATTCTGTTGTCACTTTCATGTAAAACCCAGGTTTTGGTCTGTAAACTGACCTCCAGTGGAGAAATCCATATTATCTGTTTAGTTTCATGTAAAAGCTATGTTTCCAGCATTAAACAGTGCTCTTGTGTTGAAAACTACATTCTGTGCTTACTTGCATGTGAAAGCTACGTTTACACCATCAAACAGGCCTCCCGTGACGAAATCCACATTATATGCTTACTTTCAAGTAAAAGCTACTTTTACACCATCAAACAGGCCTCCCGTGATGAAAACTTCATTCTGCTGTCACTTTCATGTAAAAGGAACGTTTGCAGCATTAAACAGGCCTCCCGTGATGAAAACTACATTATATGCTTACTTTCATGTAAAAGGAACGTTTCCAGCATTAAACAGGCCTCCCGTGATGAAAACTACATTCTGTTGTCACTTTCATGTAAAAGCCAGGTTTTGGTCTGTAGACTGACCTCCAGTAGAGAAATCCACATTATCTGCTTATTTTCATGTAAAAGCTATGTTTCCAGCATTAAACAGTGCTCTAGTGTTGAAAACTACATTCTGTGCTTACTTTCATGTAAAAGCTACGTTTACACTATCAAACAGGCCTCCTGTGATGAAAACTACATTCTGTTGTCACTTTCATGAAAAAGCCAGGTTTTGGTCTGTAAACTGACCTCCCGTGGAGAAATCCACATTATCAGCTTAGTTTCATGTAAAAGCTATGTTTCCAGCATTAAACAGTTCTCTTGTGTTGAAATCCACATTATATGCTTACTTTCAAGTAAAAGCTACGTTTACACTATCAAACAGGCATCCCATGATGAAAACTACATTCTTCTGTCACTTTCATGTAAAAGGAACGTTTCCAGCATTAAACAGGCCTCCCGTGATGAAAACTACATTCTGTTGTCACTTTCATGAAAAAGCCAGGTTTTGGTCTGTAAACTGACCTCCCGTGGAGAAATCCACATTATCAGCTTAGTTTCATGTAAAAGCTATGTTTCCAGCATTAAACAGTTCTCTTGTGTTGAAATCCACATTATATGCTTACTTTCAAGTAAAAGCTACGTTTACACCATCAAACAGGCCTCCCGTGATGAAAACTTCATTCTGCTGTCACTTTCATGTAAAAGGAACGTTTTCAGCATTAAACAGGCCTCCCGTGATGAAAATTACATTATATGCTTATTTTCATGTAAAAGCTACGTTTACACTATCAAACAGGCCTCCCGTGATGAAAACTACATTCTGTTGTCACTTTCATGTAAAACCCAGGTTTTGGTCTGTAAACTGACCTCCAGTGGAGAAATCCATATTATCTGTTTAGTTTCATGTAAAAGCTATGTTTACAGCATTAAACAGTTCTCTTGTGTTGAAAACTACATTCTGTGCTTACTTTCATGTGAAAGCTACGTTTACACCATCAAACAGGCCTCGCGTGACGAAATCCACATTATATGCTTACTTTCAACTAAAAGCTACGTTTACACCATCAAACAGGCCTCCCGTGATGAAAACTTCATTCTGCTGTCACTTTCATGTAAAAGGAACGTTTGCAGCATTAAACAGGCCTCCCGTGATGAAAACTACATTATATGCTTACTTTCATGTAAAAGGAACGTTTCCAGCATTAAACAGGCCTCCCGTGATGAAAACTACATTCTGTTGTCACTTTCATGTAAAAGCCAGGTTTTGGTCTGTAAACTGACCTCCCGTGGAGAAATCCACATTTTCTGCTTAGTTTCATGTAGAAGCTATGTTTCCACCATTAAACAGTGCTCTAGTGTTGAAAACTACATTCTGTGCTTACTTTCATGTAAAAGCTATGTTTCCAGCATTAAACTGTTCTCTTGTGTTGAAAACTACATTCTGTGCTTCCTTTCATGTGAAAGCTACGTTTACACCATCAAACAGGCCTCCCGTGACGAAATCCACATTATATGCTTACTTTCAAGTAAAAGCTACGTTTACACTATCAAACAGGCATCCCATGATGAAAACTAAATTCTTCTGTCACTTTCATGTAAAAGGAACGTTTCCAGCATTAAACAGGCCTCCCGTGATGAAAACTACATTCTGCTGTCACTTTCATGTAAAAGCCAGGTTTTGGTCTGTAAACTGACCTCCCGTGGAGAAATCCACATTATCTGCTTAGTTTCATGTAAAAGCTATGTTTCCAGCATTAAACAGTGCTCTACTGTTGAAAACTACATTCTGTGCTTACTTTCATGTAAAAGCTATGTTTACAGCATTAAACAGTTCTCTTGTGTTGAAAACTACATTCTGTGCTTACTTTCATGTGAAAGCTACGTTTACACCATCAAACAGGCCTCCCGTGACGAAATCCACATTATATGCTTACTTTCAAATAAAAGCTACGTTTACACTATCAAACAGGCATCCCATGATGAAAACTAAATTCTGCTGTCACTTTCATGTAAAAGGAACGTTTCCAGCATTAAACAGGCCTCCCGTGATGAAAACTACATTCTGTTGTCACTTTCATATAAAAGCCAGGTTTTGGTCTGTAAACTGACCTCCCGTGGAGAAATTCACATTATCTGCTTAGTTTCATGTAAAAGCTATGTTTCCAGCATTAAACAGTGCTCTAGTGTTGAAAACTACATTCTGTGCTTACTTTCATGTAAAAGCTATGTTTCCAGCATTAAACAGTTCTCTTGTGTTGAAAACTACATTCTGTGCTTACTTTCATGTGAAAGCTACGTTTACACCATCAAACAGGCCTCCCGTGACGAAATCCACATTATATGCTTACTTTCAAGTAAAAGCTACGTTTACACTATCAAACAGGCATCCCATGATGAAAACTAAATTCTTCTGTCACTTTCATGTAAAAGGAACGTTTCCAGCATTAAACAGGCCTCCCGTGATGAAAACTACATTCTGCTGTCACTTTCATGGAAAAGCTACGTTTACACCATCAAACAGGCCTCCCGTGATGAAAACTTCATTCTGCTGTCACTTTCATGTAAAAGGAACGTTTCCAGCATTAAACAGGCCTCCCGTGATGAAAACTACATTCTGTTGTCACTTTCATGTAAAAGCCAGGTTTTGGTCTGTAAGCTGACCTCCAGTGGAGAAATCCACATTATCTGCTTAGTTTCATGTAAAAGGAACGTTTGCAGCATTAAACAGGCCTCCCGTGATGAAAATTACATTATATGCTTACTTTCATGTAAAAGGAACGTTTCCAGCATTAAACAGGCCTCCCGTGATGAAAACTACATTATATGATTACTTTCATGTAAAAGGAACGTTTCCAGCATTAAACAGGCCTCCCGTGATGAAAACTACATTCTGTTGTCACTTTCATGTAAAAGCCAGGTTTTGGTCTGTAAACTGACCTCCCGTGGAGAAATCCACATTATCTGCTTAGTTTCATGTAAAAGCTATGTTTCCAGCATTAAACAGTGCTCTAGTGTTGAAAAATACATTCTGTGCTTACTTTCATGTAAAAGCTACGTTTACACTATAAAACAGGCCTCCCGTGATGAAAACTACATTCTGCTGTCACTTTCATGGAAAAGCTACGTTTACACCATCAAACAGGCCTCCCGTGATGAAAACTTCATTCTGCTGTCACTTTCATGTAAAAGCCAGGTTTTGGTCTGTAAACTGATCTCCCGTGGAGAAATCCACATTATCTGCTTAGTTTCAAGTAAAAGCTACGTTTACACTATCAAACAGGCATCCCATGATGAAAACTAAATTCTTCTGTCACTTTCATGTAAAAGGAACGTTTCCAGCATTAAACAGGCCTCCCGTGAAGAAAACTACATTCTGTTGTCACTTTCATGTAATAGCCAGGTTTTGGTCTGTAAACTGACCTCCCGTGGAGAAATCCACATTATCTGCTTAGTTTCAGGTAAAAGCTATGTTTCCACCATTAAACAGTGCTCTAGTGTTGAAAAATACATTCTGTGCTTACTTTCATGTAAAAGCTACGTTTACACTATCAAACAGGCCTCCCGTGATGAAAACTACATTCTGCTGTCACTTTCATGGAAAAGCTACGTTTACACCATCAAACAGGCCTCCCGTGACGAAATCCACATTATATGCTTACTTTCATGTAAAAGCTACGTTTACACCATCAAACAGGCCTCCCGTGATGAAAACTTCATTCTGTTGTCACTTTCATGTAAAAGCTATGTTTCCAACATTAAACAGGCCTCTAGTGTTGTAAACTACATTCTGTGTTCACTTTTTTGTAAAAGCTACGTTTACACCATCAGACAGGCCTCCCGTGATGAAAACTACATTCTGCTGTCACTTTCATGTAAAAGGAACGTTTCCAGCATTAAACAGGCCTCCCGTGATGAAAACTACATTCTGTTGTCACTTTCATGTAAATGCCAGGTTTTGGTCTGTAGACTGACCTCCAGTGGAGAAATCCACATTATCTGCTTATTTTCATGTAAAAGCTATGTTTCCAGCATTAAACAGTGCTCTAGTGTTGAAAACTACATTCTGTGCTTACTTTCATGTAAAAGCTATGTTTCCAGCATTAAACAGTTCTCTTGTGTTGAAAACTACATTCTGTGCTTACTTTCATGTGAAAGCTACGTTTACACCACCAAACAGGCCTCCCGTGACGAAATCCACATTATATGCTTACTTTCAAGTAAAAGCTACGTTTACACTATCAAACAGGCATCCCATGATGAAAACTAAATTCTTCTGTCACTTTCATGTAAAAGGAACGTTTCCAGCATTAAACAGGCCTCCCGTGATGAAAACTACATTCTGTTGTCACTTTCATGTAATAGCCAGGTTTTGGTCTGTAAACTGACCTCCCGTGGAGAAATCCACATTATCTGCTTAGTTTCATGTAAAAGCTATGTTTCCAGCATTAAACAGTGCTCTAGTGTTGAAAAATACATTCTGTGCTTACTTTCATGTAAAAGCTACGTTTACACTATCAAACAGGCCTCCCGTGATGAAAACTACATTCTGCTGTCACTTTCATGGAAAAGCTACGTTTTCACCATCAGACAGGCCTCCCGTGATGAAAACTACATTCTGCTGTTACTTTCATGTAAAAGGAACGTTTCCAGCATTAAACAGGCCTCCCGTGATGAAAACTACATTCTGTTGTCACTTTCATGTAAAAGCCAGGTTTTGGTCTGTAAACTGACCTCCAGTGGAGAAATCCACATTATCTGCTTAGTTTCATGTAAAAGGAACGTTTGCAGCATTAAACAGGCCTCCCGTGATGAAAATTACATTATATGCTTACTTTCATGTAAAAGGAACGTTTCCAGCATTAAACAGGCCTCCCGTGATGAAAACTACATTATATGCTTACTTTCATGTAAAAGGAACGTTTCCAGCATTAAACAGGCCTCCCGTGATGAAAACTACATTCTGTTGTCACTTTCATGTAAAAGCCAGGTTTTGGTCTGTAAACTGACCTCCAGTGGAGAAATCCACTATATTTGCTTAGTTTCATGTAAAAGCCATGTTTCCAGCATTAAACAGTGCTCTAGTGTTGAAAACTACATTTTGTGCTTAATTTCATGTAAAAGCTATGTTTACAGCATTAAACAGTTCTCTTGTGTTGAAAACTACATTCTGTGCTTACTTTCATGTGAAAGCTACGTTTACACCATCAAACAGGCCTCGCGTGACGAAATCCACATTATATGCTTACTTTCAACTAAAAGCTACGTTTACACCATCAAACAGGCCTCCCGTGATGAAAACTTCATTCTGCTGTCACTTTCATGTAAAAGGAACGTTTGCAGCATTAAACAGGCCTCCCGTGATGAAAACTACATTATATGCTTACTTTCATGTAAAAGGAACGTTTCCAGCATTAAACAGGCCTCCCGTGATGAAAACTACATTCTGTTGTCACTTTCATGTAAAAGCCAGGTTTTGGTCTGTAAACTGACCTCCCGTGGAAAAATCCACATTATCTGTTTAGCTTCATGTAAAAGCTATGTTTCCAGTATTAAACAGTGCTCTAGTGTTGAAAAATACATTCTGCTGTCACTTTCATGGAAAAGCTACGTTTACACCATCAAACAGGCCTCCCGTGATGAAAACTACATTCTGTTGTCGCTTTCATGTAAAAGGCACGTTTGGAGCATTAAACAGGCCTCCCGTGATGAAAATTACATTATATGCTTACTTTCATGTAAAAGCTACGTTTACACTTTCAAACAGGCCTCCCGTGATGAAAACTACATTCTGTTGTCACTTTCATGTAAAAGGAACGTTTGCAGCATTAAACAGGCCTCCCGTGATGAAAATTACATTATGTGCTTATTTTCATGTAAAAGCTACGTTTACACCATCAAACAGGCCTCCCGTGATGAAAACTTCATTCTGCTGTCACTTTCATGTAAAAGGAACGTTTCCAGCATTAAAGAGGCCTCCCGTGATGAAAACTACATTCTGTTGTCACTTTCATGTAAAAGCCAGGTTTTGGTCTGTAAACTGACCTCCCGTGGAGAAATTCACATTATCTGCTTAGTTTCATGTAAAAGCTATGTTTCCAGCATTAAACAGTGCTCTAGTGTTGAAAACTACATTCTGTGCTTACTTTCATGTAAAAGCTATGTTTCCAGCATTAAACAGTTCTCTTGTGTTGAAAACTACATTCTGTGCTTACTTTCATGTGAAAGCTACGTTTACACCATCAAACAGGCCTCCCGTGACGAAATCCACATTATCTGCTTACTTTCAAGTAAAAGCTACGTTTACACTATCAAACAGGCATCCCATGATGAAAACTAAATTCTTCTGTCACTTTCATGTAAAAGGAACGTTTCCAGCATTAAACAGGCCTCCCGTGATGAAAACTACATTCTGTTGTCACTTTCATGTAATAGCCAGGTTTTGGTCTGTAAACTGACCTCCCGTGGAGAAATCCACATTATCTGCTTAGTTTCATGTAAAAGCTATGTTTCCACCATTAAACAGTGCTCTAGTGTTGAAAAATACATTCTGTGCTTACTTTCATGTAAAAGCTACGTTTACACTATCAAACAGGCCTCCCGTGATGAAAACTACATTCTGCTGTCACTTTCATGGAAAAGCTACGTTTACACCATCAAACAGGCCTCCCGTGACGAAATCCACATTATATGCTTACTTTCATGTAAAAGCTACGTTTACACCATCAAACAGGCCTCCCGTGATGAAAACTTCATTCTGTTGTCACTTTCATGTAAAAGCTATGTTTCCAACATTAAACAGGCCTCTAGTGTTGTAAACTACATTCTGTGTTCACTTTTTTGTAAAAGCTACGTTTACACCATCAGACAGGCCTCCCGTGATGAAAACTACATTCTGCTGTCACTTTCATGTAAAAGGAACGTTTCCAGCATTAAACAGGCCTCCCGTGATGAAAACTACATTCTGTTGTCACTTTCATGTAAAAGCCAGGTTTTGGTCTGTAAACTGACCTCCAGTGGAGAAATCCACATTATCTGCTTAGTTTCATGTAAAAGGAACGATTGCAGCATTAAACAGGCCTCCCGTGATGAAAATTACATTATATGCTTACTTTCATGTAAAAGGAACGTTTCCAGCATTAAACAGGCCTCCCGTGATGAAAACTACATTCTGTTGTCACTTTCATGTAAATGCCAGGTTTTGGTCTGTAGACTGACCTCCAGTGGAGAAATCCACATTATCTGCTTATTTTCATGTAAAAGCTATGTTTCCAGCATTAAACAGTTCTCTTGTGTTGAAAACTACATTCTGTGCTTACTTTCATGTGAAAGCTACGTTTACACCATCAAACATGACTCGCGTGACGAAATCCACATTATATGCTTACTTTCAAGTAAAAGCTACGTTTACACCATCAAACAGGTCTCCCGTGATGAAAACTTCATTCTGCTGTCACTTTCATGTAAAAGGAACGTTTCCAGCATTAAACAGGCCTCCCGTGATGAAAACTACATTCTGTTGTCACTTTAATGTAAAAGCCAGGTTTTGGTCTGTAAACTGACCTCCCGTGGAGAAATCCACATTATCTGCTTAGTTTCATGTAAAAGCTATGTTTCCAGCATTAAACAGTGCTCTACTGTTGAAAACTACATTCTGTGCTTACTTTCATGTAAAAGCTATGTTTACAGCATTAAACAGTTCTCTTGTGTTGAAAACTACATTCTGTGCTTACTTTCATGTGAAAGCTACGTTTACACCATCAAACAGGCCTCCCGTGACGAAATCCACATTATATGCTTACTTTCAAATAAAAGCTACGTTTACACTATCAAACAGGCATCCCATGATGAAAACTAAATTCTTCTGTCACTTTCATGTAAAAGGAACGTTTCCAGCATTAAACAGGCCTCCCGTGATGAAAACTACATTCTGCTGTCACTTTCATGGAAAAGCTACGTTTACACCATCAAACAGGCCTCCCGTGATGAAAACTTCATTCTGCTGTCACTTTCATGTAAAAGGAACGTTTCCAGCATTAAAGAGGCCTCCCGTGATGAAAACTACATTCTGTTGTCACTTTCATGTAAAAGCCAGGTTTTGGTCTGTAAACTGACCTCCCGTGGAGAAATTCACATTATCTGCTTAGTTTCATGTAAAAGCTATGTTTCCAGCATTAAACAGTGCTCTAGTGTTGAAAACTACATTCTGTGCTTACTTTCATGTAAAAGCTATGTTTCCAGCATTAAACAGTTCTCTTGTGTTGAAAACTACATTCTGTGCTTACTTTCATGTGAAAGCTACGTTTACACCATCAAACAGGCCTCCCGTGACGAAATCCACATTATATGCTTAGTTTCATGTAAAAGGAACGTTTGCAGCATTAAACAGGCCTCCCGTGATGAAAATTACATTATATGCTTACTTTCATGTAAAAGGAACGTTTCCAGCATTAAACAGGCCTCCCGTGATGAAAACTACATTATATGATTACTTTCATGTAAAAGGAACGTTTCCAGCATTAAACAGGCCTCCCGTGATGAAAACTACATTCTGTTGTCACTTTCATGTAAAAGCCAGGTTTTGGTCTGTAAACTGACCTCCCGTGGAGAAATCCACATTATCTGCTTAGTTTCATGTAAAAGCTATGTTTCCAGCATTAAACAGTGCTCTAGTGTTGAAAAATACATTCTGTGCTTACTTTCATGTGAAAGCTACGTTTACACTATAAAACAGGCCTCCCGTGATGAAAACTACATTCTGCTGTCACTTTCATGGAAAAGCTACGTTTACACCATCAAACAGGCCTCCCGTGATGAAAACTTCATTCTGCTGTCACTTTCATGTAAAAGCCAGGTTTTGGTCTGTAAACTGATCTCCCGTGGAGAAATCCACATTATCTGCTTAGTTTCAAGTAAAAGCTACGTTTACACTATCAAACAGGCATCCCATGATGAAAACTAAATTCTTCTGTCACTTTCATGTAAAAGGAACGTTTCCAGCATTAAACAGGCCTCCCGTGAAGAAAACTACATTCTGTTGTCACTTTCATGTAATAGCCAGGTTTTGGTCTGTAAACTGACCTCCCGTGGAGAAATCCACATTATCTGCTTAGTTTCAGGTAAAAGCTATGTTTCCACCATTAAACAGTGCTCTAGTGTTGAAAAATACATTCTGTGCTTACTTTCATGTAAAAGCTACGTTTACACTATCAAACAGGCCTCCCGTGATGAAAACTACATTCTGCTGTCACTTTCATGGAAAAGCTACGTTTACACCATCAAACAGGCCTCCCGTGACGAAATCCACATTATATGCTTACTTTCATGTAAAAGCTACGTTTACACCATCAAACAGGCCTCCCGTGATGAAAACTTCATTCTGTTGTCACTTTCATGTAAAAGCTATGTTTCCAACATTAAACAGGCCTCTAGTGTTGTAAACTACATTCTGTGTTCACTTTTTTGTAAAAGCTACGTTTACACCATCAGACAGGCCTCCCGTGATGAAAACTACATTCTGCTGTCACTTTCATGTAAAAGGAACGTTTCCAGCATTAAACAGGCCTCCCGTGATGAAAACTACATTCTGTTGTCACTTTCATGTAAAAGCCAGGTTTTGGTCTGTAAACTGACCTCCAGTGGAGAAATCCACATTATCTGCTTAGTTTCATGTAAAAGGAACGATTGCAGCATTAAACAGGCCTCCCGTGATGAAAATTACATTATATGCTTACTTTCATGTAAAAGGAACGTTTCCAGCATTAAACAGGCCTCCCGTGATGAAAACTACATTCTGTTGTCACTTTCATGTAAATGCCAGGTTTTGGTCTGTAGACTGACCTCCAGTGGAGAAATCCACATTATCTGCTTATTTTCATGTAAAAGCTATGTTTCCAGCATTAAACAGTGCTCTAGTGTTGAAAACTACATTCTGTGCTTACTTTCATGTAAAAGCTATGTTTCCAGCATTAAACAGTTCTCTTGTGTTGAAAACTACATTCTGTGCTTACTTTCATGTGAAAGCTACGTTTACACCACCAAACAGGCCTCCCGTGACGAAATCCACATTATATGCTTACTTTCAAGTAAAAGCTACGTTTACACTATCAAACAGGCATCCCATGATGAAAACTAAATTCTTCTGTCACTTTCATGTAAAAGGAACGTTTCCAGCATTAAACAGGCCTCCCGTGATGAAAACTACATTCTGTTGTCACTTTCATGTAATAGCCAGGTTTTGGTCTGTAAACTGACCTCCCGTGGAGAAATCCACATTATCTGCTTAGTTTCATGTAAAAGCTATGTTTCCAGCATTAAACAGTGCTCTAGTGTTGAAAAATACATTCTGTGCTTACTTTCATGTAAAAGCTACGTTTACACTATCAAACAGGCCTCCCGTGATGAAAACTACATTCTGCTGTCACTTTCATGGAAAAGCTACGTTTTCACCATCAGACAGGCCTCCCGTGATGAAAACTACATTCTGCTGTTACTTTCATGTAAAAGGAACGTTTCCAGCATTAAACAGGCCTCCCGTGATGAAAACTACATTCTGTTGTCACTTTCATGTAAAAGCCAGGTTTTGGTCTGTAAACTGACCTCCAGTGGAGAAATCCACATTATCTGCTTAGTTTCATGTAAAAGGAACGTTTGCAGCATTAAACAGGCCTCCCGTGATGAAAATTACATTATATGCTTACTTTCATGTAAAAGGAACGTTTCCAGCATTAAACAGGCCTCCCGTGATGAAAACTACATTATATGCTTACTTTCATGTAAAAGGAACGTTTCCAGCATTAAACAGGCCTCCCGTGATGAAAACTACATTCTGTTGTCACTTTCATGTAAAAGCCAGGTTTTGGTCTGTAAACTGACCTCCAGTGGAGAAATCCACTATATTTGCTTAGTTTCATGTAAAAGCCATGTTTCCAGCATTAAACAGTGCTCTAGTGTTGAAAACTACATTTTGTGCTTAATTTCATGTAAAAGCTATGTTTACAGCATTAAACAGTTCTCTTGTGTTGAAAACTACATTCTGTGCTTACTTTCATGTGAAAGCTACGTTTACACCATCAAACAGGCCTCGCGTGACGAAATCCACATTATATGCTTACTTTCAACTAAAAGCTACGTTTACACCATCAAACAGGCCTCCCGTGATGAAAACTTCATTCTGCTGTCACTTTCATGTAAAAGGAACGTTTGCAGCATTAAACAGGCCTCCCGTGATGAAAACTACATTATATGCTTACTTTCATGTAAAAGGAACGTTTCCAGCATTAAACAGGCCTCCCGTGATGAAAACTACATTCTGTTGTCACTTTCATGTAAAAGCCAGGTTTTGGTCTGTAAACTGACCTCCCGTGGAAAAATCCACATTATCTGTTTAGCTTCATGTAAAAGCTATGTTTCCAGTATTAAACAGTGCTCTAGTGTTGAAAAATACATTCTGCTGTCACTTTCATGGAAAAGCTACGTTTACACCATCAAACAGGCCTCCCGTGATGAAAACTACATTCTGTTGTCGCTTTCATGTAAAAGGAACGTTTGCAGCATTAAACAGGCCTCCCGTGATGAAAATTACATTATATGCTTACTTTCATGTAAAAGCTACGTTTACACTTTCAAACAGGCCTCCCGTGATGAAAACTACATTCTGTTGTCACTTTCATGTAAAAGGAACGTTTGCAGCATTAAACAGGCCTCCCGTGATGAAAAATACATTCTGTGCTTACTTTCATGTAAAAGCTATGTTTACAGCATTAAACAGTTCTCTTGTGTTGAAAACTACATTCTGTGCTTACTTTCATGTGAAAGCTACGTTTACACCATCAAACAGGCCTCCCGTGACGAAATCCACATTATATGCTTACTTTCAAATAAAAGCTACGTTTACACTATCAAACAGGCATCCCATGATGAAAACTAAATTCTTCTGTCACTTTCATGTAAAAGGAACGTTTCCAGCATTAAACAGGCCTCCCGTGATGAAAACTACATTCTGCTGTCACTTTCATGGAAAAGCTACGTTTACACCATCAAACAGGCCTCCCGTGATGAAAACTTCATTCTGCTGTCACTTTCATGTAAAAGGAACGTTTCCAGCATTAAAGAGGCCTCCCGTGATGAAAACTACATTCTGTTGTCACTTTCATGTAAAAGCCAGGTTTTGGTCTGTAAACTGACCTCCCGTGGAGAAATTCACATTATCTGCTTAGTTTCATGTAAAAGCTATGTTTCCAGCATTAAACAGTGCTCTAGTGTTGAAAACTACATTCTGTGCTTACTTTCATGTAAAAGCTATGTTTCCAGCATTAAACAGTTCTCTTGTGTTGAAAACTACATTCTGTGCTTACTTTCATGTGAAAGCTACGTTTACACCATCAAACAGGCCTCCCGTGACGAAATCCACATTATATGCTTAGTTTCATGTAAAAGGAACGTTTGCAGCATTAAACAGGCCTCCCGTGATGAAAATTACATTATATGCTTACTTTCATGTAAAAGGAACGTTTCCAGCATTAAACAGGCCTCCCGTGATGAAAACTACATTCTGCTGTCACTTTCATGGAAAAGCTACGTTTACACCATCAAACAGGCCTCCCGTGATGAAAACTTCATTCTGCTGTCACTTTCATGTAAAAGGAACGTTTCCAGCATTAAACAGGCCTCCCGTGATGAAAACTACATTCTGTTGTCACTTTCATGTAAAAGCCAGGTTTTGGTCTGTAAGCTGACCTCCAGTGGAGAAATCCACATTATCTGCTTAGTTTCATGTAAAAGGAACGTTTGCAGCATTAAACAGGCCTCCCGTGATGAAAATTACATTATATGCTTACTTTCATGTAAAAGGAACGTTTCCAGCATTAAACAGGCCTCCCGTGATGAAAACTACATTATATGATTACTTTCATGTAAAAGGAACGTTTCCAGCATTAAACAGGCCTCCCGTGATGAAAACTACATTCTGTTGTCACTTTCATGTAAAAGCCAGGTTTTGGTCTGTAAACTGACCTCCCGTGGAGAAATCCACATTATCTGCTTAGTTTCATGTAAAAGCTATGTTTCCAGCATTAAACAGTGCTCTAGTGTTGAAAAATACATTCTGTGCTTACTTTCATGTAAAAGCTACGTTTACACTATAAAACAGGCCTCCCGTGATGAAAACTACATTCTGCTGTCACTTTCATGGAAAAGCTACGTTTACACCATCAAACAGGCCTCCCGTGATGAAAACTTCATTCTGTTGTCACTTTCATGTAAAAGCTATGTTTCCAACATTAAACAGGCCTCTAGTGTTGTAAACTACATTCTGTGTTCACTTTTTTGTAAAAGCTACGTTTACACCATCAGACAGGCCTCCCGTGATGAAAACTACATTCTGCTGTCACTTTCATGTAAAAGGAACGTTTCCAGCATTAAACAGGCCTCCCGTGATGAAAACTACATTCTGTTGTCACTTTCATGTAAATGCCAGGTTTTGGTCTGTAGACTGACCTCCAGTGGAGAAATCCACATTATCTGCTTATTTTCATGTAAAAGCTATGTTTCCAGCATTAAACAGTGCTCTAGTGTTGAAAACTACATTCTGTGCTTACTTTCATGTAAAAGCTATGTTTCCAGCATTAAACAGTTCTCTTGTGTTGAAAACTACATTCTGTGCTTACTTTCATGTGAAAGCTACGTTTACACCACCAAACAGGCCTCCCGTGACGAAATCCACATTATATGCTTACTTTCAAGTAAAAGCTACGTTTACACTATCAAACAGGCATCCCATGATGAAAACTAAATTCTTCTGTCACTTTCATGTAAAAGGAACGTTTCCAGCATTAAACAGGCCTCCCGTGATGAAAACTACATTCTGTTGTCACTTTCATGTAATAGCCAGGTTTTGGTCTGTAAACTGACCTCCCGTGGAGAAATCCACATTATCTGCTTAGTTTCATGTAAAAGCTATGTTTCCAGCATTAAACAGTGCTCTAGTGTTGAAAAATACATTCTGTGCTTACTTTCATGTAAAAGCTACGTTTACACTATCAAACAGGCCTCCCGTGATGAAAACTACATTCTGCTGTCACTTTCATGGAAAAGCTACGTTTTCACCATCAGACAGGCCTCCCGTGATGAAAACTACATTCTGCTGTTACTTTCATGTAAAAGGAACGTTTCCAGCATTAAACAGGCCTCCCGTGATGAAAACTACATTCTGTTGTCACTTTCATGTAAAAGCCAGGTTTTGGTCTGTAAACTGACCTCCAGTGGAGAAATCCACATTATCTGCTTAGTTTCATGTAAAAGGAACGTTTGCAGCATTAAACAGGCCTCCCGTGATGAAAATTACATTATATGCTTACTTTCATGTAAAAGGAACGTTTCCAGCATTAAACAGGCCTCCCGTGATGAAAACTACATTATATGCTTACTTTCATGTAAAAGGAACGTTTCCAGCATTAAACAGGCCTCCCGTGATGAAAACTACATTCTGTTGTCACTTTCATGTAAAAGCCAGGTTTTGGTCTGTAAACTGACCTCCAGTGGAGAAATCCACTATATTTGCTTAGTTTCATGTAAAAGCCATGTTTCCAGCATTAAACAGTGCTCTAGTGTTGAAAACTACATTTTGTGCTTAATTTCATGTAAAAGCTATGTTTACAGCATTAAACAGTTCTCTTGTGTTGAAAACTACATTCTGTGCTTACTTTCATGTGAAAGCTACGTTTACACCATCAAACAGGCCTCGCGTGACGAAATCCACATTATATGCTTACTTTCAACTAAAAGCTACGTTTACACCATCAAACAGGCCTCCCGTGATGAAAACTTCATTCTGCTGTCACTTTCATGTAAAAGGAACGTTTGCAGCATTAAACAGGCCTCCCGTGATGAAAACTACATTATATGCTTACTTTCATGTAAAAGGAACGTTTCCAGCATTAAACAGGCCTCCCGTGATGAAAACTACATTCTGTTGTCACTTTCATGTAAAAGCCAGGTTTTGGTCTGTAAACTGACCTCCCGTGGAAAAATCCACATTATCTGTTTAGCTTCATGTAAAAGCTATGTTTCCAGTATTAAACAGTGCTCTAGTGTTGAAAAATACATTCTGCTGTCACTTTCATGGAAAAGCTACGTTTACACCATCAAACAGGCCTCCCGTGATGAAAACTACATTCTGTTGTCGCTTTCATGTAAAAGGCACGTTTGGAGCATTAAACAGGCCTCCCGTGATGAAAATTACATTATATGCTTACTTTCATGTAAAAGCTACGTTTACACTTTCAAACAGGCCTCCCGTGATGAAAACTACATTCTGTTGTCACTTTCATGTAAAAGGAACGTTTGCAGCATTAAACAGGCCTCCCGTGATGAAAATTACATTATGTGCTTATTTTCATGTAAAAGCTACGTTTACACCATCAAACAGGCCTCCCGTGATGAAAACTTCATTCTGCTGTCACTTTCATGTAAAAGGAACGTTTCCAGCATTAAAGAGGCCTCCCGTGATGAAAACTACATTCTGTTGTCACTTTCATGTAAAAGCCAGGTTTTGGTCTGTAAACTGACCTCCCGTGGAGAAATTCACATTATCTGCTTAGTTTCATGTAAAAGCTATGTTTCCAGCATTAAACAGTGCTCTAGTGTTGAAAACTACATTCTGTGCTTACTTTCATGTAAAAGCTATGTTTCCAGCATTAAACAGTTCTCTTGTGTTGAAAACTACATTCTGTGCTTACTTTCATGTGAAAGCTACGTTTACACCATCAAACAGGCCTCCCGTGACGAAATCCACATTATCTGCTTACTTTCAAGTAAAAGCTACGTTTACACTATCAAACAGGCATCCCATGATGAAAACTAAATTCTTCTGTCACTTTCATGTAAAAGGAACGTTTCCAGCATTAAACAGGCCTCCCGTGATGAAAACTACATTCTGTTGTCACTTTCATGTAATAGCCAGGTTTTGGTCTGTAAACTGACCTCCCGTGGAGAAATCCACATTATCTGCTTAGTTTCATGTAAAAGCTATGTTTCCACCATTAAACAGTGCTCTAGTGTTGAAAAATACATTCTGTGCTTACTTTCATGTAAAAGCTACGTTTACACTATCAAACAGGCCTCCCGTGATGAAAACTACATTCTGCTGTCACTTTCATGGAAAAGCTACGTTTACACCATCAAACAGGCCTCCCGTGACGAAATCCACATTATATGCTTACTTTCATGTAAAAGCTACGTTTACACCATCAAACAGGCCTCCCGTGATGAAAACTTCATTCTGTTGTCACTTTCATGTAAAAGCTATGTTTCCAACATTAATCAGGCCTCTAGTGTTGTAAACTACATTCTGTGTTCACTTTTTTGTAAAAGCTACGTTTACACCATCAGACAGGCCTCCCGTGATGAAAACTACATTCTGCTGTCACTTTCATGTAAAAGGAACGTTTCCAGCATTAAACAGGCCTCCCGTGATGAAAACTACATTCTGTTGTCACTTTCATGTAAAAGCCAGGTTTTGGTCTGTAAACTGACCTCCAGTGGAGAAATCCACATTATCTGCTTAGTTTCATGTAAAAGGAACGATTGCAGCATTAAACAGGCCTCCCGTGATGAAAATTACATTATATGCTTACTTTCATGTAAAAGGAACGTTTCCAGCATTAAACAGGCCTCCCGTGATGAAAACTACATTCTGTTGTCACTTTCATGTAAATGCCAGGTTTTGGTCTGTAGACTGACCTCCAGTGGAGAAATCCACATTATCTGCTTATTTTCATGTAAAAGCTATGTTTCCAGCATTAAACAGTTCTCTTGTGTTGAAAACTACATTCTGTGCTTACTTTCATGTGAAAGCTACGTTTACACCATCAAACATGACTCGCGTGACGAAATCCACATTATATGCTTACTTTCAAGTAAAAGCTACGTTTACACCATCAAACAGGTCTCCCGTGATGAAAACTTCATTCTGCTGTCACTTTCATGTAAAAGGAACGTTTCCAGCATTAAACAGGCCTCCCGTGATGAAAACTACATTCTGTTGTCACTTTAATGTAAAAGCCAGGTTTTGGTCTGTAAACTGACCTCCCGTGGAGAAATTCACATTATCTGCTTAGTTTCATGTAAAAGCTATGTTTCCAGCATTAAACAGTTCTCTTGTGTTGAAAACTACATTCTGTGCTTACTTTCATGTGAAAGCTACGTTTACACCATCAAACATGACTCGCGTGACGAAATCCACATTATATGCTTACTTTCAAGTAAAAGCTACGTTTACACCATCAAACAGGTCTCCCGTGATGAAAACTTCATTCTGCTGTCACTTTCATGTAAAAGGAACGTTTCCAGCATTAAACAGGCCTCCCGTGATGAAAACTACATTCTGTTGTCACTTTAATGTAAAAGCCAGGTTTTGGTCTGTAAACTGACCTCCCGTGGAGAAATCCACATTATCTGCTTAGTTTCATGTAAAAGCTATGTTTCCAGCATTAAACAGTGCTCTACTGTTGAAAACTACATTCTGTGCTTACTTTCATGTAAAAGCTATGTTTACAGCATTAAACAGTTCTCTTGTGTTGAAAACTACATTCTGTGCTTACTTTCATGTGAAAGCTACGTTTACACCATCAAACAGGCCTCCCGTGACGAAATCCACATTATATGCTTACTTTCAAATAAAAGCTACGTTTACACTATCAAACAGGCATCCCATGATGAAAACTAAATTCTTCTGTCACTTTCATGTAAAAGGAACGTTTCCAGCATTAAACAGGCCTCCCGTGATGAAAACTACATTCTGCTGTCACTTTCATGGAAAAGCTACGTTTACACCATCAAACAGGCCTCCCGTGATGAAAACTTCATTCTGCTGTCACTTTCATGTAAAAGGAACGTTTCCAGCATTAAAGAGGCCTCCCGTGATGAAAACTACATTCTGTTGTCACTTTCATGTAAAAGCCAGGTTTTGGTCTGTAAACTGACCTCCCGTGGAGAAATTCACATTATCTGCTTAGTTTCATGTAAAAGCTATGTTTCCAGCATTAAACAGTGCTCTAGTGTTGAAAACTACATTCTGTGCTTACTTTCATGTAAAAGCTATGTTTCCAGCATTAAACAGTTCTCTTGTGTTGAAAACTACATTCTGTGCTTACTTTCATGTGAAAGCTACGTTTACACCATCAAACAGGCCTCCCGTGACGAAATCCACATTATATGCTTAGTTTCATGTAAAAGGAACGTTTGCAGCATTAAACAGGCCTCCCGTGATGAAAATTACATTATATGCTTACTTTCATGTAAAAGGAACGTTTCCAGCATTAAACAGGCCTCCCGTGATGAAAACTACATTATATGATTACTTTCATGTAAAAGGAACGTTTCCAGCATTAAACAGGCCTCCCGTGATGAAAACTACATTCTGTTGTCACTTTCATGTAAAAGCCAGGTTTTGGTCTGTAAACTGACCTCCCGTGGAGAAATCCACATTATCTGCTTAGTTTCATGTAAAAGCTATGTTTCCAGCATTAAACAGTGCTCTAGTGTTGAAAAATACATTCTGTGCTTACTTTCATGTAAAAGCTACGTTTACACTATAAAACAGGCCTCCCGTGATGAAAACTACATTCTGCTGTCACTTTCATGGAAAAGCTACGTTTACACCATCAAACAGGCCTCCCGTGATGAAAACTTCATTCTGCTGTCACTTTCATGTAAAAGCCAGGTTTTGGTCTGTAAACTGATCTCCCGTGGAGAAATCCACATTATCTGCTTAGTTTCAAGTAAAAGCTACGTTTACACTATCAAACAGGCATCCCATGATGAAAACTAAATTCTTCTGTCACTTTCATGTAAAAGGAACGTTTCCAGCATTAAACAGGCCTCCCGTGAAGAAAACTACATTCTGTTGTCACTTTCATGTAATAGCCAGGTTTTGGTCTGTAAACTGACCTCCCGTGGAGAAATCCACATTATCTGCTTAGTTTCAGGTAAAAGCTATGTTTCCACCATTAAACAGTGCTCTAGTGTTGAAAAATACATTCTGTGCTTACTTTCATGTAAAAGCTACGTTTACACTATCAAACAGGCCTCCCGTGATGAAAACTACATTCTGCTGTCACTTTCATGGAAAAGCTACGTTTACACCATCAAACAGGCCTCCCGTGACGAAATCCACATTATATGCTTACTTTCATGTAAAAGCTACGTTTACACCATCAAACAGGCCTCCCGTGATGAAAACTTCATTCTGTTGTCACTTTCATGTAAAAGCTATGTTTCCAACATTAAACAGGCCTCTAGTGTTGTAAACTACATTCTGTGTTCACTTTTTTGTAAAAGCTACGTTTACACCATCAGACAGGCCTCCCGTGATGAAAACTACATTCTGCTGTCACTTTCATGTAAAAGGAACGTTTCCAGCATTAAACAGGCCTCCCGTGATGAAAACTACATTCTGTTGTCACTTTCATGTAAAAGCCAGGTTTTGGTCTGTAAACTGACCTCCAGTGGAGAAATCCACATTATCTGCTTAGTTTCATGTAAAAGGAACGATTGCAGCATTAAACAGGCCTCCCGTGATGAAAATTACATTATATGCTTACTTTCATGTAAAAGGAACGTTTCCAGCATTAAACAGGCCTCCCGTGATGAAAACTACATTCTGTTGTCACTTTCATGTAAATGCCAGGTTTTGGTCTGTAGACTGACCTCCAGTGGAGAAATCCACATTATCTGCTTATTTTCATGTAAAAGCTATGTTTCCAGCATTAAACAGTGCTCTAGTGTTGAAAACTACATTCTGTGCTTACTTTCATGTAAAAGCTATGTTTCCAGCATTAAACAGTTCTCTTGTGTTGAAAACTACATTCTGTGCTTACTTTCATGTGAAAGCTACGTTTACACCACCAAACAGGCCTCCCGTGACGAAATCCACATTATATGCTTACTTTCAAGTAAAAGCTACGTTTACACTATCAAACAGGCATCCCATGATGAAAACTAAATTCTTCTGTCACTTTCATGTAAAAGGAACGTTTCCAGCATTAAACAGGCCTCCCGTGATGAAAACTACATTCTGTTGTCACTTTCATGTAATAGCCAGGTTTTGGTCTGTAAACTGACCTCCCGTGGAGAAATCCACATTATCTGCTTAGTTTCATGTAAAAGCTATGTTTCCAGCATTAAACAGTGCTCTAGTGTTGAAAAATACATTCTGTGCTTACTTTCATGTAAAAGCTACGTTTACACTATCAAACAGGCCTCCCGTGATGAAAACTACATTCTGCTGTCACTTTCATGGAAAAGCTACGTTTTCACCATCAGACAGGCCTCCCGTGATGAAAACTACATTCTGCTGTTACTTTCATGTAAAAGGAACGTTTCCAGCATTAAACAGGCCTCCCGTGATGAAAACTACATTCTGTTGTCACTTTCATGTAAAAGCCAGGTTTTGGTCTGTAAACTGACCTCCAGTGGAGAAATCCACATTATCTGCTTAGTTTCATGTAAAAGGAACGTTTGCAGCATTAAACAGGCCTCCCGTGATGAAAATTACATTATATGCTTACTTTCATGTAAAAGGAACGTTTTCCAGCATTAAACAGGCCTCCCGTGATGAAAACTACATTATATGATTACTTTCATGTAAAAGGAACGTTTCCAGCATTAAACAGGCCTCCCGTGATGAAAACTACATTCTGTTGTCACTTTCATGTAAAAGCCAGGTTTTGGTCTGTAAACTGACCTCCAGTGGAGAAATCCACTATATTTGCTTAGTTTCATGTAAAAGCCATGTTTCCAGCATTAAACAGTGCTCTAGTGTTGAAAACTACATTTTGTGCTTAATTTCATGTAAAAGCTATGTTTACAGCATTAAACAGTTCTCTTGTGTTGAAAACTACATTCTGTGCTTACTTTCATGTGAAAGCTACGTTTACACCATCAAACAGGCCTCGCGTGACGAAATCCACATTATATGCTTACTTTCAACTAAAAGCTACGTTTACACCATCAAACAGGCCTCCCGTGATGAAAACTTCATTCTGCTGTCACTTTCATGTAAAAGGAACGTTTGCAGCATTAAACAGGCCTCCCGTGATGAAAACTACATTATATGCTTACTTTCATGTAAAAGGAACGTTTCCAGCATTAAACAGGCCTCCCGTGATGAAAACTACATTCTGTTGTCACTTTCATGTAAAAGCCAGGTTTTGGTCTGTAAACTGACCTCCCGTGGAAAAATCCACATTATCTGTTTAGCTTCATGTAAAAGCTATGTTTCCAGTATTAAACAGTGCTCTAGTGTTGAAAAATACATTCTGCTGTCACTTTCATGGAAAAGCTACGTTTACACCATCAAACAGGCCTCCCGTGATGAAAACTACATTCTGTTGTCGCTTTCATGTAAAAGGAACGTTTGCAGCATTAAACAGGCCTCCCGTGATGAAAATTACATTATATGCTTACTTTCATGTAAAAGCTACGTTTACACTTTCAAACAGGCCTCCCGTGATGAAAACTACATTCTGTTGTCACTTTCATGTAAAAGGAACGTTTGCAGCATTAAACAGGCCTCCCGTGATGAAAATTACATTATGTGCTTATTTTCATGTAAAAGCTACGTTTACACCATCAAACAGGCCTCCCGTGATGAAAACTTCATTCTGCTGTCACTTTCATGTAAAAGGAACGTTTCCAGCATTAAAGAGGCCTCCCGTGATGAAAACTACATTCTGTTGTCACTTTCATGTAAAAGCCAGGTTTTGGTCTGTAAACTGACCTCCCGTGGAGAAATTCACATTATCTGCTTAGTTTCATGTAAAAGCTATGTTTCCAGCATTAAACAGTGCTCTAGTGTTGAAAACTACATTCTGTGCTTACTTTCATGTAAAAGCTATGTTTCCAGCATTAAACAGTTCTCTTGTGTTGAAAACTACATTCTGTGCTTACTTTCATGTGAAAGCTACGTTTACACCATCAAACAGGCCTCCCGTGACGAAATCCACATTATCTGCTTACTTTCAAGTAAAAGCTACGTTTACACTATCAAACAGGCATCCCATGATGAAAACTAAATTCTTCTGTCACTTTCATGTAAAAGGAACGTTTCCAGCATTAAACAGGCCTCCCGTGATGAAAACTACATTCTGTTGTCACTTTCATGTAATAGCCAGGTTTTGGTCTGTAAACTGACCTCCCGTGGAGAAATCCACATTATCTGCTTAGTTTCATGTAAAAGCTATGTTTCCACCATTAAACAGTGCTCTAGTGTTGAAAAATACATTCTGTGCTTACTTTCATGTAAAAGCTACGTTTACACTATCAAACAGGCCTCCCGTGATGAAAACTACATTCTGCTGTCACTTTCATGGAAAAGCTACGTTTACACCATCAAACAGGCCTCCCGTGACGAAATCCACATTATATGCTTACTTTCATGTAAAAGCTACGTTTACACCATCAAACAGGCCTCCCGTGATGAAAACTTCATTCTGTTGTCACTTTCATGTAAAAGCTATGTTTCCAACATTAAACAGGCCTCTAGTGTTGTAAACTACATTCTGTGTTCACTTTTTTGTAAAAGCTACGTTTACACCATCAGACAGGCCTCCCGTGATGAAAACTACATTCTGCTGTCACTTTCATGTAAAAGGAACGTTTCCAGCATTAAACAGGCCTCCCGTGATGAAAACTACATTCTGTTGTCACTTTCATGTAAAAGCCAGGTTTTGGTCTGTAAACTGACCTCCAGTGGAGAAATCCACATTATCTGCTTAGTTTCATGTAAAAGGAACGATTGCAGCATTAAACAGGCCTCCCGTGATGAAAATTACATTATATGCTTACTTTCATGTAAAAGGAACGTTTCCAGCATTAAACAGGCCTCCCGTGATGAAAACTACATTCTGTTGTCACTTTCATGTAAATGCCAGGTTTTGGTCTGTAGACTGACCTCCAGTGGAGAAATCCACATTATCTGCTTATTTTCATGTAAAAGCTATGTTTCCAGCATTAAACAGTGCTCTAGTGTTGAAAACTACATTCTGTGCTTACTTTCATGTAAAAGCTATGTTTCCAGCATTAAACAGTTCTCTTGTGTTGAAAACTACATTCTGTGCTTACTTTCATGTGAAAGCTACGTTTACACCACCAAACAGGCCTCCCGTGACGAAATCCACATTATATGCTTACTTTCAAGTAAAAGCTACGTTTACACTATCAAACAGGCATCCCATGATGAAAACTAAATTCTTCTGTCACTTTCATGTAAAAGGAACGTTTCCAGCATTAAACAGTCCTCCCGTGATGAAAACTACATTCTGCTGTTACTTTCATGTAAAAGGAACGTTTCCAGCATTAAACAGGCCTCCCGTGATGAAAACTACATTCTGTTGTCACTTTCATGTAAAAGCCAGGTTTTGGTCTGTAAACTGACCTCCAGTGGAGAAATCCACATTATCTGCTTAGTTTCATGTAAAAGGAACGTTTGCAGCATTAAACAGGCCTCCCGTGATGAAAATTACATTATATGCTTACTTTCATGTAAAAGGAACGTTTCCAGCATTAAACAGGCCTCCCGTGATGAAAACTACATTATATGATTACTTTCATGTAAAAGGAACGTTTCCAGCATTAAACAGGCCTCCCGTGATGAAAACTACATTCTGTTGTCACTTTCATGTAAAAGCCAGGTTTTGGTCTGTAAACTGACCTCCAGTGGAGAAATCCACTATATTTGCTTAGTTTCATGTAAAAGCCATGTTTCCAGCATTAAACAGTGCTCTAGTGTTGAAAACTACATTTTGTGCTTAATTTCATGTAAAAGCTATGTTTACAGCATTAAACAGTTCTCTTGTGTTGAAAACTACATTCTGTGCTTACTTTCATGTGAAAGCTACGTTTACACCATCAAACAGGCCTCGCGTGACGAAATCCACATTATATGCTTACTTTCAACTAAAAGCTACGTTTACACCATCAAACAGGCCTCCCGTGATGAAAACTTCATTCTGCTGTCACTTTCATGTAAAAGGAACGTTTGCAGCATTAAACAGGCCTCCCGTGATGAAAACTACATTATATGCTTACTTTCATGTAAAAGGAACGTTTCCAGCATTAAACAGGCCTCCCGTGATGAAAACTACATTCTGTTGTCACTTTCATGTAAAAGCCAGGTTTTGGTCTGTAAACTGACCTCCCGTGGAAAAATCCACATTATCTGTTTAGCTTCATGTAAAAGCTATGTTTCCAGTATTAAACAGTGCTCTAGTGTTGAAAAATACATTCTGCTGTCACTTTCATGGAAAAGCTACGTTTACACCATCAAACAGGCCTCCCGTGATGAAAACTACATTCTGTTGTCGCTTTCATGTAAAAGGAACGTTTGCAGCATTAAACAGGCCTCCCGTGATGAAAATTACATTATATGCTTACTTTCATGTAAAAGCTACGTTTACACTATCAAACAGGCCTCCCGTGATGAAAACTACATTCTGTTGTCACTTTCATGTAAAAGCCAGGTTTTGGTCTGTAAACTGACCTCCCGTGGAGAAATCCACATTATCTGCTTAGTTTCATGTAAAAGCTATGTTTCCAGCATTAAACAGTGCTCTACTGTTGAAAACTACATTCTGTGCTTACTTTCATGTAAAAGCTATGTTTACAGCATTAAACAGTTCTCTTGTGTTGAAAACTACATTCTGTGCTTACTTTCATGTGAAAGCTACGTTTACACCATCAAACAGGCCTCCCGTGACGAAATCCACATTATATGCTTACTTTCAAGTAAAAGCTACGTTTACACTATCAAACAGGCATCCCATGATGAAAACTAAATTCTTCTGTCACTTTCATGTAAAAGGAACGTTTCCAGCATTAAACAGGCCTCCCGTGATGAAAACTACATTCTGCTGTCACTTTCATGGAAAAGCTACGTTTACACCATCAAACAGGCCTCCCGTGATGAAAACTTCATTCTGCTGTCACTTTCATGTAAAAGGAACGTTTCCAGCATTAAACAGGCCTCCCGTGATGAAAACTACATTCTGTTGTCACTTTCATGTAAAAGCCAGGATTTGGTCTGTAAACTGACCTCCCGTGGAGAAATTCACATTATCTGCTTAGTTTCATGTAAAAGCTATGTTTCCAGCATTAAACAGTGCTCTAGTGTTGAAAACTACATTCTGTGCTTACTTTCATGTAAAAGCTATGTTTCCAGCATTAAACAGTTCTCTTGTGTTGAAAACTACATTCTGTGCTTACTTTCATGTGAAAGCTACGTTTACACCATCAAACAGGCCTCCCGTGACGAAATCCACATGATATGCTTACTTTCAAGTAAAAGCTACGTTTACACTATCAAACAGGCATCCCATGATGAAAACTAAATTCTTCTGTCACTTTCATGTAAAAGGAACGTTTCCAGCATTAAACAGGCCTCCCGTGATGAAAACTACATTCTGCTGTCACTTTCATGGAAAAGCTACGTTTACACCATCAAACAGGCCTCCCGTGATGAAAACTTCATTCTGCTGTCACTTTCATGTAAAAGGAACGTTTCCAGCATTAAACAGGCCTCCCGTGATGAAAACTACATTCTGTTGTCACTTTCATGTAAAAGCCAGGTTTTGGTCTGTAAACTGACCTCCCGTGGAGAAATTCACATTATCTGCTTAGTTTCATGTAAAAGCTATGTTTCCAGCATTAAACAGTGCTCTAGTGTTGAAAACTACATTCTGTGCTTACTTTCATGTAAAAGCTATGTTTCCAGCATTAAACAGTTCTCTTGTGTTGAAAACTACATTCTGTGCTTACTTTCATGTGAAAGCTACGTTTACACCATCAAACAGGCCTCCCGTGACGAAATCCACATTATATGCTTACTTTCAAATAAACGCTACGTTTACACCATCAAACTGGCGTCCCGTGATAAAAACTTCATTCTGCTGTCACTTTCATGTAAAAGGAACGTTTCCAGCATTAAACAGGCCTCCCGTGATGAAAACTACATTATATGCTTACTTTCATGTAAAAGGAACGTTTCCAGCATTAAACAGGCCTCCCGTTATGAAAACTACATTCTGTTGTCACTTTCATGTAATAGCCAGGTTTTGGTTTGTAAACTGACCTCCAGTGGAGAAATCCACATTATCTGCTTAGTTTCATGTAAAAGCTATGTTTCCAGCATTAAACAGTTCTCTTGTGTTGAAAACTACATTCTGTGCTTACTTTCATGTGAAAGCTACGTTTACACCATCAAACAGGCCTCCCGTGACGAAATCCACATTATATGCTTACTTTCAAATAAACGCTACGTTTACACCATCAAACAGGCGTCCCGTGATAAAAACTTCATTCTGCTGTCACTTTCATGTAAAAGGAACGTTTCCAGCATTAAACAGGCCTCCCGTGATGAAAACTACATTATATGCTTACTTTCATGTAAAAGGAACGTTTCCAGCATTAAACAGGCCTCCCGTTATGAAAACTACATTCTGTTGTCACTTTCATGTAATAGCCAGGTTTTGGTTTGTAAACTGACCTCCAGTGGAGAAATCCACATTATCTGCTTAGTTTCATGTAAAAGCTATGTTTCCAGCATTAAACAGTGCTCTTGTGTTGAAAACTACATTCTGTGCTTACTTTCATGTGAAAGCTACGTTTACACCATCAAACAGGCCTCCCGTGACGAAATCCACATTATATGCTTACTTTCAAGTAAAAGCTACGTTTATACCATCAAACAGGCCTCCCGTGATGAAAACTTCATTCTGCTGTCACTTTCATGTAAAAGGAACATTTGCAGCATTAAACAGGCCTCCCGTGATGAAAACTACATTATATGCTTACTTTCATGTAAAAGGAACGTTTCCAGCATTAAACAGGCCTGCCGTGATGAAAACTACATTCTGTTGTCACTTTCATGTAAAAGCCAGGTTTTGGTCTGTAAACTGACCTCCAGTAGAGAAATCCACATTATCTGCTTATTTTCATGTAAAAGCTATGTTTCCAGCATTAAACAGTGCTCTAGTGTTGAAAACTACATTCTGTGCTTACTTTCATGTAAAAGCTACGTTTACACCATCAAACAGGCCTCCCGTGATGAAAACTTCATTCTGCTGTCACTTTCATGTAAAAGCCAGGTTTTGGTCTGTAAACTGACCTCCCGTGGAGAAATTCACATTATCTGCTTAGTTTCATGTAAAAGCTATGTTTCCAGCATTAAACAGTGCTCTACTGTTGAAAACTACATTCTGTGCTTAATTTCATGTAAAAGCTATGTTTACAGCATTAAACAGTTCTCTTGTGTTGAAAACTACATTCTGTGCTTAATATCATGTAAAAGCTATGTTTACAGCATTAAACAGTTCTCTTGTGTTGAAAACTACATTCTGTGCTTACTTTCATGTGAAAGCTACGTTTACACCATCAAACAGGCCACCCGTGACGAAATCCACATTATATGCTTACTTTCAAGTAAAAGCTACGTTTACACTATCAAACAGGCATCCCATGATGAAAACTAAATTCTTCTGTCACTTTCATGTAAAAGGAACGTTTCCAGCATTAAACAGGCCTCCCGTGATGAAAACTACATTCTGTTGTCACTTTCATGTAAATGCCAGGTTTTGGTCTGTAGACTGACCTCCAGTGGAGAAATCCACATTATCTGCTTATTTTCATGTAAAAGCTATGTTTCCAGCATTAAACAGTGCTCTAGTGTTGAAAACTACATTCTGTGCTTACTTTCATGTAAAAGCTATGTTTCCAGCATTAAACAGTTCTCTTGTGTTGAAAACTACATTCTGTGCTTACTTTCATGTGAAAGCTACGTTTACACCACCAAACAGGCCTCCCGTGACGAAATCCACATTATATGCTTACTTTCAAGTAAAAGCTACGTTTACACTATCAAACAGGCATCCCATGATGAAAACTAAATTCTTCTGTCACTTTCATGTAAAAGGAACGTTTCCAGCATTAAACAGTCCTCCCGTGATGAAAACTACATTCTGCTGTTACTTTCATGTAAAAGGAACGTTTCCAGCATTAAACAGGCCTCCCGTGATGAAAACTACATTCTGTTGTCACTTTCATGTAAAAGCCAGGTTTTGGTCTGTAAACTGACCTCCAGTGGAGAAATCCACATTATCTGCTTAGTTTCATGTAAAAGGAACGTTTGCAGCATTAAACAGGCCTCCCGTGATGAAAATTACATTATATGCTTACTTTCATGTAAAAGGAACGTTTCCAGCATTAAACAGGCCTCCCGTGATGAAAACTACATTATATGATTACTTTCATGTAAAAGGAACGTTTCCAGCATTAAACAGGCCTCCCGTGATGAAAACTACATTCTGTTGTCGCTTTCATGTAAAAGGAACGTTTGCAGCATTAAACAGGCCTCCCGTGATGAAAATTACATTATATGCTTACTTTCATGTAAAAGCTACGTTTACACTATCAAACAGGCCTCCCGTGATGAAAACTACATTCTGTTGTCACTTTCATGTAAAAGCCAGGTTTTGGTCTGTAAACTGACCTCCCGTGGAGAAATCCACATTATCTGCTTAGTTTCATGTAAAAGCTATGTTTCCAGCATTAAACAGTGCTCTACTGTTGAAAACTACATTCTGTGCTTACTTTCATGTAAAAGCTATGTTTACAGCATTAAACAGTTCTCTTGTGTTGAAAACTACATTCTGTGCTTACTTTCATGTGAAAGCTACGTTTACACCATCAAACAGGCCTCCCGTGACGAAATCCACATTATATGCTTACTTTCAAGTAAAAGCTACGTTTACACTATCAAACAGGCATCCCATGATGAAAACTAAATTCTTCTGTCACTTTCATGTAAAAGGAACGTTTCCAGCATTAAACAGGCCTCCCGTGATGAAAACTACATTCTGCTGTCACTTTCATGGAAAAGCTACGTTTACACCATCAAACAGGCCTCCCGTGATGAAAACTTCATTCTGCTGTCACTTTCATGTAAAAGGAACGTTTCCAGCATTAAACAGGCCTCCCGTGATGAAAACTACATTCTGTTGTCACTTTCATGTAAAAGCCAGGATTTGGTCTGTAAACTGACCTCCCGTGGAGAAATTCACATTATCTGCTTAGTTTCATGTAAAAGCTATGTTTCCAGCATTAAACAGTGCTCTAGTGTTGAAAACTACATTCTGTGCTTACTTTCATGTAAAAGCTATGTTTCCAGCATTAAACAGTTCTCTTGTGTTGAAAACTACATTCTGTGCTTACTTTCATGTGAAAGCTACGTTTACACCATCAAACAGGCCTCCCGTGACGAAATCCACATGATATGCTTACTTTCAAGTAAAAGCTACGTTTACACTATCAAACAGGCATCCCATGATGAAAACTAAATTCTTCTGTCACTTTCATGTAAAAGGAACGTTTCCAGCATTAAACAGGCCTCCCGTGATGAAAACTACATTCTGCTGTCACTTTCATGGAAAAGCTACGTTTACACCATCAAACAGGCCTCCCGTGATGAAAACTTCATTCTGCTGTCACTTTCATGTAAAAGGAACGTTTCCAGCATTAAACAGGCCTCCCGTGATGAAAACTACATTCTGTTGTCACTTTCATGTAAAAGCCAGGTTTTGGTCTGTAAACTGACCTCCCGTGGAGAAATTCACATTATCTGCTTAGTTTCATGTAAAAGCTATGTTTCCAGCATTAAACAGTGCTCTAGTGTTGAAAACTACATTCTGTGCTTACTTTCATGTAAAAGCTATGTTTCCAGCATTAAACAGTTCTCTTGTGTTGAAAACTACATTCTGTGCTTACTTTCATGTGAAAGCTACGTTTACACCATCAAACAGGCCTCCCGTGACGAAATCCACATTATATGCTTACTTTCAAATAAACGCTACGTTTACACCATCAAACTGGCGTCCCGTGATAAAAACTTCATTCTGCTGTCACTTTCATGTAAAAGGAACGTTTCCAGCATTAAACAGGCCTCCCGTGATGAAAACTACATTATATGCTTACTTTCATGTAAAAGGAACGTTTCCAGCATTAAACAGGCCTCCCGTTATGAAAACTACATTCTGTTGTCACTTTCATGTAATAGCCAGGTTTTGGTTTGTAAACTGACCTCCAGTGGAGAAATCCACATTATCTGCTTAGTTTCATGTAAAAGCTATGTTTCCAGCATTAAACAGTTCTCTTGTGTTGAAAACTACATTCTGTGCTTACTTTCATGTGAAAGCTACGTTTACACCATCAAACAGGCCTCCCGTGACGAAATCCACATTATATGCTTACTTTCAAATAAACGCTACGTTTACACCATCAAACAGGCGTCCCGTGATAAAAACTTCATTCTGCTGTCACTTTCATGTAAAAGGAACGTTTCCAGCATTAAACAGGCCTCCCGTGATGAAAACTACATTATATGCTTACTTTCATGTAAAAGGAACGTTTCCAGCATTAAACAGGCCTCCCGTTATGAAAACTACATTCTGTTGTCACTTTCATGTAATAGCCAGGTTTTGGTTTGTAAACTGACCTCCAGTGGAGAAATCCACATTATCTGCTTAGTTTCATGTAAAAGCTATGTTTCCAGCATTAAACAGTGCTCTTGTGTTGAAAACTACATTCTGTGCTTACTTTCATGTGAAAGCTACGTTTACACCATCAAACAGGCCTCCCGTGACGAAATCCACATTATATGCTTACTTTCAAGTAAAAGCTACGTTTATACCATCAAACAGGCCTCCCGTGATGAAAACTTCATTCTGCTGTCACTTTCATGTAAAAGGAACATTTGCAGCATTAAACAGGCCTCCCGTGATGAAAACTACATTATATGCTTACTTTCATGTAAAAGGAACGTTTCCAGCATTAAACAGGCCTGCCGTGATGAAAACTACATTCTGTTGTCACTTTCATGTAAAAGCCAGGTTTTGGTCTGTGAACTGACCTCCAGTAGAGAAATCCACATTATCTGCTTATTTTCATGTAAAAGCTATGTTTCCAGCATTAAACAGTGCTCTAGTGTTGAAAACTACATTCTGTGCTTACTTTCATGTAAAAGCTACGTTTACACCATCAAACAGGCCTCCCGTGATGAAAACTTCATTCTGCTGTCACTTTCATGTAAAAGCCAGGTTTTGGTCTGTAAACTGACCTCCCGTGGAGAAATTCACATTATCTGCTTAGTTTCATGTAAAAGCTATGTTTCCAGCATTAAACAGTGCTCTACTGTTGAAAACTACATTCTGTGCTTAATTTCATGTAAAAGCTATGTTTACAGCATTAAACAGTTCTCTTGTGTTGAAAACTACATTCTGTGCTTAATATCATGTAAAAGCTATGTTTACAGCATTAAACAGTTCTCTTGTGTTGAAAACTACATTCTGTGCTTACTTTCATGTGAAAGCTACGTTTACACCATCAAACAGGCCACCCGTGACGAAATCCACATTATATGCTTACTTTCAAGTAAAAGCTACGTTTACACTATCAAACAGGCATCCCATGATGAAAACTAAATTCTTCTGTCACTTTCATGTAAAAGGAACGTTTCCAGCATTAAACAGGCCTCCCGTGATGAAAACTACATTCTGTTGTCACTTTCATGTAATAGCCAGGTTTTGGTCTGTAAACTGACCTCCCGTGGAGAAATCCACATTATCTGCTTAGTTTCATGTAAAAGCTATGTTTCCAGCATTAAACAGTGCTCTAGTGTTGAAAAATACATTCTGTGCTTACTTTCATGTAAAAGCTACGTTTACACTATCAAACAGGCCTCCCGTGATGAAAACTACATTCTGCTGTCACTTTCATGGAAAAGCTACGTTTACACCATCAAACAGGCCTCCCGTGATGAAAACTTCATTCTGCTGTCACTTTCATGTAAAAGGAACGTTTCCAGCATTAAACAGGCCTCCCGTGATGAAAACTACATTCTGTTGTCACTTTCATGTAAAAGCCAGGTTTTGGTCTGTAAACTGACCTCCCGTGGAGAAATTCACATTATCTGCTTAGTTTCATGTAAAAGCTATGTTTCCAGCATTAAACAGTGCTCTACTGTTGAAAACTACATTCTGTGCTTAATTTCATGTAAAAGTTATGTTTACAGCATTAAACAGTTCTCTTGTGTTGAAAACTACATTCTGTGCTTACTTTCATGTGAAAGCTACGTTTACACCATCAAACAGGACTCGCGTGACGAAATCCACATTATATGCTTACTTTCAAGTAAAAGCTACGTTTACACCATCAAACAGGCGTCCCGTGATAAAAACTTCATTCTGCTGTCACTTTCATGTAAAAGGAACGTTTCCAGCATTAAACAGGCCTCCCGTGATGAAAACTACATTATATGCTTACTTTCATGTAAAAGGAACGTTTCCAGCATTAAACAGGCCTCCCGTGATGAAAACTACATTCTGTTGTCACTTTCATGTAAAAGCCAGGTTTTGGTCTGTAAACTGACCTCCAGTGGAGAAATCTACATTCTGTGCTTACTTTCATGTAAAAGCTATGTTTCCAGCATTAAACAGTTCTCTTGTGTTGAAAACTACATTCTGTGCTTACTTTCATGTGAAAGCTACGTTTACACCATCAAACAGGCCTCCCGTGACGAAATCCACATTATATGCTTACTTTCAAGTAAAAGCTACGTTTATACCATCAAACAGGCATCCCATGATGAAAACTACATTCTTCTGTCACTTTCATGTAAAAGGAACGTTTCCAGCATTAAACAGGCCTGCCGTGATGAAAACTACATTCTGTTGTCACTTTCATGTAAAAGCCAGGTTTTGGTCTGTAAACTGACCTCCAGTAGAGAAATCCACATTATCTGCTTATTTTCATGTAAAAGCTATGTTTCCAGCATTAAACAGTGCTCTAGTGTTGAAAACTACATTCTCTGCTTACTTTCATGTAAAAGCTACGTTTACACTATCAAACCGGCCTCCTGTGATGAAAACTACATTCTGTTGTCACTTTCATGAAAAAGCCAGGTTTTGGTCTGTAAACTGACCTCCCGTGGAGAAATCCACATTATCTGCTTAGTTTCATGTAAAAGCTATGTTTCCAGCATTAAACAGTTCTCTTGTGTTGAAAACTACATTCTGTGCTTACTTTCATGTGAAAGCTACGTTTACACCATCAAACAGGCCTCCCGTGACGAAATCCACATTATATGCTTACTTTCAAGTAAAAGCTACGTTTATACCATCAAACAGGCATCCCATGATGAAAACTACATTCTTCTGTCACTTTCATGTAAAAGGAACGTTTCCAGCATTAAACAGGCCTGCCGTGATGAAAACTACATTCTGTTGTCACTTTCATGTAAAAGCCAGGTTTTGGTCTGTAAACTGACCTCCAGTAGAGAAATCCACATTATCTGCTTATTTTCATGTAAAAGCTATGTTTCCAGCATTAAACAGTGCTCTAGTGTTGAAAACTACATTCTGTGCTTACTTTCATGTAAAAGCTACGTTTACACTATCAAACCGGCCTCCTGTGATGAAAACTACATTCTGTTGTCACTTTCATGAAAAAGCCAGGTTTTGGTCTGTAAACTGACCTCCCGTGGAGAAATCCACATTATCTGCTTAGTTTCATGTAAAAGCTATGTTTCCAGCATTAAACAGTTCTCTTGTGTTGAAAACTACATTCTGTGCTTACTTTCATGTGAAAGCTACGTTTACACCATCAAACAGGCCTCCCGTGACGAAATCCACATTATATGCTTACTTTCAAGTAAAAGCTACGTTTACACTATCAGACAGGCATCCCATGATGAAAACTACATTCTTCTGTCACTTTCATGTAAAAGGAACGTTTCCAGCATTAAACAGGCCTCCCGTGATGAAAACTACATTCTGTTGTCACGTTCATGTAATAGCCAGGTTTTGGTCTGTAAACTGACCTCCCGTGGAGAAATCCACATTATCTGCTTAGTTTCATGTAAAAGCTATGTTTCCAGCATTAAACAGTGCTCTAGTGTTGAAAAATACATTCTGTGCTTACTTTCATGTAAAAGCTACGTTTACACTATAAAACAGGCCTCCCGTGATGAAAACTACATTCTGTTGTCACTTTCATGTAAAAGCCAGGTTTTGGTCTGTAAACTGACCTCCCGTGGAGAAATCCACATTATCTGCTTAGTTTCATGTAAAAGCTATGTTTCCAGCATTAAACAGTGCTCTACTGTTGAAAACTACATTCTGTGCTTAATTTCATGTAAAAGCTATGTTTACAGCATTAAACAGTTCTCTTGTGTTGAAATCTACATTCTGTGCTTACTTTCATGTGAAAGCTACGTTTACACCATAAAACAGGCCTCGCGTGAGCTACGTTTACACCATCAAACACGCGTCCCGTGATGAAAACTTCATTCTGCTGTCAATTTCATGTAAAAGGAAAGTTTCCAGCATTAGACAGGCCTCCCGTGATGAAAACTACATTATATGATTACTTTCATGTAAAAGGAACGTTTCCAGCATTAAACAGGCCTCCCGTGATGAAAACTACATTCTGTTGTCACTTTCATGTAAAAGCCAGGTTTTGGTCTGTAAACTGACCTCCAGTGGAGAAATCCACATTATCTGCTTAGTTTCATGTAAAAGCTATGTTTCCAGCATTAAACAGTGCTCTTGTGTTGAAAACTACATTCTGTGCTTACTTGCATGTGAAAGCTACGTTTACACCATCAAACAGGCCTCCCGTGACGAAATCCACATTATATGCTTACTTTCAAGTAAAAGCTACGTTAACACCATCAAACAGGCCTCCCGTGATGAAAACTTCATTCTGTTGTCACTTTCATGTAAAAGCTATGTTTCCAACATTAAACAGGCCTCTAGTGTTGTAAACTACATTCTGTGTTCACTTTTTTGTAAAAGCTACGTTTACACCATCAAACAGGCCTCCCGTGATGAAAACTACATTCTGTTGTCACTTTCATGTAAAAGCCAGGTTTTGGTCTGTAAACTGAGCTCCCGTGGAGAAATCCACATTATCTGCTTAGTTTCATGTAAAAGCTATGTTTCCAGTATTAAACAGTGCTCTAGTGTTGAAAAATACATTCTGTGCTTACTTTCATGTAAAAGCTACCTTTACACTATCAAACAGGCCTCCCGTGATGAAAACTACATTCTGCTGTCACTTTCATGGAAAAGCTACGTTTACACCATCAAACAGGCCTCCCGTGATGAAAACTACATTCTGCTGTCACTTTCATGGAAAAGCTACGTTTACACCATCAAACAGGCCTCCCGTGATGAAAACTACATTCTGCTGTCACTTTCATGTAAAAGAAGAAGAAGAAGAAGAAGAAGATCTACCTTTATTAGTCCCACAGTGGGGAAATTCAATTTACACTCTGTTTTAACTTATACATGGTACATGCACACAAACACACACACACATGCAGTAATGGAGAGGTGTCAGAGTGATGGGGCTGCTCCAGACAAGCGCCCCGAGCAGTTGGGGGTTTGGTGCCTTGCTCAGGGGCACCTCGGCAGTGCCCAAGAGGTAAACTGGCACCTCTCCAGCTACCAGTTCACACTCAGTTTTTGGTCCATGTCGGGACTTGAACCTGTGACCCTCCGGTTCCCAAGCCAACTCCCTACAGACTGAGCTACTGCCGCCCCCAACTGAGCTACTGGAAAAAAAAAGAAACTAAAAGGAACATTTGCAGCATTAAACAGGCCTCCCGTGATGAAAACTACATTATATGCTTACTTTCATGTAAAAGGAACGTTTCCAGCATTAAACAGGCCTGCCGTGATGAAAACTACATTCTGTTGTCACTTTCATGTAAAAGCCAGGTTTTGGTCTGTAAACTGACCTCCAGTAGAGAAATCCACATTATCTGCTTATTTTCATGTAAAAGCTATGTTTCCAGCATTAAACAGTGCTCTAGTGTTGAAAACTACATTCTGTGCTTACTTTCATGTAAAAGCTACGTTTACACTATCAAACAGGCCTCCTGTGATGAAAACTACATTCTGTTGTCACTTTCATGAAAAAGCCAGGTTTTGGTCTGTAAACTGACCTCCCGTGGAGAAATCCACATTATCTGCTTAGTTTCATGTAAAAGCTATGTTTTCAGCATTAAACAGTTCTCTTGTGTTGAAAACTACATTCTGTGCTTACTTTCATGTGAAAGCTACGTTTACACCATCAAACAGGCCTCCCGTGACGAAATCCACATTATATGCTTACTTTCAAGCAAAAGCTACGTTTACACTATCAAACAGGCATCCCATGATGAAAACTACATTCTTCTGTCACTTTCATGTAAAAGCTACGTTTACACCATCAAACAGGCCTCCCGTGATGAAAACTTCATTCTGCTGTCACTTTCATGTAAAAGCCAGGTTTTGGTCTGTAAACTGACCTCCCGTGGAGAAATTCACATTATCTGCTTAGTTTCATGTAAAAGCTATGTTTCCAGCATTAAACAGTGCTCTACTGTTGAAAACTACATTCTGTGCTTAATTTCATGTAAAAGCTATGTTTACAGCATTAAACAGTTCTCTTGTGTTGAAAACTACATTCTGTGCTTAATTTCATGTAAAAGCTATGTTTACAGCATTAAACAGTTCTCTTGTGTTGAAAACTACATTCTGTGCTTACTTTCATGTGAAAGCTACGTTTACACCATCAAACAGGCGTCCCGTGATGAAAACTACATTCTGTTGTCACTTTCATGTAAAAGGAACGTTTCCAGCATTAAACAGGCCTCCCGTGATGAAAACTACATTATATGCTTACTTTCATGTAAAAGGAACGTTTCCAGCATTAAACAGGCCTCCCGTGATGAAAACTACATTCTGTTGTCACTTTCATGTAAAAGCCAGGTTTTGGTCTGTAAACTGACCTCCAGTGGAGAAATCCACATTATCTGCTTAGTTTCATGTAAAAGCTATGTTTCCAGCATTAAACAGTTCTCTTGTGTTGAAAACTACATTCTGTGCTTACTTTCATGTAAAAGCTATGTTTCCAGCATTAAACAGTTCTCTTGTGTTAGAAACTACATTCTGTGCTTACTTTCATGTGAAAGCTACGTTTACACCATCAAACAGGCCTCCCGTGACGAAATCCACATTATATGCTTACTTTCAAGTAAAAGCTACGTTTACACTATCAAACAGGCATCCCATGATGAAAACTAAATTCTTCTGTCACTTTCATGTAAAAGGAACGTTTCCAGCATTAAACAGGCCTCCCGTGATGAAAACTACATTCTGTTGTCACTTTCATGTAATAGCCAGGTTTTGGTCTGTAAACTGACCTCCCGTGGAGAAATCCACATTATCTGCTTAGTTTCATGTAAAAGCTATGTTTCCAGCATTAAACAGTGCTCTAGTGTTGAAAAATACATTCTGTGCTTACTTTCATGTAAAAGCTACGTTTACACCATCAAACAGGCCTCCCGTGATGAAAACTTCATTCTGCTGTCACTTTCATGTAAAAGGAACGTTTCCAGCATTAAACAGGCCTCCCGTGATGAAAACTACATTCTGTTGTCACTTTCATGTAAAAGCCAGGTTTTGGTCTGTAAACTGACCTCCCGTGGAGAAATTCACATTATCTGCTTAGTTTCATGTAAAAGCTATGTTTCCAGCATTAAACAGTGCTCTACTGTTGAAAACTACATTCTGTGTTTAATTTCATGTAAAAGCTATGTTTACAGCATTAAACAGTTCTCTTGTGTTGAAAACTACATTCTGTGCTTACTTTCATGTGAAAGCTACGTTTACACCATCAAACAGGACTCGCGTGACGAAATCCACATTATATGCTTACTTTCAAGTAAAAGCTACGTTTACACCATCAAACAGGCGTCCCGTGATAAAAACTTAATTCTGCTGTCACTTTCATGTAAAAGGAACGTTTCCAGCATTAAACAGGCCTCCCGTGATGAAAACTACATTATATGCTTACTTTCATGTAAAAGGAACGTTTCCAGCATTAAACAGGCCTCCCGTGATGAAAACTACATTCTGTTGTCACTTTCATGAAAAAGCCAGGTTTTGGTCTGTAAACTGACCTCCCGTGGAGAAATCCACATTATCTGCTTAGTTTCATGTAAAAGCTATGTTTCCAGCATTAAACAGTTCTCTTGTGTTGAAAACTACATTCTGTGCTTACTTTCATGTGAAAGCTACGTTTACACCATCAAACAGGCCTCCCGTGACGAAATCCACATTATATGCTTACTTTCAAGTAAAAGCTACGTTTATACCATCAAACAGGCATCCCATGATGAAAACTACATTCTTCTGTCACTTTCATGTAAAAGGAACGTTTCCAGCATTAAACAGGCCTGCCGTGATGAAAACTACATTCTGTTGTCACTTTCATGTAAAAGCCAGGTTTTGGTCTGTAAACTGACCTCCAGTAGAGAAATCCACATTATCTGCTTATTTTCATGTAAAAGCTATGTTTCCAGCATTAAACAGTGCTCTAGTGTTGAAAACTACATTCTGTGCTTACTTTCATGTAAAAGCTACGTTTACACTATCAAACCGGCCTCCTGTGATGAAAACTACATTCTGTTGTCACTTTCATGAAAAAGCCAGGTTTTGGTCTGTAAACTGACCTCCCGTGGAGAAATCCACATTATCTGCTTAGTTTCATGTAAAAGCTATGTTTCCAGCATTAAACAGTTCTCTTGTGTTGAAAACTACATTCTGTGCTTACTTTCATGTGAAAGCTACGTTTACACCATCAAACAGGCCTCCCGTGACGAAATCCACATTATATGCTTACTTTCAAGTAAAAGCTACGTTTACACTATCAGACAGGCATCCCATGATGAAAACTACATTCTTCTGTCACTTTCATGTAAAAGGAACGTTTCCAGCATTAAACAGGCCTCCCGTGATGAAAACTACATTCTGTTGTCACGTTCATGTAATAGCCAGGTTTTGGTCTGTAAACTGACCTCCCGTGGAGAAATCCACATTATCTGCTTAGTTTCATGTAAAAGCTATGTTTCCAGCATTAAACAGTGCTCTAGTGTTGAAAAATACATTCTGTGCTTACTTTCATGTAAAAGCTACGTTTACACTATAAAACAGGCCTCCCGTGATGAAAACTACATTCTGTTGTCACTTTCATGTAAAAGCCAGGTTTTGGTCTGTAAACTGACCTCCCGTGGAGAAATCCACATTATCTGCTTAGTTTCATGTAAAAGCTATGTTTCCAGCATTAAACAGTGCTCTACTGTTGAAAACTACATTCTGTGCTTAATTTCATGTAAAAGCTATGTTTACAGCATTAAACAGTTCTCTTGTGTTGAAATCTACATTCTGTGCTTACTTTCATGTGAAAGCTACGTTTACACCATAAAACAGGCCTCGCGTGAGCTACGTTTACACCATCAAACACGCGTCCCGTGATGAAAACTTCATTCTGCTGTCAATTTCATGTAAAAGGAAAGTTTCCAGCATTAGACAGGCCTCCCGTGATGAAAACTACATTATATGATTACTTTCATGTAAAAGGAACGTTTCCAGCATTAAACAGGCCTCCCGTGATGAAAACTACATTCTGTTGTCACTTTCATGTAAAAGCCAGGTTTTGGTCTGTAAACTGACCTCCAGTGGAGAAATCCACATTATCTGCTTAGTTTCATGTAAAAGCTATGTTTCCAGCATTAAACAGTGCTCTTGTGTTGAAAACTACATTCTGTGCTTACTTGCATGTGAAAGCTACGTTTACACCATCAAACAGGCCTCCCGTGACGAAATCCACATTATATGCTTACTTTCAAGTAAAAGCTACGTTAACACCATCAAACAGGCCTCCCGTGATGAAAACTTCATTCTGTTGTCACTTTCATGTAAAAGCTATGTTTCCAACATTAAACAGGCCTCTAGTGTTGTAAACTACATTCTGTGTTCACTTTTTTGTAAAAGCTACGTTTACACCATCAAACAGGCCTCCCGTGATGAAAACTACATTCTGTTGTCACTTTCATGTAAAAGCCAGGTTTTGGTCTGTAAACTGAGCTCCCGTGGAGAAATCCACATTATCTGCTTAGTTTCATGTAAAAGCTATGTTTCCAGTATTAAACAGTGCTCTAGTGTTGAAAAATACATTCTGTGCTTACTTTCATGTAAAAGCTACCTTTACACTATCAAACAGGCCTCCCGTGATGAAAACTACATTCTGCTGTCACTTTCATGGAAAAGCTACGTTTACACCATCAAACAGGCCTCCCGTGATGAAAACTACATTCTGCTGTCACTTTCATGGAAAAGCTACGTTTACACCATCAAACAGGCCTCCCGTGATGAAAACTACATTCTGCTGTCACTTTCATGTAAAAGGAACATTTGCAGCATTAAACAGGCCTCCCGTGATGAAAACTACATTATATGCTTACTTTCATGTAAAAGGAACGTTTCCAGCATTAAACAGGCCTGCCGTGATGAAAACTACATTCTGTTGTCACTTTCATGTAAAAGCCAGGTTTTGGTCTGTAAACTGACCTCCAGTAGAGAAATCCACATTATCTGCTTATTTTCATGTAAAAGCTATGTTTCCAGCATTAAACAGTGCTCTAGTGTTGAAAACTACATTCTGTGCTTACTTTCATGTAAAAGCTACGTTTACACTATCAAACAGGCCTCCTGTGATGAAAACTACATTCTGTTGTCACTTTCATGAAAAAGCCAGGTTTTGGTCTGTAAACTGACCTCCCGTGGAGAAATCCACATTATCTGCTTAGTTTCATGTAAAAGCTATGTTTTCAGCATTAAACAGTTCTCTTGTGTTTAAAACTACATTCTGTGCTTACTTTCATGTGAAAGCTACGTTTACACCATCAAACAGGCCTCCCGTGACGAAATCCACATTATATGCTTACTTTCAAGCAAAAGCTACGTTTACACTATCAAACAGGCATCCCATGATGAAAACTACATTCTTCTGTCACTTTCATGTAAAAGCTACGTTTACACCATCAAACAGGCCTCCCGTGATGAAAACTTCATTCTGCTGTCACTTTCATGTAAAAGCCAGGTTTTGGTCTGTAAACTGACCTCCCGTGGAGAAATTCACATTATCTGCTTAGTTTCATGTAAAAGCTATGTTTCCAGCATTAAACAGTGCTCTACTGTTGAAAACTACATTCTGTGCTTAATTTCATGTAAAAGCTATGTTTACAGCATTAAACAGTTCTCTTGTGTTGAAAACTACATTCTGTGCTTAATTTCATGTAAAAGCTATGTTTACAGCATTAAACAGTTCTCTTGTGTTGAAAACTACATTCTGTGCTTACTTTCATGTGAAAGCTACGTTTACACCATCAAACAGGCGTCCCGTGATGAAAACTACATTCTGTTGTCACTTTCATGTAAAAGGAACGTTTCCAGCATTAAACAGGCCTCCCGTGATGAAAACTACATTATATGCTTACTTTCATGTAAAAGGAACGTTTCCAGCATTAAACAGGCCTCCCGTGATGAAAACTACATTCTGTTGTCACTTTCATGTAAAAGCCAGGTTTTGGTCTGTAAACTGACCTCCAGTGGAGAAATCCACATTATCTGCTTAGTTTCATGTAAAAGCTATGTTTCCAGCATTAAACAGTTCTCTTGTGTTGAAAACTACATTCTGTGCTTACTTTCATGTAAAAGCTATGTTTCCAGCATTAAACAGTTCTCTTGTGTTAGAAACTACATTCTGTGCTTACTTTCATGTGAAAGCTACGTTTACACCATCAAACAGGCCTCCCGTGACGAAATCCACATTATATGCTTACTTTCAAGTAAAAGCTACGTTTACACTATCAAACAGGCATCCCATGATGAAAACTAAATTCTTCTGTCACTTTCATGTAAAAGGAACGTTTCCAGCATTAAACAGGCCTCCCGTGATGAAAACTACATTCTGTTGTCACTTTCATGTAATAGCCAGGTTTTGGTCTGTAAACTGACCTCCCGTGGAGAAATCCACATTATCTGCTTAGTTTCATGTAAAAGCTATGTTTCCAGCATTAAACAGTGCTCTAGTGTTGAAAAATACATTCTGTGCTTACTTTCATGTAAAAGCTACGTTTACACTATCAAACAGGCCTCCCGTGATGAAAACTACATTCTGCTGTCACTTTCATGGAAAAGCTACGTTTACACCATCAAACAGGCCTCCCGTGATGAAAACTTCATTCTGCTGTCACTTTCATGTAAAAGGAACGTTTCCAGCATTAAACAGGCCTCCCGTGATGAAAACTACATTCTGTTGTCACTTTCATGTAAAAGCCAGGTTTTGGTCTGTAAACTGACCTCCCGTGGAGAAATTCACATTATCTGCTTAGTTTCATGTAAAAGCTATGTTTCCAGCATTAAACAGTGCTCTACTGTTGAAAACTACATTCTGTGTTTAATTTCATGTAAAAGCTATGTTTACAGCATTAAACAGTTCTCTTGTGTTGAAAACTACATTCTGTGCTTACTTTCATGTGAAAGCTACGTTTACACCATCAAACAGGACTCGCGTGACGAAATCCACATTATATGCTTACTTTCAAGTAAAAGCTACGTTTACACCATCAAACAGGCGTCCCGTGATAAAAACTTAATTCTGCTGTCACTTTCATGTAAAAGGAACGTTTCCAGCATTAAACAGGCCTCCCGTGATGAAAACTACATTATATGCTTACTTTCATGTAAAAGGAACGTTTCCAGCATTAAACAGGCCTCCCGTGATGAAAACTACATTCTGTTGTCACTTTCATGAAAAAGCCAGGTTTTGGTCTGTAAACTGACCTCCCGTGGAGAAATCCACATTATCTGCTTAGTTTCATGTAAAAGCTATGTTTCCAGCATTAAACAGTTCTCTTGTGTTGAAAACTACATTCTGTGCTTACTTTCATGTGAAAGCTACGTTTACACCATCAAACAGGCCTCCCGTGACGAAATCCACATTATATGCTTACTTTCAAGTAAAAGCTACGTTTATACCATCAAACAGGCATCCCATGATGAAAACTACATTCTTCTGTCACTTTCATGTAAAAGGAACGTTTCCAGCATTAAACAGGCCTGCCGTGATGAAAACTACATTCTGTTGTCACTTTCATGTAAAAGCCAGGTTTTGGTCTGTAAACTGACCTCCAGTAGAGAAATCCACATTATCTGCTTATTTTCATGTAAAAGCTATGTTTCCAGCATTAAACAGTGCTCTAGTGTTGAAAACTACATTCTGTGCTTACTTTCATGTAAAAGCTACGTTTACACTATCAAACCGGCCTCCTGTGATGAAAACTACATTCTGTTGTCACTTTCATGTAAAAGCCAGGTTTTGGTCTGTAAACTGACCTCCAGTGGAGAAATCCACATTATCTGCTTAGTTTCATGTAAAAGGAACGATTGCAGCATTAAACAGGCCTCCCGTGATGAAAATTACATTATATGCTTACTTTCATGTAAAAGGAACGTTTCCAGCATTAAACAGGCCTCCCGTGATGAAAACTACATTCTGTTGTCACTTTCATGTAAATGCCAGGTTTTGGTCTGTAGACTGACCTCCAGTGGAGAAATCCACATTATCTGCTTATTTTCATGTAAAAGCTATGTTTCCAGCATTAAACAGTTCTCTTGTGTTGAAAACTACATTCTGTGCTTACTTTCATGTGAAAGCTACGTTTACACCACCAAACAGGCCTCCCGTGACGAAATCCACATTATATGCTTACTTTCAAGTAAAAGCTACGTTTACACTATCAAACAGGCATCCCATGATGAAAACTAAATTCTTCTGTCACTTTCATGTAAAAGGAACGTTTCCAGCATTAAACAGGCCTCCCGTGATGAAAACTACATTCTGTTGTCACTTTCATGTAATAGCCAGGTTTTGGTCTGTAAACTGACCTCCCGTGGAGAAATCCACATTATCTGCTTAGTTTCATGTAAAACCTATGTTTCCAGCATTAAACAGTGCTCTAGTGTTGAAAAATACATTCTGTGCTTACTTTCATGTAAAAGCTACGTTTACACTATCAAACAGGCCTCCCGTGATGAAAACTACATTCTGCTGTCACTTTCATGGAAAAGCTACGTTTACACCATCAAACAGGCCTCCCGTGATGAAAACTTCATTCTGCTGTCACTTTCATGTAAAAGGAACGTTTCCAGCATTAAACAGGCCTCCCGTGATGAAAACTACATTCTGTTGTCATTTTAATGTAAAAGCCAGGTTTTGGTCTGTAAACTGACCTCCCGTGGAGAAATTCACATTATCTGCTTAGTTTCATGTAAAAGCTATGTTTCCAGCATTAAACAGTGCTCTACTGTTGAAAACTACATTCTGTGCTTAATTTCATGTAAAAGCTATGTTTACAGCATTAAACAGTTCTCTTGTGTTGAAAACTAAATTCTGTGCTTACTTTCATGTGAAAGCTACGTTTACACCATCAAACATGACTCGCGTGACGAAATCCACATTATATGCTTACTTTCAAGTAAAAGCTACGTTTACACCATCAAACAGGCGTCCCGTGATAAAAACTTCATTCTGCTGTCACTTTCATGTAAAAGGAACGTTTCCAGCATTAAACAGGCCTCCCGTGATGAAAACTACATTATATGCTTACTTTCATGTAAAAGGAACGTTTCCAGCATTAAACAGGCCTCCCGTGATGAAAACTACATTCTGTTGTCACTTTCATGTAAAAGCCAGGTTTTGGTCTGTAAACTGACCTCCAGTGGAGAAATCCAAATTATCTGCTTAGTTTCATGTAAAAGCTATGTTTCCAGCATTAAACAGTTCTCTTGTGTTGAAAACTACATTCTGTGCTTACTTTCATGTAAAAGATATGTTTCCAGCATTAAACAGTTCTCTTTTGTTGAAAACTACATTCTGTGCTTACTGTCATGTGAAAGCTACGTTTACACCATCAAACAGGCCTCCTGTGACGAAATCCACATTATATGCTTACTTTCAAGTAAAAGCTACGTTTACACTATCAAACAGGCATCCCATGATGAAAACTAAATTCTTCTGTCACTTTCATGTAAAAGGAACGTTTCCAGCATTAAACAGGCCTCCCGTGATGAAAACTACATTCTGTTGTCACTTTCATGTAGTAGCCAGGTTTTGGTCTGTAAACTGACCTCCCGTGGAGAAATCCACATTATCTGCTTAGTTTCATGTAAAAGCTATGTTTCCAGCATTAAACAGTGCTCTAGTGTTGAAAAATACATTCTGTGCTTACTTTCATGTAAAAGCTACGTTTACACTATCAAACAGGCCTCCCGTGATGAAAACTACATTCTGCTGTCACTTTCATGGAAAAGCTACGTTTACACCATCAAACAGGCCTCCCGTGATGAAAACTTCATTCTGCTGTCACTTTCATGTAAAAGGAACGTTTCCAGCATTAAACAGGCCTCCCGTGATGAAAACTACATTCTGTTGTCACTTTCATGTAAAAGCCAGGTTTTGGTCTGTAAACTGACCTCCAGTGGAGAAATTCACATTATCTGCTTAGTTTCATGTAAAAGGAACGTTTGCAGCATTAAACTGGCCTCCCGTGATGAAAACTACATTCTGTTGTCACTTTCATGTAAAAGCCAGGTTTTGGTCTGTAAACTGACCTCCAGTGGAGAAATCCACTATATTTGCTTAGTTTCATGTAAAAGCCATGTTTCCAGCATTAAACAGTGCTCTAGTGTTGAAAACTACATTTTGTGCTTAATTTCATGTAAAAGCTATGTTTACAGCATTAAACAGTTCTCTTGTGTTGAAAACTACATTCTGTGCTTACTTTCATGTGAAAGCTACGTTTACACCATCAAACAGGCCTCGCGTGACGAAATCCACATTATATGCTTACTTTCAAGTAAAAGCTACGTTTACACCATCAAACAGGCGTCCCGTGATAAAAACTTCATTCTGCTGTCACTTTCATGTAAAAGGAACGTTTGCAGCATTAAACAGGCCTCCCATGAAAACCTCCATGATGAAAACTACATTCTGTTGTCACTTTCATGTAAAAGCCAGGTTTTGGTCTGTAAACTGACCTCCCGTGGAGAAATCCACATTATCTGTTTAGCTTCATGTAAAAGCTATGTTTCCAGTATTAAACAGTGCTCTAGTGTTGAAAAATACATTCTGTGCTTACTTTCATGTAAAAGCTACGTTTACACTATCAAACAGGCCTCCCGTGATGAAAACTACATTCTGCTGTCACTTTCATGGAAAAGCTACGTTTTCACCATCAGACAGGCCTCCCGTGATGAAAACTACATTCTGCTGTTACTTTCATGTAAAAGGAACGTTTCCAGCATTAAACAGGCCTCCCGTGATGAAAACTACATTCTGTTGTCACTTTCATGTAAAAGCCAGGTTTTGGTCTGTAAACTGACCTCCAGTGGAGAAATCCACATTATCTGCTTAGTTTCATGTAAAAGGAACGTTTGCAGCATTAAACAGGCCTCCCGTGATGAAAATTACATTATATGCTTACTTTCATGTAAAAGGAACGTTTCCAGCATTAAACAGGCCTCCCGTGATGAAAACTACATTATATGATTACTTTCATGTAAAAGGAACGTTTCCAGCATTAAACAGGCCTCCCGTGATGAAAACTACATTCTGTTGTCACTTTCATGTAAAAGCCAGGTTTTGGTCTGTAAACTGACCTCCAGTGGAGAAATCCACTATATTTGCTTAGTTTCATGTAAAAGCCATGTTTCCAGCATTAAACAGTGCTCTAGTGTTGAAAACTACATTTTGTGCTTAATTTCATGTAAAAGCTATGTTTACAGCATTAAACAGTTCTCTTGTGTTGAAAACTACATTCTGTGCTTACTTTCATGTGAAAGCTACGTTTACACCATCAAACAGGCCTCGCGTGACGAAATCCACATTATATGCTAACTTTCAACTAAAAGCTACGTTTACACCATCAAACAGGCCTCCCGTGATGAAAACTTCATTCTGCTGTCACTTTCATGTAAAAGGAACGTTTGCAGCATTAAACAGGCCTCCCGTGATGAAAACTACATTATATGCTTACTTTCATGTAAAAGGAACGTTTCCAGCATTAAACAGGCCTCCCGTGATGAAAACTACATTCTGTTGTCACTTTCATGTAAAAGCCAGGTTTTGGTCTGTAAACTGACCTCCCGTGGAAAAATCCACATTATCTGTTTAGCTTCATGTAAAAGCTATGTTTCCAGTATTAAACAGTGCTCTAGTGTTGAAAAATACATTCTGCTGTCACTTTCATGGAAAAGCTACGTTTACACCATCAAACAGGCCTCCCGTGATGAAAACTACATTCTGTTGTCGCTTTCATGTAAAAGGAACGTTTGCAGCATTAAACAGGCCTCCCGTGATGAAAATTACATTATATGCTTACTTTCATGTAAAAGCTACGTTTACACTATCAAACAGGCCTCCCATGATGAAAACTACATTCTGTTGTCACTTTCATGTAAAAGCCAGGTTTTGGTCTGTAAACTGACCTCCCGTGGAGAAATCCACATTATCTGTTTAGCTTCATGTAAAAGCTATGTTTCCAGTATTAAACAGTGCTCTAGTGTTGAAAAATACATTCTGTGCTTACTTTCATGTAAAAGCTACGTTTACACTATCAAACAGGCCTCCCGTGATGAAAACTACATTCTGCTGTCACTTTCATGGAAAAGCTACGTTTTCACCATCAGACAGGCCTCCCGTGATGAAAACTACATTCTGCTGTTACTTTCATGTAAAAGGAACGTTTCCAGCATTAAACAGGCCTCCCGTGATGAAAACTACATTCTGTTGTCACTTTCATGTAAAAGCCAGGTTTTGGTCTGTAAACTGACCTCCAGTGGAGAAATCCACATTATCTGCTTAGTTTCATGTAAAAGGAACGTTTGCAGCATTAAACAGGCCTCCCGTGATGAAAATTACATTATATGCTTACTTTCATGTAAAAGGAACGTTTCCAGCATTAAACAGGCCTCCCGTGATGAAAACTACATTATATGATTACTTTCATGTAAAAGGAACGTTTCCAGCATTAAACAGGCCTCCCGTGATGAAAACTACATTCTGTTGTCACTTTCATGTAAAAGCCAGGTTTTGGTCTGTAAACTGACCTCCAGTGGAGAAATCCACTATATTTGCTTAGTTTCATGTAAAAGCCATGTTTCCAGCATTAAACAGTGCTCTAGTGTTGAAAACTACATTTTGTGCTTAATTTCATGTAAAAGCTATGTTTACAGCATTAAACAGTTCTCTTGTGTTGAAAACTACATTCTGTGCTTACTTTCATGTGAAAGCTACGTTTACACCATCAAACAGGCCTCGCGTGACGAAATCCACATTATATGCTTACTTTCAACTAAAAGCTACGTTTACACCATCAAACAGGCCTCCCGTGATGAAAACTTCATTCTGCTGTCACTTTCATGTAAAAGGAACGTTTGCAGCATTAAACAGGCCTCCCGTGATGAAAACTACATTATATGCTTACTTTCATGTAAAAGGAACGTTTCCAGCATTAAACAGGCCTCCCGTGATGAAAACTACATTCTGTTGTCACTTTCATGTAAAAGCCAGGTTTTGGTCTGTAAACTGACCTCCCGTGGAAAAATCCACATTATCTGTTTAGCTTCATGTAAAAGCTATGTTTCCAGTATTAAACAGTGCTCTAGTGTTGAAAAATACATTCTGCTGTCACTTTCATGGAAAAGCTACGTTTACACCATCAAACAGGCCTCCCGTGATGAAAACTACATTCTGTTGTCGCTTTCATGTAAAAGGAACGTTTGCAGCATTAAACAGGCCTCCCGTGATGAAAATTACATTATATGCTTACTTTCATGTAAAAGCTACGTTTACACTATCAAACAGGCCTCCCGTGATGAAAACTACATTCTGTTGTCACTTTCATGTAAAAGGAACGTTTGCAGCATTAAACAGGCCTCCCGTGATGAAAATTACATTATATGCTTATTTTCATGTAAAAGCTACGTTTACACTATCAAACAGGCCTCCCGTGATGAAAACTACATTCTGTTGTCACTTTCATGTAAAAGCCAGGTTTTGGTCTGTAAACTGACCTCCCGTGGAGAAATCCACATTATCTGCTTAGTTTCATGTAGAAGCTATGTTTCCAGCATTAAACAGTGCTCTAGTGTTGAAAACTACATTCTGTGCTTACTTTCATGTAAAAGGTATGTTTCCAGCATTAAACTGTTCTCTTGTGTTGAAAACTACATTCTGTGCTTACTTTCATGTGAAAGCTACGTTTACACCATCAAACAGGCCTCCCGTGATGAAAACTTCATTCTGCTGTCACTTTCATGTAAAAGGAACGTTTCCAGCATTAAACAGGCCTCCCGTGATGAAAACTACATTCTGTTGTCACTTTAATGTAAAAGCCAGGTTTTGGTCTGTAAACTGACCTCCCGTGGAGAAATTCACATTATCTGCTTAGTTTCATGTAAAAGCTATGTTTCCAGCATTAAACAGTGCTCTACTGTTGAAAACTCCATTCTGTGCTTAATTTCATGTAAAAGCTATGTTTACAGCATTAAACAGTTCTCTTGTGTTGAAAACTACATTCTGTGCTTACTTTCATGTGAAAGCTACGTTTACACCATCAAACATGACTCGCGTGACGAAATCCACATTATATGCTTACTTTCAAGTAAAAGCTACGTTTACACCATCAAACAGGCGTCCCGTGATAAAAACTTCATTCTGCTGTCACTTTCATGTAAAAGGAACGTTTCCAGCATTAAACAGGCCTCCCGTGATGAAAACTACATTATATGCTTACTTTCATGTAAAAGGAACGTTTCCAGCATTAAACAGGCCTCCCGTGATGAAAACTACATTCTGTTGTCACTTTCATGTAAAAGCCAGGTTTTGGTCTGTAAACTGACCTCCAGTGGAGAAATCCACATTATCTGCTTAGTTCCATGTAAAAGCTATGTTTCCAGCATTAAACAGTTCTCTTGTGTTGAAAACTACATTCTGTGCTTACTTTCATGTAAAAGATATGTTTCCAGCATTAAACAGTTCTCTTTTGTTGAAAACTAAATTCTGTGCTTACTGTCATGTGAAAGCTACGTTTACACCATCAAACAGGCCTCCTGTGACGAAATCCACATTATATGCTTACTTTCAAGTAAAAGCTACGTTTACACTATCAAACAGGCATCCCATGATGAAAACTAAATTCTTCTGTCACTTTCATGTAAAAGGAACGTTTCCAGCATTAAACAGGCCTCCCGTGATGAAAACTACATTCTGTTGTCACTTTCATGTAGTAGCCAGGTTTTGTTCTGTAAACTGACCTCCCGTGGAGAAATCCACATTATCTGCTTAGTTTCATGTAAAAGCTATGTTTCCAGCATTAAACAGTGCTCTAGTGTTGAAAAATACATTCTGTGCTTACTTTCATGTAAAAGCTACGTTTACACTATCAAACAGGCCTCCCGTGATGAAAACTACATTCTGCTGTCACTTTCATGGAAAAGCTACGTTTACACCATCAAACAGGCCTCCCGTGATGAAAACTTCATTCTGCTGTCACTTTCATGTAAAAGGAACGTTTCCAGCATTAAACAGGCCTCCCGTGATGAAAACTACATTCTGTTGTCACTTTCATGTAAAAGCCAGGTTTTGGTCTGTAAACTGACCTCCAGTGGAGAAATTCACATTATCTGCTTAGTTTCATGTAAAAGGAACGTTTGCAGCATTAAACTGGCCTCCCGTGATGAAAACTACCTTCTGTTGTCACTTTCATGTAAAAGCCAGGTTTTGGTCTGTAAACTGACCTCCAGTGGAGAAATCCACTATATTTGCTTAGTTTCATGTAAAAGCCATGTTTCCAGCATTAAACAGTGCTCTAGTGTTGAAAACTACATTTTGTGCTTAATTTCATGTAAAAGCTATGTTTACAGCATTAAACAGTTCTCTTGTGTTGAAAACTACATTCTGCTGTCACTTTCATGGAAAAGCTACGTTTACACCATCAAACAGGCCTCCCGTGATGAAAACTACATTCTGTTGTCGCTTTCATGTAAAAGGAACGTTTGCAGCATTAAACAGGCCTCCCGTGATGAAAATTACATTATATGCTTACTTTCATGTAAAAGCTACGTTTACACTATCAAACAGGCCTCCCGTGATGAAAACTACATTCTTTTGTCACTTTCATGTAAAAGGAACGTTTGCAGCATTAAACAGGCCTCCCGTGATGAAAATTACATTATATGCTTATTTTCATGTAAAAGCTACGTTTACACTATCAAACAGGCCTCCCGTGATGAAAACTACATTCTGTTGTCACTTTCATGTAAAAGCCAGGTTTTGGTCTGTAAACTGACCTCCCGTGGAGAAATCCACATTATCTGCTTAGTTTCATGTAGAAGCTATGTTTCCAGCATTAAACAGTGCTCTAGTGTTGAAAACTACATTCTGTGCTTACTTTCATGTAAAAGCTATGTTTCCAGCATTAAACTGTTCTCTTGTGTTGAAAACTACATTCTGTGCTTACTTTCATGTGAAAGCTACGTTTACACCATCAAACAGGCCTCCCGTGACGAAATCCACATTATATGCTTACTTTCAAGTAAAAGCTACGTTTACACTATCAAACAGGCATCCCATGATGAAAACTAAATTCTTCTGTCACTTTCATGTAAAAGGAACGTTTCCAGCATTAAACAGGCCTCCCGTGATGAAAACTACATTCTGCTGTCACTTTCATGTAAAAGCCAGGTTTTGGTCTGTAAACTGACCTCCCGTGGAGAAATCCACATTATCTGCTTAGTTTCATGTAAAAGCTATGTTTCCAGCATTAAACAGTGCTCTACTGTTGAAAACTACATTCTGTGCTTACTTTCATGTAAAAGCTATGTTTACAGCATTAAACAGTTCTCTTGTGTTGAAAACTATATTCTGTGCTTACTTTCATGTGAAAGCTACGTTTACACCATCAAACAGGCCTCCCGTGACGAAATCCACATTATATGCTTACTTTCAAGTAAAAGCTACGTTTACACTATCAAACAGGCATCCCATGATGAAAACTAAATTCTTCTGTCACTTTCATGTAAAAGGAACGTTTCCAGCATTAAACAGGCCTCCCGTGATGAAAACTACATTCTGCTGTCACTTTGATGGAAAAGCTACGTTTACACCATCAAACAGGCCTCCCGTGATGAAAACTTCATTCTGCTGTCACTTTCATGTAAAAGGAACGTTTCCAGCTTTAAACAGGCCTCCCGTGATGAAAACTACATTCTGTTGTCACTTTCATGTAAAAGCCAGGTTTTGGTCTGTAAACTGACCTCCCGTGGAGAAATTCACATTATCTGCTTAGTTTCATGTAAAAGCTATGTTTCCAGCATTAAACAGTGCTCTAGTGTTGAAAACTACATTCTGTGCTTACTTTCATGTAAAAGCTATGTTTCCAGCATTAAACAGTTCTCTTGTGTTGAAAACTACATTCTGTGCTTACTTTCATGTGAAAGCTACGTTTACACCATCAAACAGGCCTCCCGTGACGAAATCCACATTATATGCTTACTTTCAAGTAAAAGCTACGTTTACACTATCAAACAGGCATCCCATGATGAAAACTAAATTCTTCTGTCACTTTCATGTAAAAGGAACGTTTCCAGCATTAAACAGGCCTCCCGTGATGAAAACTACATTCTGCTGTCACTTTGATGGAAAAGCTACGTTTACACCATCAAACAGGCCTCCCGTGATGAAAACTTCATTCTGCTGTCACTTTCATGTAAAAGGAACGTTTCCAGCATTAAACAGGCCTCCCGTGATGAAAACTACATTCTGTTGTCACTTTCATGTAAAAGCCAGGTTTTGGTCTGTAAACTGACCTCCCGTGGAGAAATTCACATTATCTGCTTAGTTTCATGTAAAAGCTATGTTTCCAGCATTAAACAGTGCTCTAGTGTTGAAAACTACATTCTGTGCTTACTTTCATGTAAAAGCTATGTTTCCAGCATTAAACAGTTCTCTTGTGTTGAAAACTACATTCTGTGCTTACTTTCATGTGAAAGCTACGTTTACACCATCAAACAGGCCTCTCCGTGACGAAATCCACATTATATGCTTACTTTCAAGTAAAAGCTACGTTTACACTATCAAACAGGCATCCCATGATGAAAACTAAATTCTTCTGTCACTTTCATGTAAAAGGAACGTTTCCAGCATTAAACAGGCCTCCCGTGATGAAAACTACATTCTGCTGTCACTTTCATGGAAAAGCTACGTTTACACCATCAAACAGGCCTCCCGTGATGAAAACTTCATTCTGCTGTCACTTTCATGTAAAAGGAACGTTTCCAGCATTAAACAGGCCTCCCGTGATGAAAACTTCATTCTGTTGTCACTTTCATGTAAAAGCTATGTTTCCAACATTAAACAGGCCTCTAGTGTTGTAAACTACATTCTGTGTTCACTTTTTTGTAAAAGCTACGTTTACACCATCAAACAGGCCTCCCGTTATGAAAACTACATTCTGCTGTTACTTTCATGTAAAAGGAACGTTTCCAGCATTAAACAGGCCTCCCGTGATGAAAACTACATTCTGTTGTCACTTTCATGTAAAAGCAAGGTTTTGGTCTGTAAACTGAGCTCCCGTGGAGAAATCCACATTATCTGCTTAGTTTCATGTAAAAGCTATGTTTCCAGTATTAAACAGTGCTCTAGTGTTGAAAAATACATTCTGTGCTTACTTTCATGTAAAAGCTACCTTTACACTATCAAACAGGCCTCCCGTGATGAAAACTACATTCTGCTGTCACTTTCATGGAAAAGCTACGTTTACACCATCAAACAGGCCTCCCGTGATGAAAACTACATTCTGTTGTCACTTTCATGTAAAAGCCAGGGTTTGGTCTGTAAACTGACCTCCAGTGGGGAAATCCACATTATCTGCTTACTTTCATGTAAAAGCTATGTTTCCAGCATTAAACAGTGCTCTAGTGTTGAAAACTACATTCTGTGCTTACTTTCATGTGAAAGCTACGTTTACACCATCAAACAGGCCTCCCGTGATGAAAACTTCATTCTGCTGTCGCTTTCATGTAAAAGGAACGTTTGCAGCATTAAACAGGCCTCCCGTGATGAAAATTACATTATATGCTTACTTTCATGTAAAAGGAACGTTTCCAGCATTAAACTGGCCTCGCGTGACGAAATCCACATTATATGCTTACTTTCAAGTAAAAGCTACGTTTACACCATCAAACAGGCCTCCTGTGATGAAAACTTCATTCTGCTGTCACTTTCATGTAAAAGGAACGTTTGCAGCATTAAACAGGCCTCCCGTGATGAAAACTACATTATATGCTTACTTTCATGTAAAAGGAACGTTTCCAGCATTAAACAGGCCTCCCGTGATGAAAACTACATTCTGTTGTCACTTTCATGTAAAAGGAACGTTTCCAGCATTAAACAGGTCTCCCGTGATGAAAACAACATTCTGTTGTCACTTTCATGTAAAAGCCAGGTTTTGGTCTGTAAACTGACCTCCCGTGGAGAAATCCACATTATCTGCTTAGTTTCATGTAAAAGCTATGTTTCCAGCATTAAACAGTGCTCTAGTGTTGAAAACTACATTATATGCTTACTTTCATGTGAAAGCTACGTTTACACCATCAAACAGGCCTCCCGTGACGAAATCCACATTATATGCTTACTTTCAAGTAAAAGCTATGTTTACACCATCAAACAGGCATCCCATGATGAAAACTACATTCTTCTGTCACTTTCATGTAAAAGGAACGTTTCCAGCATTAAACAGGCCTCCCGTGATGAAAACTACATTATATGATTACTTTCATGTAAAAGGAACGTTTTCAGCATTAAACAGGCCTCCCGTGATGAAAACTACATTCTGTTGTCACTTTCATGTAAAAGCCAGGTTTTGGTCTGTAAACTGACCTCCCGTGGAGAAATCCACATTATCTGCTTAGTTTCATGTAAAAGCTATGTTTCCAGCATTAAACAGTGCTCTAGTGTTGAAAACTACATTCTGTGCTTACTTTCATGTAAAAGCTATGTTTCCAGCATTAAACAGTTCTCTTGTGTTGAAAACTACATTCTGTGCTTACTTTCATGTGAAAGCTACGTTTACACCATCAAACAGGCCTCCCGTGACGAAATCCACATTATATGCTTACTTTCAAGTAAAAGCTACGTTTACACTATCAAACAGGCATCCCATGATGAAAACTACATTCTTCTGTCACTTTCATGTAAAAGGAACGTTTCCAGCATTAAACAGGCCTCCCGTGATGAAAACTACATTCTCTTGTCACTTTCATGTAAAAGCCAGGTTTTGGTCTGTAAACTGACCTCCCGTGGAGAAATCCACATTATCTGCTTAGTTTCATGTAAAAGCTATGTTTCCAGCATTAAACAGTGCTCTACTGTTGAAAACTACATTCTGTGCTTAATTTCATGTAAAAGCTATGTTTACAGCATTAAACAGTTCTCTTGTGTTGAAAACTACATTCTGTGCTTACTTTCATGTGAAAGCTACGTTTACACCATCAAACAGGCCTCGCGTGACGAAATCCACATTATATACTTACTTTCAAGTAAAAGCCACGTTTACACCATCAAACAGGCGTCCCGTGATAAAAACTTCATTCTGCTGTCACTTTCATGTAAAAGGAACGTTACCAGCATTAAACAGGCCTCCCGTGATGAAAACTACATTATATGATTACTTTCATGTAAAAGGAACGTTTCCAGCATTAAACAGGCCTCCCGTGATGAAAACTACATTCTGTTGTCACTTTCATTTAAAAGCCAGGTTTTGGTCTGTAAACTGACCTCCCGTGGAGAAATCCACATTATCTGCTTAGTTTCATGTAAAAGCTATGTTTCCAGTATCAAACAGTGCTCTAGTGTTGAAAACTACATTATATGCTTACTTTCATGTGAAAGCTACGTTTACACCATCAAACAGGCTTCCCGTGACGAAATCCACATTATATGCTTACTTTCAAGTAAAAGCTACGTTTACACCATCAAAAAGGCATCCCATGATGAAAACTACATTCTTCTGTCACTTTCATGTAAAAGGAACGTTTCCAGCATTAAACAGGCCTCCCGTGATGAAAACTACATTATATGATTACTTTCATGTAAAAGGAACGTTTCCAGCATTAAACAGGCCTCCCGTGATGAAAACTACATTCTGTTGTCACTTTCAGGTAAAAGCCAGGTTTTGGTCTGTAAACTGACCTCCAGTGGAGAAATCCACATTATCTGCTTAGTTTCATGTAAAAGCTATGTTTCCAGCATTAAACAGTGCTCTTGTGTTGAAAACTACATTCTGTGCTTACTTGCATGTGAAAGCAACGTTTACACCATCAAACAGGCCACCCGTGATGAAAACTTCATTCTGCTGTCACTTTCATGTAAAAGGAACGTTTGCAGCATTAAACAGGCCTCCCCTGATGAAAACTACATTATATGCTTACTTTCATGTAAAAGCCAGGTTTTGGTCTGTAAACTGACCTCCAGTGGAGAAATCCACATTATCTGCTTAGTTTCATGTAAAAGCTATGTTTCCAGCATTAAACAGTGCTCTTGTGTTGAAAACTACATTCTGTGCTTACTTGCATGTGAAAGCTACGTTTACACCATCAAACAGGCCTCCCGTGACGAAATCCACATTATATGCTTACTTTCAAGTAAAAGCTACGTTTACACCATCAAACAGGCCTCCCGTGATGAAAACTACATTCTGCTGTTACTTTCATGTAAAAGGAACGTTTCCAGCATTAAACAGGCCTCCCGTGATGAAAACTACATTCTGTTGTCACTTTCATGTAAAAGCTATGTTTCCAACATTAAACAGGCCTCTAGTGTTGTAAACTACATTCTATGTTCACTTTTGTGTAAAAGCTACGTTTACACCATCAAACAGGCCTCCCGTGATGAAAACTACATTATATGCTTACTTTCATGTAAAAGGAACCTTTCCAGCATTAAACAGGCCTCCCGTGATGAAAACTACATTCTCTTGTCACTTTCATGTAAAAGCCAGGTTTTGGTCTGTAAACTGACCTCCCGTGGAGAAATCCACATTATCTGCTTAGTTTCATGTAAAAGCTATGTTTCCAGCATTAAACAGTGCTCTAGTGTTGAAAACTACATTCTGTGCTTACTTTCATGTGAAAGCTACGTTTACACCATCAAACAGGCCTCCCGTGATGAAAACTTCATTCTGCTGTCACTTTCATGTAAAAGGAACGTTTGCAGCATTAAGCAGGCGTCCCGTGATAAAAACTTCATTCTGCTGTCACTTTCATGTAAAAGGAACGTTACCAGCATTAAACAGTGCTCTAGTGTTGAAAACTACATTCTGTGCTTACTTTCATGTGAAAGCTACGTTTACACCATCAAACAGGCCTCGCGTGACGAAATCCACATTATATGCTTACTTTCATGTAAAAGCTACGTTTACACTATCAAACAGGCCTCCCATGATGAAAACTACATTCTGCTGTCACTTTCATGTAAAAGGAACGTTTCCAGCATTAAACAGGCCTCCCGTGATGAAAACTACATTCTGTTGTCACTTTCATGTAAAAGCCAGGTTTTGGTCTGTAAACTGACCTCCCGTGGAGAAATCCACATTATCTGCTTAGTTTCATGTAAAAGCTATGTTTCCAGTATTAAACAGTGCTCTAGTGTTGAAAACTACATTATATGCTTACTTTCATGTGAAAGCTACGTTTACACCATCAAACAGGCCTCCCGTGACGAAATCCACATTATATGCTTACTTTCAAGTAAAAGCTACGTTTACACCATCAAACAGGCATCCCATGATGAAAACTACATTCTTCTGTCACTTTCATGTAAAAGGAACGTTTCCAGCATTAAACAGGCCTCCCGTGATGAAAACTACATTATATGATTACTTTCATGTAAAAGGAACGTTTCCAGCATTAAACAGGCCTCCCGTGATGAAAACTACATTCTGTTGTCACTTTCAGGTAAAAGCCAGGTTTTGGTCTGTAAACTGACCTCCAGTGGAGAAATCCACATTATCTGCTTAGTTTCATGTAAAAGCTATGTTTCCAGCATTAAACAGTGCTCTTGTGTTGAAAACTACATTCTGTGCTTACTTGCATGTGAAAGCTACGTTTACACCATCAAACAGGCCTCCCGTGACGAAATCCACATTATATGCTTACTTTCAAGTAAAAGCTACGTTTACACCATCAAACAGGCCTCCCGTGATGAAAACTTCATTCTGTTGTCGCTTTCATGTAAAAGCTATGTTTCCAACATTAAACAGGCCTCTAGTGTTGTAAACTACATTCTGTGTTCACTTTTGTGTAAAAGCTACGTTTACACCATCAAACAGGCCTCCCGTGATGAAAACTACATTCTGCTGTTACTTTCATGTAAAAGGAACGTTTCCAGCATTAAACAGGCCTCCCGTGATGAAAACTACATTCTGTTGTCACTTTCATGTAAAAGCTATGTTTCCAACATTAAACAGGCCTCTAGTGTTGTAAACTACATTCTATGTTCACTTTTGTGTAAAAGCTACGTTTACACCATCAAACAGGCCTCCCGTGATGAAAACTACATTATATGCTTACTTTCATGTAAAAGGAACCTTTCCAGCATTAAACAGGCCTCCCGTGATGAAAACTACATTCTCTTGTCACTTTCATGTAAAAGCCAGGTTTTGGTCTGTAAACTGACCTCCCGTGGAGAAATCCACATTATCTGCTTAGTTTCATGTAAAAGCTATGTTTCCAGCATTAAACAGTGCTCTAGTGTTGAAAACTACATTCTGTGCTTACTTTCATGTGAAAGCTACGTTTACACCATCAAACAGGCCTCCCGTGATGAAAACTTCATTCTGCTGTCACTTTCATGTAAAAGGAACGTTTGCAGCATTAAGCAGGCGTCCCGTGATAAAAACTTCATTCTGCTGTCACTTTCATGTAAAAGGAACGTTACCAGCATTAAACAGTGCTCTAGTGTTGAAAACTACATTCTGTGCTTACTTTCATGTGAAAGCTATGTTTACACCATCAAACAGGCCTCGCGTGACGAAATCCACATTATATGCTTACTTTCAAGTAAAAGCTACGTTTACACCATCAAACAGGCGTCCCGTGATAAAAACTTCATTCTGCTGTCACTTTCATGTAAAAGGAACGTTACCAGCATTAAACAGGCCTCCTGTGATGAAAACTACATTATATGATTACTTTCATGTAAAAGGAACGTTTCCAGCATTAAACAGGCCTCCCGTGATGAAAACTACATTCTGTTGTCACTTTCATGTAAAAGCCAGGTTTTGGTCTGTAAACTGACCTCCAGTGGAGAAATCCACATTATCTGCTTAGTTTCATGTAAAAGCCTTGTTTCCAGCATTAAACAGTGCTCTTGTGTTGAAAACTACATTCTGTGCTTACTTGCATGTGAAAGCTACGTTTACACCATCAAACAGGCCTCCCGTGACGAAATCCACATTATAAGCTTACTTTCAAGTAAAAGCTACGTTTACACCATCAAACAGGCCTCCTGTAATGAAAACTACATTCTGTTGTCACTTTCATGTAAAAGCCAGGTTTTGGTCTGTAAACTGACCTCCAGTGGAGAAATCCACATTATCTGCTTAGTTTCATGTAAAAGCTATGTTTCCAGCATTAAACAGTGCTCTAGTGTTGAAAACTACATTCTGTGCTTACTTTCAAGTAAAAGCTACGTTTACACCATCAAACAGGCCTCCCGTGATGAAAACTTCATTCTGCTGTCACTTTCATGTAAAAGGAACGTTTGCAGCATTAAACAGGCCTCCCGTGATGAAAACTACATTCTTCTGTCACTTTCATGTAAAAGGAACGTTTCCAGCATTAAACAGGCCTCCCGTGATGAAAACTACATTCTGTTGTCACTTTCATGTAAAAGGAACGTTTCCAGCATTAAACAGGCCTCCCGTGATGAAAACTACATTCTGTTGTCACTTTCATGTAAAAGCCAGGTTTTGGTCTGTAAACTGACCTCCCGTGGAGAAATCCACATTATCTGCTTAGTTTCATGTAAAAGCTATGTTTCCAGTATTAAACAGTGCTCTAGTGTTGAAAACTACATTATATGCTTACTTTCATGTGAAAGCTACGTTTACACCATCAAACAGGCCTCCCGTGATGAAATCCACATTATATGCTTACTTTCAAGTAAAAGCTACGTTTACACCATCAAACAGGCATCCCATGATGAAAACTACATTCTTCTGTCACTTTCATGTAAAAGGAACGTTTCCAGCATTAAACAGGCCTCCCGTGATGAAAACTACATTATATGACCCTTTCCAACGGCCCCCGGTATCCACCCCGCCCACTTTCATAAAAACGACACACAAACAGGCCCCCGAAAAACACTCTTCCCAACCCCACCCCCACACACACCAGGCCCCCGTTTCTAATTTTCAAACGCCCCCGAACCCACACCGCCAGCACGCCGCCCCCTTTCCCCAGCCAGCCCCACCACACGACACCACACCCCCGCCCACTAGAAACACGACCCCCAGGCCCCCCTTACTTTCATGTAAAAGGAACGTTTCCAGCATTAAACAGGCCTCCCGTGATGAAAACTACATTCTGTTGTCACTTTCAGGCCGGCCCCCCCCCCACAGCCGCACGCCGCCCTTCTGCACGACCCCCGGCCCCCGGACCCCCCGAACGCAGCACCCCCCACCCCCGCCAGCACGCCCCCGCCCCCCCCCCCCCCACCCCCCTGCGCCCCCCCACACCCCCCGCCCCCTCCCCCCCCCCCCCCCCCCCCCCCCCCACCCCCCCCCCCCCCCCCCCCCCCCCCCCCCCGCCGCCCCCCCCCCACCCGCCCCCCCCCCCCCCCCCCCGAGCCAGCGCCCCGGACACCCCCCCCCTTTTTCACTTTCAGGTAAAAGCCAGGTTTTGGTCTGTAAACTGACCTCCAGTGGAGAAATCCACATTATCTGCTTAGTTTCATGTAAAAGCTATGTTTCCAGCATTAAACAGTGCTCTAGTGTTGAAAACTACATTCTGTGCTTACTTTCATGTAAAAGCTATGTTTCCAGCATTAAACAGTTCTCTTGTGTTGAAAACTACATTCTGTGCTTACTTTCATGTGAAAGCTACGTTTAACACCATCAAACAGGCCTCGGGTGACGAAATCCACATTATATGCTTACTTTCAAGTAAAAGCTACGTTTACACCATCAAACAGGCCTCCCGTGATGAAAACTTCATTCTGCTGTCACTTTCATGTAAAAGGAACGTTTCCAGCATCAAGCAGGCCTCCCGTGATGAAAACTACATTCTGTGCTCAGTTTAATGTAAAGGTAAGGTTTTCAGCATCAAACAGTGCTCTTGTGTTGAAAACTACATTCTGTGTTTACTTTCATGTAAAAGCTCCGTTTACACTATCAAACAGGCCTCCCGTGATGAAAACTACATTCTGTTGTCACTTTTATAAAAGCCAGGTTTTGGTCTGTAAACTGACCTCCAGTGGAGAAATCCACATTATCTGCTTAGTTTCATGTAAAAGCTATGTTTCCAGCATTAAACAGTGCTCTAGTGTTGAAAACTACATTCTGTGCTTACTTTCATGTAAAAGCAATGTTTTCAGCATCAAACAGTGCTCTTGTGTTGAAAACTACATTATATGCTTACTTTCATGTAAAAGGTACGTTTACACTATCAAACAGGCCTCCCGTGATGAAATCTACATTCTGCTGTCACTTTCATGTAAAAGGAACGTTTCCAGCATTAAACAGGCCTCTAGTGTTGTTAACTACATTCTGTGTTCACTTTTGTGTAAAAGCTACGTTTACATCATCAAACAGGCCTCCCGTGATGAAAACTACACTCTGTTTTCAATTTCATGGAAAAGCCAGGTTTTGGGCAGCAAACTGACCTCCCGTGATGAAATCCACATTATCTGCTTAGTTTCACGTAAAAGCCATGTTTCCAGCATTAAACAGTGCTCTAGTGTTGAAAACTACATTCTGTGCTTACTTTCATGTAAAAGCTATGTTTCCAGCATTAAACAGTGCTCTAGTGTTGAAAACTACATTCTGTGCTTACTTTCATGAGAAAGCTACGTTTACACCATCAAAGAGGCCTCCTGTGACGAAATCCACGTTATATGCTTACTTTAAAGTAAAAGCTACGTTTACACCATCAAACAGGCCTCCCGTGATGAAAACTACATTATATGCTTACTTTCATGTAAAAGGACTACGTTTCCAGCATTAAACAGGCCTCCCGTGATGAAAACTACATTCTGTGTTCACATTAATGTAAAAGCTATGTTTCCAACATTAAACAGGCCTCTAGTGTTTTAAACTACATTCTGTGTTCACTTTTGTGTAAAAGCTACGTTTACACCATCAAACAGCCCTCCCGTGATGAAAACCACATTCTATTTTCACTTTCATGTAAAAGCCAGGTTTTGGTCTGTAAACTGACCTCCCGTGGAGAAATCCACATTATCTGCTTAGTTTCATGTTAAAGCTATGTTTCCAGCATTAAACAGTGCTCTACTGTTGAAAACTACATTCTGTGCTTACTTTCATGTAAATGCTATGTTTCCAGCATTAAACAGGCCTCCCGTGATGAAAACTACATTCTGTGCTCAGTTTAATGAACAAAGCCCCTGAACCATTTTTTTTAATAAAGGCAAGGTTTTCAGCATCAAACAGTGCTCTAGTGTTGAAAACTACATTCTGTGTTTACTTTCATGTAAACGCTACGTTTACACCATCAAACAGGCCTCCCGTGATGAAAACCACATTCTATTTTCACTTTCATGTAAAAGCCAGGTTTTGGTCTGTAAACTGACCTCCCGTGGAGAAATCCACATTATCTGATTAGTTTCATGTAAAAGCTATGTTTCCAGCATTAAACAGTGCTCTTTTTTTATTTTTATTTTGTGTTGAAAACTACATTCTGTGCTTACTTTCATGTGAAAGCTACGTTTACACCATCAAACAAGCCTCCCGTGACGAAATTCACATTATATGCTTACTTTCAAGTAAAAGGAACGTTTGCAGCATTAAACAGGCCTCCCGTGATGAAAACTACATTATATGCTTACTTTCATGTAAAAGGAACGTTTCCAGCATTAAACAGGCCTCCCATGATGAAAACTACATTCTGTGTTTTTTTTTTCCTTTTTTTTTTTTTTTGTCCCCATTTTTTTTTTTTTATTTTCCTTCCTACCTTCTTCTTCTTTCTTAAATCTATTTTCCACATTAAAACCTCCCTATAAAACTACTTTCTCAGTTTAATGTAAAGTTAAGGTTTTCAGCATCAAACAGTGCTCTAGTGTTGAAAACTACATTCTGTGCTTACTTTCATGTAAAACCCAGGTTTTGGGCAGTAAACTGACGTCCTGTGATGAAATCCACATGACCTACTTAGTTTCATGTAAAAGCTACGTTTACACCATCAAACTGGCCTCCTGTGATGAAATCCACATTATATGCTTAGTTTCATGTTAAAGCTATGTTTCCAGCATTAAACAGTGCTCCATTGTTGAAAACTACATTCTGTGCTTACTTTCATGTAAAAGCTACGTTTACACTGTCAAACAGGCCTCCCGTGATGAAAACTACATTCTGTGTTCACTTTAATGTAAAAGCTATGTTTCCAACATTAAACAGGCCTCTAGTGTTGTAAACTACATTCTGTGTTCAGTTTTGTGTAAAAGCTACGTTTACACCATCAAACAGGCCTCCCGTGACGAAATCCACATTATATGCTTACTTTCAAGTAAAAGGAACGTTTGCAGCATTAAAAAGGCCTCCCGTGATGAAAACTACATTATATGCTTACTTTCATGTAAAAGGAACGTTTCCAGCATTAAACAGGCCTCCCGTGATGAAAACTACATTCTGTTTTCACTTTCATGTAAAAGCCAGGTTTTGGTCTGTAAAATGACCTCCCGTGGAGAAATCCACATTATCAGCTTAGTTTCATGTAAAAGCTATGTTTCCAGCATTAAACAGTGCTCTTGTGTTGAAAACTACATTCTGTGCTTACTTTTATTTAAAAGCGACGTTTCCAGCATCAAACAGGCCTCCCGTGATGAAAACTACATTCTGTGTTCAATTTAATGTAAAAGCTATGTTTCCAGCATTAAACAGTGCTCTTGTGTTGAAAGCTACATTCTGTGTTTACTTTCATGTAAAAGCTACGTTTACACCATCAAACTGGCCTCCTGTGATGAAATCCACATTATATGCTTATTTTCATGTAAAAGCTATTTTTACACCATCAAACAGGGCTCCCGAGATGAAAACTACACTCTGTTGTCACTTTCATGTAAAAGCCAGGTTTTGGGCAGTAAACTGACCTCCTGTGATGAAATCCACATGACCTACTTAGTGTCATGTAAAAGCTATTTTTCCAGCATTAAACAGTGCTCTAGTGTTGAAAACTACATTCTGTGCTTACTTTCATGTGAAAGCTACGTTTACACCATCAAACAGGCCTCCCGTGATGAAAACTTCATTATATGCTTACTTTCATGTAAAAGGAACGTTTCCAGCAATTAAACAGGCCTCCCGTGATGAAATTTTTTTTTACCCTTTTTTTTCTTTTTTTCCCCCCTTTTTTTTTTTTTTTTAATTTTTTTTTTTTTTTTTTTTTTTTTTTTTAATTTTTTTTTGTTTTTTTTTTTTAAAACTCCTTTACCCATCAAACTGGCCTCCTTATAAATCCACATTATATGCTTATTTTAATGTAAAAGCTACGGTTACACCATCAACCAGGCCTCCCGTGACGAAAACTACATTCTCTTGTCACTTTCATGTAAAAGCCAGGTTTTGGTCTGTAAACTGACCTCCCGTGGAGAAATCCACATTATCTGCTTAGTTTCATGTAAAAGCTATGTTTCCAGCATTAAACAGTGCTCTAGTGTTGAAATCTACATTCTGTGCTTACTTTCATGTAAAAGCAACGTTTACACTGTCAAACAGGCCTCCCGTGATGAAAACTACATTCTGTGTTCACATTAATGTAAAAGCTATGTTTCCAACATTAAACAGGCCTCTAGTGTTGAAAACTACATTCTGTGCTTACTTTCATGTAAAAGATACGTTTACACCATCGAACTGGCCTCCCGTGATGAAAACTTCATTCTGCGGTCACTTTTATGTAAAAGGAACGTTTCCAGCATTAAACAGGCCTCCCGTGATGAAAACTACATACTGTTGTCACTTTCATGTAAAAGCCAGGTTTTGATCTTTAAACTGACCTCGCGTGGAGAAATCCACATTATCTGCTTACTTTCATGTAAAAGCCTTGTTTCTAGCATCAAACAGGCCTCCCGTGACGAAATCCACATTATATGCTTACTTTCAAGTAAAAGCTACGTTTACACTATCAAACAGGCCTCCCGTGATGAAAACTTCATTCTGCTATCACTTTAATGCAAAAGGAATGTTTGTTTGCAGCATTAAACAGGCCTCCCGTGATGAAAACTACATTATATGCATACTTTCATGTAAAAAGAACGTTTACACCATCAAACAGGGCTCCCGTGATGAAAACTACACTCTGTTGTCACTTTCATGTAAAACCCAGGTTTTGGGCAGTAAACTGACCTCCTTTGATGAAATCCACATGACCTACTTAGTTTCATGTAAAAGCTACGTTTACACCATCAAACTGGCCTCCTGTGATGAAATCCACATTATATGCTTAGTTTCATGTAAAAGCTATGTTTCCAGCATTAAACAGTTCTCTTGTGTTGAAAACTACATTCTGTGCTTACTTTCATGTGAAAGCTACGTTTACAACATCAAACAGGCCTCCCGTGACGAAATCCACATTATATGCTTACTTTTAAGTAAAAGCTACGTTTACACCATCAAACAGGCCTCCCGTTATGAAAACTACATTCTGTTATCACTTTCATGTAAAAGCCAGGTTTTGGTCTGTAAACTGACCTCCAGTGGTGAAATTCACATTATCTGCTTCGTTTCATGTAAAAGCTATGTTTCCAGCATTAAACAGTGCTCTAGTGTTGAAAACTACATTTTGTGCTTACTTTCATGTAAAAGCTATGTTTCCAGCATTAAACAGTACTCTTGTGTTGAAAACTACATTCTGTGCTTACTTTCATGTAAAAGCTATGTTTCCAGCATTAAACAGTGCTCTAGTGTTGAAAACTACATTCTGTGTTCACGTTTGTGTAAAAGCTACGTTTACACCATCAAACAGGCCTCCCGTGACGAAAACCACATTCTATTTTCACTTTCATGTAAAAGCCAGGTTTTGGTCTGTAAACTGACCTCCCGTGGAGAAATCCACATTATCTGATTAGTTTCATGTAAAAGCTTTGTTTCCAGCATTAAACAGTGCTCTTGTGTTGAAAGCTACATTCTGTGTTTACTTTCATGTAAAAGCTACGTTTACACCATCAAACTGGCCTCCTGTGATGAAAACTACATTATATGCTTACTTTCATGTAAAAGCTACGTTTACACCATCAAACAGGCCTCCCGTGATGAAAACTACATTCTGTGCTCAGTTTAATGTAAAGGCAAGGTTTTCAGCATCAAACAGTGCTCTAGTGTTGAAAACTACATTCTGCTGTCACTTTCATGTAAAAGGAACGTTTCCAGCATCAAACAGGCCTCCCGTGATGAAATCCACATTATATGCTTACTTTCAAGTAAAAGCTACGTTTACACCATCAAACAGGCATCCCATGATGAAAACTACATTCTTCTGTCACTTTCATGTAAAAGGAACGTTTCCAGCATCAAACAGGCCTCCCGTGATGAAAACTACATTATATGCTTACTTTCATGTAAAAGCTACGTTTTCACCATCAAACAGGCCTCCCGTGATGAAAACTTCATTCTGCTGTCACTTTCATGTAAAAGGAACGTTTCCAGCATCAAACAGGCCTCCCGTGATGAAAACTACATTCTGTGTTTACTTTCATGTAAAAGCTACGTTTACACCATCAAACTGGCCTCCTGTGATGAAATCCACATTATATGCTTATTTTCAAATAAAAGCTACGTTTACACCATCAAACAGACCTCCCGTGATGAAAACTACATTATATGCTTACTTTCATGTAAAAGCTACGTTTACACCATCAAACAGGCCTCCCGTGATGAAAACTACATTCTGTGCTCAGTTTAATGTAAAGGAAAGGTTTTCATTATCAAACAGTGCTCTTGTGTTGAAAACTACATTCTGTGTTTACTTTCATGAAAAAGCTACGTTTACACCATCAAACTGGCCTCCTGTGATGAATTCCACATTATATGCTTAGTTTCATGTAAAAGCTATGTTTCCAGCATTAAACAGTGCTCCAGTGTTGAAAACTACATTCTGTGCTTACTTTCATGTAAAAGCTATGTTTCCAGCATTAAACAGTGCTCTTGTGTTGAAAACTACATTCTGTGCTTACTTTCATTTAAAAGCTACGTTTACACTATCAAACAGGCCTCCCGTGATCAAAACTACATTCTGCTGTCACTTTCATGTAAAAGCTATCACCATCAAACAGGCCTCCCGTGATGAAAACTTAATTCTCCTGTCACTTTCATGTAAAAGCTACGTTTACACCATCAAACAGGCCTCCCGTGATGAAAACAACACTCTGATGTCACTTTCATGTAAAAGCCAGGTTTTGGGCAGTAAACTGGCCTCCTGTGATGAAATCCACATTATATGCTTACTTTCATGTAAAAGCTACGTTTACACCATCAAACAGGCCTCCCGTGATGAAAACTACATTATATGCTTACTTTCATGTAAAAGCTACGTTTACACCATCAAACAGGCCTCCCGTGATGAAAACTTCATTCTGCTTTCACTTTCATGTAAAAGGAACGTTTCCAGCATTAAACAGGCCTCCCGTGATGAAAACTACATTCTGTGCTCAGTTTAATGTAAAGGCAAGGTTTTCAGCATCAAACAGTGCTCTTGTGTTGAAAACTACATTCTGTGTTTACTTTCATGTAAAAGCTCCATTTACAGCATTAAACAGGCCTCTGGTGTTGAAAACTATATTCTGTGCTTACTTTCATGCAAAAGCTACGTTTACAGCATTAAACAGGCCTCTAGTGTTGTTAACTACATTCTGTGTTTACTTTCATGTAAAAGCTACGTTTACACCATCAAACTGGCCTCCTGTGATGAAATCCACATTATATGCTTTTTTTCATGTAAAAGCTACGTTTACACCATCAAACAGGGCTCCCGTGATGAAAACTACACTCTGTTGTCACTTTCATGTAAAAGCCAGGTTTTGGGCAATAAACTGACCTCCTGTGATGAAATCCACATGACCTACTTAGTTTCATGTAAAAGCTATTTTTCCAGGATTAAACAGTTCTCTAGTGTTGAAAACTGCATTCTGTGCTTACTTTCATGTAAAAGCTACGTTTACACCATAAAACTGGCCTCCTGTGATGAAATCCACATTATATGCTTAGTTTCATGTAAAAGCTATGTTTCCAGCTTTAAACAGTGCTCTAGTGTTGAAAACTACATTCTGTGCTTACTTTCATGTGAAAGCTACGTTTACACCATCAAACAGGCCTCCGGTGATGAAAACTAAATTCTGTGTTCAATTTATTGTAAAAGCTATGTTTCCAGCATTAAACAGTGCTCTTGTGTTTAAAGCTACATTCTGTGTTTACTTTCATGTAAAAGCTACGTTTACACCATCAAACTGGCCTCCTGTGATGAAATCCACATTATATGTTTATTTTCATGTAAAAGCTACGTTTACACCATCAAACAGGCCTCTAGTGTTGAAAACTACATTCTGTGTTTACTTTCATGTAAAAGCTCCATTTACAGCATTAAACAGGCCTCTGGTGTTGAAAACTATATTCTGTGCTTACTTTCATGCAAAAGCTACGTTTACAGCATTAAACAGGCCTCTAGTGTTGTTAACTACATTCTGTGTTTACTTTCATGTAAAAGCTACATTTACACCATCAAACTGGCCTCCTGTGATGAAATCCACATTATATGCTTATTTTCATGTAAAAGCTACGTTTACACCATCAAACAGGGCTCCCGTGATGAAAACTACACTCTGTTGTCACTTTCATGTAAAAGCCAGGTTTTGGGCAATAAACTGACCTCCTGTGATGAAATCCACATGACCTACTTAGTTTCATGTAAAAGCTATTTTTCCAGGATTAAACAGTGCTCTAGTGTTGAAAACTACATTCTGTGCTTACTTTCATGTAAAAGCTACGTTTACACCATAAAACTGGCCTCCTGTGATGAAATCCACATTATATGCTTAGTTTCATGTAAAAGCTATGTTTCCAGCTTTAAACAGTGCTCTAGTGTTGAAAACTACATTCTGTGCTTACTTTCATGTGAAAGCTACGTTTACACCATCAAACAGGCCTCCGGTGATGAAAACTAAATTCTGTGTTCAATTTATTGTAAAAGCTATGTTTCCAGCATTAAACAGTGCTCTTGTGTTTAAAGCTACATTCTGTGTTTACTTTCATGTAAAAGCTACGTTTACACCATCAAACTGGCCTCCTGTGATGAAATCCACATTATATGTTTATTTTCATGTAAAAGCTACGTTTACACCATCAAACAGGCCTCCCGTGATGAAAACTATATTATATGCTTACTTTCAAGTAAAAGCTACGTTTACATCATCAAACAGGCCTCCCGTGATGAAAACTACATTCTGTGCTCAGTTTAATGTAAAGGCAAGGTTTTCAGCATCAAACAGTGCTCTAGTGTTGAAAAGTATATTCTGTGCTTACTTTCATGTAAAAGCTACGTTTCCATCATCAAACAGGCCTCCCGTGATGAAAACTACATTCTGTTGTCACTTTCATGTAAAAGACAGGTTTTGGTCTGTAAACTGACCTCCCGTGGAGAAATCCACATTATCTGCTTAGTTTCATGTAAAAGCTATGTTTCCAGCATTAAACAGTGCTCTAGTGTTGAAAACTACATTCTGTGCTTACTTTCATGTAAAAGCTACGTTTACACCATCAAACAGGCCTCCCGTGATGAAAACTACATTCTGTGCTCAGTTTAATGTAAAGGCAAGGTTTTCAGCATCAAACAGTGCTCTTGTGTTGAAAACTACATTCTGTGTTTACTTTCATGTAAAAGCTCCATTTACAGCATTAAACAGGCCTCTGGTGTTGAAAACTATATTCTGTGCTTACTTTCATGCAAAAGCTACGTTTACAGCATTAAACAGGCCTCTAGTGTTGTTAACTACATTCTGTGCACACTTTCATGTAAAAGCTACGTTTACACCATCAAACTGGCCTCCTGTGATGAAATCCACATTATATGCTTAGTTTCATGTAAAAGCTATGTTTCCAGCATTAAACAGTGCTCTAGTGTTGAAAACTACATTCTGTGCTTACTTTCATGTAAAAGCTATGTTTCCAGCATTAAACAGTGCTCTGGTGTTGAAAACTACATTCTGTGCTTACTTTCATGTGAAAGCTACGTTTACACCATCAAACAGGCCTCTAGTGTTGTTAACTACATTCTGTGCACACTTTCATGTAAAAGCTACGTTTACACCATCAAACTGGCCTCCTGTGATGAAATCCACATTATATGCTTAGTTTCATGTAAAAGCTATGTTTCCAATATTAAACAGTGCCCTTGTGTTGAAAACTACATTCTGTGCTTACTTTCATGTGAAAGCTACGTTTACACCATCAAACAGGCCTCGCATGACGAAATCCACATTATATGCTTACTTTCAAGTAAAAGCTATGTTTACACCATCAAACAGGCCTCCCGTGATGAAATTTGATTCTGCTGTCACTTTCATGTAAAAGGAACGTTTCCAGCATTAAACAGGCCTGCCGAGATGAAAACTACATTCTGTTGTCACTTTCATGTAAAAGGAACGTTTCCAGCATTAAACAGGCCTCCCGTGATGAAAACTACATTATATGCTTACTTTCAAGTAAAAGATAGGTTTACACCATCAAACAGGCCTCCCGTGATGAAAACTACATGCTGCTGTCACTTTCATGTAAAAGGGACGTTTCCAGCATTAAACAGGCCTCCCGTGATGAAAACTACATTCTGTTGTCACTTTCATGTAAAAGCCAGGTTTTGGTCTGTAAACTGACATCCAGTGGAGAAATCCACATTATCTGCTTAGTTTCATGTAAAAGCTATGTTTCCAGCATTAAACAGTGCTCTAGTGTTGAAAACTACATTCTGTGCATACTTTCATGTAAAAGCTACGTTTCCAGCATTAAACAGTGCTGTTGTGTTGTGAAAACTACATTCTGTGCTTATTTTCATGTGAAAGCTACCTTTACACAATCAAACAGGCCTCGCGTGACGAAATCCACGTTATATGCTTACTTTCAAGTAAAAGCTACGTTTACACCATCAAACAGGCCTCCCGTGATGAAAACTTCATTCTGCTGTCACTTTCATGTAAAAGGAACGTTTCCAGCATTAAACAGGCGTCCCGTGATGAAAACTACATTCTGTTGTCACTTTCATGTAAAAGCCAGGTTTTGGTCTGTAAACTGACCTCCCGTGGAGAAATCCACATTGTCTGCTTAGTTTCATGTAAAAGCTACCTTTCCAGTATCAAACAGGCCTCCCGTGATGAAAACTACATTCTGTGCTCAGTTTAATTTAAAGGCAAGGTTTTCAGCAACAAACAGTGCTCTAGTGTTGAAAACTACATTCTGTGCTTACTTTCATGTAAAAGCTACGTTTACACCATCAAACAGGCCTCCCGTGATGAAAACTACATTCTGTGTTCAATTTAATGTAAAAGCTATGTTTCAAGCATTAAACAGTGCTCTTGTGTTGAAAACTACATTCTGTGCTTACTTTCATGTAAAAGCTACGTTTACACCATAAAACTGGCCTCCTGTGATGAAATCCACATCATGTGCTTAGTTTCATGTAAAAGCTATGTTTCCAGCATTAAACAGTGCTCTAGTGTTGAAAACTACATTCTGTGCTTACTTTCATGTAAAAGCTATGTTTCCAGCATTAAACAGTGCTCTGGTGTTGAAAACTAAATTCTGTGCTTACTTTCATGTGAAAGCTACGTTTACACCATCAAACAGGCCTCTAGTGTTGTTAACTACATTCTGTGCACACTTTCATGTAAAAGCTACGTTTACACCATCAAACTGGCCTCCTGTGATGAAATCCACATTATATGCTTAGTTTCATGTAAAAGCTATGTTTCCAATATTAAACAGTGCCCTTGTGTTGAAAACTACATTCTGTGCTTACTTTCATGTAAAAGCTACGTTTCCAGCATTAAACAGTGCTGTTGTGTTGTGAAAACTACATTCTGTGCTTATTTTCATGTGAAAGCTACGTTTACACCATCAAACAGGCCTCGCATGACGAAATCCACATTATATGCTTACTTTCAAGTAAAAGCTATGTTTACACCATCAAACAGGCCTCCCGTGATGAAATTTGATTCTGCTGTCACTTTCATGTAAAAGGAACGTTTCCAGCATTAAACAGGCCTGCCGAGATGAAAACTACATTCTGTTGTCACTTTCATGTAAAAGGAACGTTTCCAGCATTAAACAGGCCTCCCGTGATGAAAACTACATTCTGTTGTCACTTTCATGTAAAAGCCAGGTTTTGGTCTGTAAACTGACCTCCAGTGGAGAAATCCACATTATCTGCTTAGTTTCATGTAAAAGCTATGTTTCCAGCATTAAACAGTGCTCTAGTGTTGAAAACTACATTCTGTGCATACTTTCATGTAAAAGCTACGTTTACACAATCAAACAGGCCTCGCATGACGAAATCCACATTATATGCTTACTTTCAAGTAAAAGCTACGTTTACACCATCAAACAGGCCTCCCGTGATGAAAACTTCATTCTGCTGTCACTTTCATGTAAAAGGAACGTTTCCAGCATTAAACAGGCGTCCCGTGATGAAAACTACATTCTGTTGTCACTTTCATGTAAAAGCCAGGTTTTGGTCTTTAAACTGACCTCCCGTGGAGAAATCCACATTGTCTGCTTAGTTTCATGTAAAAGCTACCTTTCCAGCATCAAACAGGCCTCCCGTGATGAAAACTACATTCTGTGCTCAGTTTAATTTAAAGGCAAGGTTTTCAGCAACAAACAGTGCTCTAGTGTTGAAAACTACATTCTGTGCTTACTTTCATGTAAAAGCTACGTTTACACCATCAAACAGGCCTCCCGTGATGAAAACTACATTCTGTGTTCAATTTAATGTAAAAGCTATGTTTCAAGCATTAAACAGTGCTCTTGTGTTGAAAACTACATTCTGTGCTTACTTTCATGTAAAAGCTATGTTTACACCATAAAACTGGCCTCCTGTGATGAAATCCACATCATGTGCTTAGTTTCATGTAAAAGCTATGTTTCCAGCATTAAACAGTGCTCTAGTGTTGAAAACTACATTCTGTGCTTACTTTCATGTAAAAGCTATGTTTCCAGCATTAAACAGTGCTCTGGTGTTGAAAACTACATTCTGTGCTTACTTTCATGTGAAAGCTACGTTTACACCATCAAACAGGCCTCTAGTGTTGTTAACTACATTCTGTGCACACTTTCATGTAAAAGCTGAAAGCGTTTACACCATCAAACTGGCCTCCTGTGATGAAATCCACATTATATGCTTATTTTCATGTAAAAGCTATGTTTCCAGCATTAAACAGTGCCCTTGTGTTGAAAACTACATTCTGTGCTTACTTTCATGTGAAAGCTACGTTTACACCATCAAACAGGCCTCGCATGACGAAATCCACATTAGATGCTTACTTTCAAGTAAAAGCTATGTTTACACCATCAAACAGGCCTCCCGTGATGAAATTTGATTCTGCTGTCACTTTCATGTAAAAGGAACGTTTCCAGCATTAAACAGGCCTGCCGAGATGAAAACTACATTCTGTTGTCACTTTCATGTAAAAGCCAGGTTTTGGTCTGTAAACTGACCAACAGTGGAGAAATCCACATTATCTGCTTAGTTTCATGTTAAAGCTATGTTTCCAGCATTAAACAGTGCTCTAGTGTTGAAAACTACATTCTGTGCTTACTTTCATATAAAAGCTATGTTTCCAGCATTAAACAGTGCTGTTGTGTTGTGAAAACTACATTCTGTGCTTACTTTCATGTGAAAGCTACGTTTACACAATCAAACAGGCCTCGCGTGACGAAATCCACATTATATGCTCACTTTCAAGTAAAAGCTACGTTTACACCATCAAACAGGCCTCCCGTGATGAAAACTACATTCTGTTGTCACTTTCATGTAAAAGCCAGGTTTTGGTCTGTAAACTGACCTCCAGTGGAGAAATCCACATTATCTGCTTAGTTTCATGTAAAAGCTATGTTTCCAGCATTAAATAGTGCTCTAGTGTTGAAAACTACATTCTGTGCATACTTTCATGTAAAAGCTACGTTTCCAGCATTAAACAGTGCTGTTGTGTTGTGAAAACTACATTCTGTGCTTATTTTCATGTGAAAGCTACTATTACACAATCAAACAGGCCTCGCGTGACGAAATCCACATTATATGCTTACTTTCAAGTAAAAGCTACGTTTACACCATCAAACAGGCCTCCCGTGATGAAAACTTCATTCTGCTGTCACTTTCATGTAAAAGGAACGTTTCCAGCATTAAACAGGCGTCCCGTGATGAAAACTACTTTCTGTTGTCACTTTCATGTAAAAGCCAGGTTTTGGTCTGTAAACTGACCTCCCGTGGAGAAATCCACATTGTCTGCTTAGTTTCATGTAAAAGCTACCTTTCCAGCATCAAACAGGCCTCCCGTGATGAAAACTACATTCTGTGCTCAGTTTAATTTAAAGGCAAGGTTTTCAGCAACAAACAGTGCTCTAGTGTTGAAAACTACATTCTGTGCTTACTTTCATGTAAAAGCTACGTTTACACCATCAAACAGGCCTCCCGTGATGAAAACTACATTCTGTGTTCAATTTAATGTAAAAGCTATGTTTCCAGCATTAAACAGTGCTCTTGTGTTGAAAACTACATTCTGTGCTTACTTTCATGTAAAAGCTACGTTTACACCATCAAACTGGCCTCCTGTGATGAAATCCACATTATAAGCTTAGTTTCATGTAAAAGCTATGTTTCCAGCATTAAACAGTGCTCTTGTGTTGAAAACTATGTTCTGTGTTTACTTTCATGTAAAAGCTCCATTTACAGCATTAAACAGGCCTCTGGTGTTGAAAACTATATTCTGTGCTTACTTTCATGTAAAAGCTACGTTTACAGCATTAAACAGGCCTCTAGTGTTGTTAACTACATTCTGTGCACACTTTCATGTAAAAGCTACGTTTACACCATCAAACTGGCCTCCTGTGATGAAATCCACATTATATGCTTAGTTTCATGTAAAAGCTATGTTTCCAGCATTAAACAGTGCCCTTGTGTTGAAAACTACATTCTGTGCTTACTTTCATGTGAAAGCTACGTTTACACCATCAAACAGGCCTCGCGTGACGAATTCCATATTATATGCTTACTTTCAAGTAAAAGCTACGTTTACACCATCAAACAGGCCTCCCGTGATGAAAACTTCATTCTGCTGTCACTTTCATGTAAAATGAACGTTTCCAGCATTAAACAGGCCTCCTGTGATGAAAACTACATTATATGATTACTTTCATGTAAAAGCCAGGTTTTGGTCTGTAAACTGACCTCCCGTGGAGAAATCCACATTATCTGCTTAGTTTCATGTAAAAGCTATGTTTCCAGCATTAAACAGTGCTCTAAGTGTTGAAAACTACATTCTGTGCTTACTTTCATGTGAAAGTTACGTTTACACTATCAAACAGGCCTCCCGTGATGAAAACTACATTATATGCTTACTTTCATGTAAAAGCTATTTTTACACCATCACACAGGCCTCCCGTGATGAAAACTTCATTCTGCTGTCACTTTCATGTAAAAGGAACGTTTCCAGCATTAAACAGGCCTCCCGTGATGAAAACTACATTCTGTTGTCACTTTCAGGTGACCAGGTTTTGGTCTGTAAACTGACCTCCCGTGGAGAAATCCACATTATCTGCTTAGTTTCATGTAAAAGCTATGTTTCCAGCATTAAACAGTGCTCTTGTGTTGAAAACTACATTCTGTGCTTACTTTCATGTAAAAGCTACGTTTACACTATCAAACAGGCCTCCCGTGATGAAAACTACATTCTGCTGTCACTTTCATGTAAAAGCTACGTTTACACCATCAAACAGGCCTCCCGTGATGAAAACTACACTCTGATGTCACTTTCATGTAAAAGCCAGGTTTTGGGCAGTAAACTGACCTCCTGTGATGAAATCCACATGACCTACTTAATTTCATGTAAAAGCTATGTTTCCAGCATTAAACAGTGCTGTTGTTGTGAAAGCTACATTCTGTGTTTACTTTCATGTGAAAGCTACGTTTACACCATCAAACAGGCCTCCCGTGACGAAATCCACATTATATGCTTAGTTTCATGTAAAAGCTATGTTTCCAGCATTAAACAGTGCTCTAGTGTTGAAAACTACATTCTGTGCTTACTTTCATGTGAAAGCTACGTTTACACCATCAAACAGGCCTCCCGTGACGAAATCCACATTATATGCTTAGTTTCATGTGAAAGCTACGCTTACACTATCAAACAGGCTTCCCGTGATGAAGCCTGTTTGATAGTGTACACAAACTACATTCTGCTGTCACTTTCATGTAAAAGCTACGTTTACACCATCAAACAGGCCTCCCGTGATGAAAACTACATTCTGATGTCACTTTCAGGTGACCAGGTTTTGGTCTGTAAACTGACCTCCCGTGGAGAAATCCACATTATCTGCTTAGTTTCATGTAAAAGCTATGTTTCCAGCATTAAACAGTGCTCTAGTGTTGAAAACTACATTCTGTGCTTACTTTCATGTAAAAGCTACGTTTACACCATCAAACTGGCCTCCTGAGATGAAATCCACATTATATGCTTATTTTCATGTAAAAGCTACGTTTACACCATCAAACAGGCCTCCCGTGATGAAAACTTCATTCTGCTGTCACTTTCATGTAAAAGGAAGGTTTCCAGCATTAAACAGGCCTCCCGTGATGAAAACTACATTCTGTTGTCACTTTCATGTAAAAGACAGGTTTTGGTCTGTAAACTGACCTCCCGTGGAGAAATCCACATTATCTGCTTAGTTTCATGTAAAAGCTGTGTTTCCAGCATTAAACAGTGCTCTAGTGTTGAAAACTACATTCTGTGCTTACTTTCATGTGAAAGTTACGTTTACACTATCAAACAGGCCTCCCGTGATGAAAACTACATTCTGTGTTTACTTTCATGTAAAAGCTACGTTTACAGCATTAAACAGGCCTCTAGTGTTGTAAACTACATGCTGTGTTCACTTTTGTGTAAAAGCGACGTTTACACCATCAAACAGGCCTCCCGTGATGAAAACTACATTCTGTTTTCAATTTCATGGAAAAGCCAGGTTTTGGGCAGCAAACTGACCTCCCGTGATGGAATCCACATTATCTGCTTAGTTTCATGTAAAAGCTATGTTTCCAGCATTAAACAGTGCTCTTGTGTTGAAAACTACATTCTGTGCTTACTTTCATGTGAAAGCTACGTTTACACCATCAGACAGGCCTCCCGTGATGAAAACTTCATTCTGCTGTCACTTTCATGTAAAAGGAACATTTCCAGCATTAAACAGGCCTCCTGTGATGAAAACTACATTCTGTTGTCACTTTCATGTAAAAGCCAGGTTTTGGTCTGTAAACTGACCTCCCGTGGAGAAATCCACATTATCTGCTTAGTTTCATGTAAAAGCTATGTTTCCAGCATTAAACAGTGCTCTTGTGTTGAAAACTACATTCTGTGCTTACTTTCATGTGAAAGCAACGTTTACACCATCAAACAGGACTCCCGTGATGAAAACTACATACTGTGCTCAGTTTAATGTAAAGGCAAGGTTTTCAGCATCAAACAGTGCTCTATTGTTGAAAACTACATTCTGTGCTTACTTTCATGTAAATTTTACGTTTCCAGCATGAAACAGGCCTCCCGTGATGAAAACTACATTCTGTGTTCAATTTAATGTAAAAGCTATGTTTCCAACATTAAACAGTGCTCTGGTGTTGAAAACTACATTCTGTGCTTACTTTCATGTGAAAGCTACGTTTACACCATCAAACAGGCCTCTAGTGTTGTTAACTACATTCTGTGCACACTTTCATGTAAAAGCTACGTTTACACCATCAAACTGGCCTCCTGTGATGAAATCCACATTATATGCTTAGTTTCATGTAAAAGCTATGTTTCCAATATTAAACAGTGCCCTTGTGTTGAAAACTACATTCTGTGCTTACTTTCATGTGAAAGCTACGTTTACACCATCAAACAGGCCTCGCATGACGAAATCCACATTATATGCTTACTTTCAAGTAAAAGCTATGTTTACACCATCAAACAGGCCTCCCGTGATGAAATTTGATTCTGCTGTCACTTTCATGTAAAAGGAACGTTTCCAGCATTAAACAGGCCTGCCGAGATGAAAACTACATTCTGTTGTCACTTTCATGTAAAAGGAACGTTTCCAGCATTAAACAGGCCTCCCGTGATGAAAACTACATTATATGCTTACTTTCAAGTAAAAGATAGGTTTACACCATCAAACAGGCCTCCCGTGATGAAAACTACATGCTGCTGTCACTTTCATGTAAAAGGAACGTTTCCAGCATTAAACAGGCCTCCCGTGATGAAAACTACATTCTGTTGTCACTTTCATGTAAAAGCCAGGTTTTGGTCTGTAAACTGACCTCCAGTGGAGAAATCCACATTATCTGCTTAGTTTCATGTAAAAGCTATGTTTCCAGCATTAAACAGTGCTCTAGTGTTGAAAACTACATTCTGTGCATACTTTCATGTAAAAGCTACGTTTCCAGCATTAAACAGTGCTGTTGTGTTGTGAAAACTACATTCTGTGCTTATTTTCATGTGAAAGCTACGTTTACACAATCAAACAGGCCTCGCATGACGAAATCCACATTATATGCTTACTTTCAAGTAAAAGCTACGTTTACACCATCAAACAGGCCTCCCGTGATGAAAACTTCATTCTGCTGTCACTTTCATGTAAAAGGAACGTTTCCAGCATTAAACAGGCGTCCCGTGATGAAAACTACATTCTGTTGTCACTTTCATGTAAAAGCCAGGTTTTGGTCTGTAAACTGACCTCCCGTGGAGAAATCCACATTGTCTGCTTAGTTTCATGTAAAAGCTACCTTTCCAGCATCAAACAGGCCTCCCGTGATGAAAACTACATTCTGTGCTCAGTTTAATTTAAAGGCAAGGTTTTCAGCAACAAACAGTGCTCTAGTGTTGAAAACTACATTCTGTGCTTACTTTCATGTAAAAGCTACGTTTACACCATCAAACAGGCCTCCCGTGATGAAAACTACATTCTGTGTTCAATTTAATGTAAAAGCTATGTTTCCAGCATTAAACAGTGCTCTTGTGTTGAAAACTACATTCTGTGCTTACTTTCATGTAAAAGCTACGTTTACACCATCAAACTGGCCTCCTGTGATGAAATCCACATTATAAGCTTAGTTTCATGTAAAAGCTATGTTTCCAGCATTAAACAGTGCTCTTGTGTTGAAAACTATGTTCTGTGTTTACTTTCATGTAAAAGCTCCATTTACAGCATTAAACAGGCCTCTGGTGTTGAAAACTATATTCTGTGCTTACTTTCATGTAAAAGCTACGTTTACAGCATTAAACAGGCCTCTAGTGTTGTTAACTACATTCTGTGCACACTTTCATGTAAAAGCTACGTTTACACCATCAAACTGGCCTCCTGTGATGAAATCCACATTATATGCTTAGTTTCATGTAAAAGCTATGTTTCCAGCATTAAACAGTGCCCTTGTGTTGAAAACTACATTCTGTGCTTACTTTCATGTGAAAGCTACGTTTACACCATCAAACAGGCCTCGCGTGACGAATTCCATATTATATGCTTACTTTCAAGTAAAAGCTACGTTTACACCATCAAACAGGCCTCCCGTGATGAAAACTTCATTCTGCTGTCACTTTCATGTAAAATGAACGTTTCCAGCATTAAACAGGCCTCCTGTGATGAAAACTACATTATATGATTACTTTCATGTAAAAGCCAGGTTTTGGTCTGTAAACTGACCTCCCGTGGAGAAATCCACATTATCTGCTTAGTTTCATGTAAAAGCTATGTTTCCAGCATTAAACAGTGCTCTAAGTGTTGAAAACTACATTCTGTGCTTACTTTCATGTAAATTTTACGTTTCCAGCATGAAACAGGCCTCCCGTGATGAAAACTACATTCTGTGTTCAATTTAATGTAAAAGCTATGTTTCCAACATTAAACAGTGCTCTGGTGTTGAAAACTACATTCTGTGCTTACTTTCATGTGAAAGCTACGTTTACACCATCAAACAGGCCTCTAGTGTTGTTAACTACATTCTGTGCACACTTTCATGTAAAAGCTACGTTTACACCATCAAACTGGCCTCCTGTGATGAAATCCACATTATATGCTTAGTTTCATGTAAAAGCTATGTTTCCAATATTAAACAGTGCCCTTGTGTTGAAAACTACATTCTGTGCTTACTTTCATGTGAAAGCTACGTTTACACCATCAAACAGGCCTCGCATGACGAAATCCACATTATATGCTTACTTTCAAGTAAAAGCTATGTTTACACCATCAAACAGGCCTCCCGTGATGAAATTTGATTCTGCTGTCACTTTCATGTAAAAGGAACGTATCCAGCATTAAACAGGCCTGCCGAGATGAAAACTACATTCTGTTGTCACTTTCATGTAAAAGGAACGTTTCCAGCATTAAACAGGCCTCCCGTGATGAAAACTACATTATATGCTTACTTTCAAGTAAAAGATAGGTTTACACCATCAAACAGGCCTCCCGTGATGAAAACTACATGCTGCTGTCACTTTCATGTAAAAGGAACGTTTCCAGCATTAAACAGGCCTCCCGTGATGAAAACTACATTCTGTTGTCACTTTCATGTAAAAGCCAGGTTTTGGTCTGTAAACTGACCTCCAGTGGAGAAATCCACATTATCTGCTTAGTTTCATGTAAAAGCTATGTTTCCAGCATTAAACAGTGCTCTAGTGTTGAAAACTACATTCTGTGCATACTTTCATGTAAAAGCTACGTTTCCAGCATTAAACAGTGCTGTTGTGTTGTGAAAACTACATTCTGTGCTTATTTTCATGTGAAAGCTACGTTTACACAATCAAACAGGCCTCGCATGACGAAATCCACATTATATGCTTACTTTCAAGTAAAAGCTACGTTTACACCATCAAACAGGCCTCCCGTGATGAAAACTTCATTCTGCTGTCACTTTCATGTAAAAGGAACGTTTCCAGCATTAAACAGGCGTCCCGTGATGAAAACTACATTCTGTTGTCACTTTCATGTAAAAGCCAGGTTTTGGTCTGTAAACTGACCTCCCGTGGAGAAATCCACATTGTCTGCTTAGTTTCATGTAAAAGCTACCTTTCCAGCATCAAACAGGCCTCCCGTGATGAAAACTACATTCTGTGCTCAGTTTAATTTAAAGGCAAGGTTTTCAGCAACAAACAGTGCTCTAGTGTTGAAAACTACATTCTGTGCTTACTTTCATGTAAAAGCTACGTTTACACCATCAAACAGGCCTCCCGTGATGAAAACTACATTCTGTGTTCAATTTAATGTAAAAGCTATGTTTCAAGCATTAAACAGTGCTCTTGTGTTGAAAACTACATTCTGTGCTTACTTTCATGTAAAAGCTACGTTTACACCATAAAACTGGCCTCCTGTGATGAAATCCACATCATGTGCTTAGTTTCATGTAAAAGCTATGTTTCCAGCATTAAACAGTGCTCTAGTGTTGAAAACTACATTCTGTGCTTACTTTCATGTAAAAGCTATGTTTCCAGCATTAAACAGTGCTCTGGTGTTGAAAACTACATTCTGTGCTTACTTTCATGTGAAAGCTACGTTTACACCATCAAACAGGCCTCTAGTGTTGTTAACTACATTCTGTGCACACTTTCATGTAAAAGCTGAAAGCGTTTACACCATCAAACTGGCCTCCTGTGATGAAATCCACATTATATGCTTAGTTTCATGTAAAAGCTATGTTTCCAGCATTAAACAGTGCCCTTGTGTTGAAAACTACATTCTGTGCTTACTTTCATGTGAAAGCTACGTTTACACCATCAAACAGGCCTCGCATGACGAAATCCACATTATATGCTTACTTTCAAGTAAAAGCTATGTTTACACCATCAAACTGGCCTCCTGTGATGAAATCCACATTATATGCTTAGTTTCATGTAAAAGCTATGTTTCCAACATTAAACAGTGCTCTTGTCTTGAAAGCTACATTCTGTGTTTACTTTCATGTAAAAGCTACGTTTACACCATCAAACTGGCCTCCTGTGATGAAATCCACATTATATGCTTATTTTCATGTAAAAGCACGTTTACACCATCAAACAGGGGTCCAGTGATGAAAACTACACTCTGTTGTCATTTTCATGTAAAAGCCAGGTTTTGGGAAGTAAACTGACCTCCTATGATGAAATCCACATGACCTACTTAGTTTCATGTAAGAGCTATTTTTCCAGCATTAAACAGTGCTCTACTGTTGAAAACTACATTCTGTGCTTACTTTCATGTAAAAGCTACGTTTACACCATCAAACAGTGCTCTAGTGTTGAAAACTACATTCTGTGCTTACTTTCATGTAAATGCTACGTTTCCAGCATGAAACAGGCCTCCCGTGATGAAAACTACATTCTGTGTTCAATTTAATGTAAAAGCTATGTTTCCAGCATTAAACAGTGCTCTTGTGTTGAAAGCTACATTCTGTGTTTACTTTCATTTAAAAGCTATATTTACACCATCAAACTGGCCTCCTGTGATGAAAACTACATTATATGCTTACTTTCATGTAAAAGGAAAATTTCCAGCATTAAACAGGCCTCCCGTGATGAAAACTACATTCTGTGTTCACTTTCATGTAAAAGCCAGGTTTTGGTCTGTAAACTGACCTCCCGTGGAGAAATCCACATTATCTGCTTAGTTTCATGTAAAAGCTATGTTTCCAGCATTAAACAGTGCTCCAGTGTTGAAAACTACATTCTGTGCTTACTTTCATGTAAAAGCTATGTTTCCAGCATCAAACAGTGCTCTTGTGTTGAAAACTACATTCTGTGCTTACTTTCATTTAAAAGCTACGTTTACACTATCAAACAGGCCTCCCGTGATCAAAACTACATTCTGCTGTCACTTTCATGTAAAAGCTATCACCATCAAACAGGCCTCCCGTGATGAAAACTTAATTCTCCTGTCACTTTCATGTAAAAGGAACGTTTCCAGCATTAAACAGGCCTCCCGTGATGAAAACTACATTCTGTTGTCACTTTCATGTAAAAGCCAGGTTTTGGTCTGTAAACTGACCTCTCGTGGAGAAATCCACATTATCTGCTTAGTTTCATGTAAAAGCTATGTTTCCAGCATTAAACAGTGCTCTTGTGTTGAAAGAAAGAAAGAAAGAAAGAAAGATATTCCTTTATTAGTCCCACAGTGGGGAAATTCAGTTTTACACTCTGTTGTTCACACAGTACAGTTCACACAGTACATATACATGTCAATGGAGAGATGTCAGAGTGATGGGGCTGCTCCTGACAAGCGCCCAGAGCAGTTGGGGGTTTGGTGCCTTGCTCAGGGGCACCTCGGCAGTGCCCAAGAGGTAAACTGGCACCTCTCCAGCAACCAGTTGGTCTTGGTCCATGGGGGATTTGAACCCGGATCCTCCACATCCTAACCCAAGTCCTTACGGACTGAGCTACTGCCGCCCCCAAAGCTACATTCTGTGCTTACTTTCATGTAAAAGCTACGTTTACACTATCAAACAGGCCTCCCGTGATGAAAACTACATTCTGCTGTCACTTTCATGTAAAAGCTACGTTTACACCATCAAACAGGCCTCCCGTGATGAAAACAACACTCTGATGTCACTTTCATGTAAAAGCCAGGTTTTGGGCAGTAAACTGGCCTCCTGTGATGAAATCCACATTATATGCTTACTTTCATGTAAAAGCTACGTTTACACCATCAAACAGGCCTCCCGTGATGAAAACTACATTATATGCTTACTTTCATGTAAAAGCTACGTTTTCACCATCAAACAGGCCTCCCGTGATGAAAACTTCATTCTGCTGTCACTTTCATGTAAAAGGAACGTTTCCAGCATTAAACAGGCCTCCCGTGATGAAAACTACATTCTGTGCTTACTTTCATGTAAAAGCTACGTTTACACTATCAAACAGGCCTCCCGTGATGAAAACTACATTCTGCTGTCACTTTCATGTAAAAGCTACGTTTACACCATCAAACAGGCCTCCCGTCATGAAAACTACACTCTGTTGTCACTTTCATGTAAAAGCAAGGTTTTGGGCAGTAAACTGAGCTCCTGTGACGAAATCCACATGACCTACTTAGTTTCATGTAAAAGCTATGTTTCCAGCATTAAACAGTGCTGTTGTGTTGAAAGCTACATTCTGTGTTTACTTTCATGTAAAAGCTACGTTTACACCATCAAACAGGCCTCCCGTGATGAAAACTACATTATATGCTTACTTTCATGTAAAAGCTACGTTTACACCATCAAACAGGCCTCCCGTGATGAAAACTACATTCTGTGCTCAGTTTAATGTAAAGGCAAGGTTTTCATTATCAAACAGTGCTCTTGTGTTGAAAACTACATTCTGTGTTTACTTTCATGAAAAAGCCACGTTTACACCATCAAACTGGCCTCCTTGATGAATTCCACATTATATGCTTAGTTTCATGTAAAAGCTATGTTTCCAGCATTAAACAGTGCTCCAGTGTTGAAAACTACATTCTGTGCTTACTTTCATGTAAAAGCTATGTTTCCAGCATTAAACAGTGCTCTTGTGTTGAAAACTACATTCTGTGCTTACTTTCATTTAAAAGCTACGTTTACACTATCAAACAGGCCTCCCGTGATCAAAACTACATTCTGCTGTCACTTTCATGTAAAAGCTATCACCATCAAACAGGCCTCCCGTGATGAAAACTTAATTCTCCTGTCACTTTCATGTAAAAGGAACGTTTCCAGCATTAAACAGGCCTCCCGTGATGAAAACTACATTCTGTTGTCACTTTCATGTAAAAGCCAGGTTTTGGTCTGTAAACTGACCTCTCGTGGAGAAATCCACATTATCTGCTTAGTTTCATGTAAAAGCTATGTTTCCAGCATGAAACAGTGCTCTTGTGTTGAAAGCTACATTCTGTGCATACTTTCAAGTAAAAGCTACGTTTACACTATCAAACAGGCCTCCCGTGATGAAAACTACATTCTGCTGTCACTTTCATGTAAAAGCTACGTTTACACCATCAAACAGGCCTCCCGTGATGAAAACAACACTCTGATGTCACTTTCATGTAAAAGCCAGGTTTTGGGCAGTAAACTGGCCTCCTTGATGAAATCCACATTATATGCTTACTTTCATGTAAAAGCTACGTTTACAGCATTAAACAGGCCTCTATGTTGTTAACTACATTCTGTGCACACTTTCATGTAAAAGCTACGTTTACACCATCAAACAGGCCTCCCGTGATGAAAACTACATTCTGTGCTCAGTTTAATGTAAAGGCAAGGTTTTCAGCATCAAACAGTGCTCTTGTGTTGAAAACTACATTCTGTGTTTACTTTCATGTAAAAGCTCCATTTACAGCATTAAACAGGCCTCTGGTGTTGAAAACTATATTCTGTGCTTACTTTCATGCAAAAGCTACGTTTACAGCATTAAACAGGCCTCTAGTGTTGTTAACTACATTCTGTGCACACTTTCATGTAAAAGCTACGTTTACACCATCAAACTGGCCTCCTTATGAAATCCACATTATATGCTTAGTTTCATGTAAAAGCTATGTTTCCAGCATTAAACAGTGCTCTAGTGTTGAAAACTACATTCTGTGCTTACTTTCATGTAAAAGCTATGTTTCCAGCATTAAACAGTGCTCTGGTGTTGAAAACTACATTCTGTGCTTACTTTCATGTGAAAGCTACGTTTACACCATCAAACTGGCCTCCTTGATGAAATCCACATTATATGCTTAGTTTCATGTAAAAGCTATGTTTCCAGCATTAAACAGTGCCCTTGTGTTGAAAACTACATTCTGTGCTTACTTTCATGTGAAAGCTACGTTTACACCATCAAACAGGCCTCCTGTGATGAAATCCACATTATATGCTTACTTTCAAGTAAAAGCTATGTTTACACCATCAAACAGGCCTCCCGTGATGAAATTTGATTCTGCTGTCACTTTCATGTAAAAGGAACGTTTCCAGCATTAAACAGGCCTGCCGAGATGAAAACTACATTCTGTTGTCACTTTCATGTAAAAGCCAGGTTATGGTCTGTAACCTGACAAACAGTGGAGAAATCCACATTATCTGCTTAGTTTCATGTTAAAGCTATGTTTCCAGCATTAAACAGTGCTCTAGTGTTGAAAACTACATTCTGTGCTTACTTTCATATAAAAGCTATGTTTCCAGCATTAAACAGTGCTGTTGTGTTGTGAAAACTACATTCTGTGCTTACTTTCATGTGAAAGCTACGTTTACACAATCAAACAGGCCTCGCGTGACGAAATCCACATTATATGCTCACTTTCAAGTAAAAGCTACGTTTACACCATCAAACAGGCCTCCCGTGATGAAAACTACATTATATGCTTACTTTCATGTAAAAGGAACGTTTCCAGCATTAAACAGGCCTCCCGTGATGAAAACTACATTATATGCTTACTTTCAAGTAAAAGATACGTTTACACCATCAAACAGGCCTCCCGTGATGAAAACTACATTATATGCTTACTTTCATGTAAAAGGAACGTTTCCAGCATTAAACAGGCGTCCCGTGATGAAAACTACATTCTGTTGTCACTTTCATGTAAAAGCCAGGTTTTGGTCTGTAAACTGACCTCCCGTGGAGAAATCCACATTGTCTGCTTAGTTTCATGTAAAAGCTACCTTTCCAGCATCAAACAGGCCTCCCGTGATGAAAACTACATTCTGTGCTCAGTTTAATTTAAAGACAAGGTTTTCAGCAACAAACAGTGCTCTAGTGTTGAAAACTACATTCTGTGCTTACTTTCATGTAAAAGCTACGTTTACACCATCAAACAGGCCTCCCGTGATGAAAACTACATTCTGTGTTCAATTTAATGTAAAAGCTATGTTTCCAGCATTAAACAGTGCTCTTGTGTTGAAAACTACATTCTGTGCTTACTTTCATGTAAAAGCTACGTTTACACCATAAAACTGGCCTCCTGTGATGAAATCCACATTATATGCTTAGTTTCATGTAAAAGCTACATTTACACCAAAAAACAGGGCTCCCGTGATGAAAACTACACTCTGTTGTCACTTTCATGTAAAAGCCAGGTTTTGGGCGGTAAACTGACCTCCTGTGATGAAATCCACATGACCTACTTAGTTTCATGTAAAAGCTATTTTTCCAGCATTAAACAGTGCTCTAGTGTTGAAAACTACATTCTGTGCTTACTTTCATATAAAAGCTACGTTTACACCATCAAACTGGCCTCCTGTGATGAAATCCACATTATATGCTTAATTTCATGTAAAAGCTACGTTTACACCATCAAACAGGGCTCCCGTGATGAAAACTACACTCTGTTGTCACTTTCATGTAAAAGCCAGGTTATGGGCAGTAAACTGACCTCCTGTGATGAAATCCACATGACCTAATTAGTTTCATGTAAAAGCTATTTTTCCAGCATTAAACAGTGCTCTAGTGTTGAAAACTACATTCTGTGCTTACTTTCATGTAAAAGCTACGTTTACACCATCAAACAGGCCTCCCGTGATGAAATTTCATTCTGCTGTCATTTTCATGTAAAAGGAACGTTTCCAGCATTAAACAGGCCTCCCGTGATGAAAACTACATTCTGTTGTCACTTTCATGTAAAAGCCAGGTTTTGGTCTGTAAACTGACCTCCAGTGGAGAAATCCACATTATCTGCTTAGTTTCATGTAAAAGCTATGTTTCCAGCATTAAACAGTGCTCTAGTGTTGAAAACTACATTCTGTGCTTACTTTCATGTAAAAGCTATTTGTCCAGCATTAAACAGTTCTCTTGTGTTGAAAACTACATTCTGTGCTTACTTTCATGTATAAGGAACGTTTCCAGCATTAAACAGGCCTCCCGTGATGAAAACTACATTATATGCTTACTTTCATGTAAAAGGAACGTTTCCAGCATTAAACAGGCCTCCCGTGATGAAAACTACATTCTGTTGTCACTTTCATGTAAAAGCCAGGTTTTGGTCTGTAAACTGACCTCCCGTGGAGAAATCCACATTATCTGCTTATTTTCATGTAAAAGCTATGTTTCCAGCATTAAACAGTGCTCTAGTGTTGAAAACTACATTCTGCTGTGACTTTCATGTAAAAGGAACGTTTCCAGCATTAAAAAGGCCTCCCCTGATGAAAACTTCATTCTGCTGTCACTTTCATGTAAAAGGAACGTTTCCAGCATTAAACAGGCCTCCCGTGATGAAGACTACATTCTGTGTTCACTTTAATGTAAAAGCTATGTTTCAAACATTAACAGTGCTCTTGTGTTGAAAACTACATTCTGTATTTACTTTCATGTAAAAGCTACGTTTACACTATCAAACAGGCCTCCCGTGATGAAAACTACATTCTGTAGTCAATTTCAAGGAAAAGCCAGGTTTTGGGCAGCAAACTGACCTCCCGTGATGAAATCCACATTATCTGCTTAGTTTCATGTAAAAGCCATGTTTACAGCATTAAACAGTGCTCTAGTGTTGAAAACTACATTCTGTTCTTACTTTCATGTAAAATCTACGTTTACACCATCAAACAGGGCTCCCGTGATGAAAACTTCATTCTGCTGTCACTTTCATGTAAAAGGAACGTTTCCAGCATTAAGGAGGAGGAAGATAACCTTCTTTATTCCTCCCTCCGGGGAAATCAAATTTTCCTCTCTTTTTCTTTTTTATTTTTCATGCACACAAACACACACACACACACACTAATAGAGAGATATAAGAGTGAGGGGGCGGCTCCCGACCAACCCCCCCCCCCCTTTGGGGTGTTGGTTCCTTCCCCCGGGGCCCCCCCCCGGCGCCCAAAAGGGAAAACGCCCCCCCCCCCCCCCCCCTTTTCCCCCCCTTTTTTTTTCCCTTTCGGGGCTTTAACCCGGGACCCCCCCGTTCCCCAACCCACCCCCTACAGACTGAGCTACTGCCGCCCCCAATCATCCAATTAATCAGGCCTCCAGTGATGAAAACTACATTCTGTGTTCACTTTAATGTAAAAGCTATGTTTCCAGCATTAAACAGTGCTCTTGTGTTGAAAGCTACATTCTGTGCTTACTTTCATGTAAAAGCTACGTTTACACCATCAAACAGGGCTCCCGTGATGAAAATTACACTCTGTTGTCACTTTCATGTAAAAGCCAGGTTTTGGGCAGTAAACTGACCTCCTGTGATGAAATCCACATGACCTACTTAGTTTCATGTAAAAGCTATTTTTCCAGCATTAAACAGTGCTCTAGTGTTGAAAACTACATTCTGTGCTTACTTTCATGTAATAGCTACGTTTCCAGCATCAAACAGGCCTCCCGTGACGAAAACTACATTCCGTACTCAGTTTAATGTAAAGGCAAGGTTTTCAGCATCAAACACTGCTCTTGTGTTGAAAACTACATTCTGTGCTTACTTTCATGTAAAAGTTACGTTTACACCATCAAACTGGCCTCCTGTGATGAAATCCACTTTATATGCTTACTTTCAATTAAAAGCTACGTTTACACCATCAAACAGGCCTCCCGTGATGAAAACTTCATTCTGCTGTCACTTTCATGTAAAAGCTACGTTTACACTATCAAACAGGCCTCCCGTGATGTAAACTACATTCTGTGCTTACTTTCATGTAAAAGCTACGTTTACACCATCAAAAAGCTTCCCCTGATGAAAACTTCATTCTGCTGTCACTTTCATGTAAAAGGAACGTTTCCAGCATTAATCAGGCCTCCCGTGGTGAAAACTACATTCTGTTGTAACTTTAATGTAAAAGCTATGTTTCCAGCATTAAACAGTGCTCTTGTGTTGAAAGCTACATTCTGTGTTTACTTTCATGTAAAAGCTACGTTCACACCATCAAACTGGCCTCCTGTGATGAAATCCACATTATATGCTTATTTTCATGTATGAGCTACGTTTACACCATCAAACAGGGCTCCCGTGATGAAAACTACACTCTGTTGTCACTTTCATGTAAAAGCCAGGTTTTGGGCAGTAAATTGACCTCCTGTGATGAAATCCACATGACCTACTTAGTTTCATGTAAAAGCTATGTTTCCAGCATTAAACAGTGCTCTAGTGTTGAAAACTACATTCTGTGCTTACTTTCATATAAAAGCTACATTTACACTATCAAACAGGCCTCCCGTTATGAAAATTACATTCTGCTGTCACTTTCATGTAAAAGGAACGTTTCCAGCATTAAACAGGCCTCCCGTGATGAAAACTACATTCTGTTGTCACTTTCATGTAAAAGCCAGGTTTTGGTCTGTAAACTGACCTCCCGTGGAGAAATCCACATTATCTGCTTAGTTTCATGTAAAAGCTATGTTTCCAGCATTAAACAGTGCTCTAGTGTTGAAAACTACATTCTGTGCTTACTTTCATGTAAAAGCTAAGTTTACACCATCAAACAGGCCTCCCGTGATGAAAACTACATTCTGTGCACACTTTCATGTAAAAGCTACGTTTACACCATCAAACTGGCCTCCTGTGATGAAATCCACATTATATGCTTAGTTTCATGTAAAAGCTATGTTTCCAGCATTAAACAGTGCTCTAGTGTTGAAAACTACATTCTGTGCTTACTTTCATGTGAAAGCTACGTTTACACCATCAAACAGGCCTCCCGTGATGAAATCCACATTATATTCTTACTTTCAAGTAATAGCTACGTTTACACCATCAAACAGGCCTCCCGTGATGAAAACTTCATTCTGCTGTCACTTTCATGTAAAAGGAACGTTTCCAGCATTAAAAAGGCCTCCCGTGATGAAAACTACATTATATGCTTACTTTCATGTAAAAGGAACGTTTCCAGCATTAAACAGGCCTCCCGTGATGAAAACTACATTCTGTTGTCACTTTCATGTAAAAGCCAGGTTTTGGTCTGTAAACTGACCTCCCGTGGAGAAATCCACATTATCTGCTTAGTTTCATGTAAAAGCTATGTTTCCAGCATTAAACAGTGCTCTAGTGTTGAAAACTACATTCTGCTGTGACTTTCATGTAAAAGGAACGTTTCCAGCATTAAAAAGGCCTCCCCTGATGAAAACTTCATTCTGCTGTCACTTTCATGTAAAAGGAACATTTCCAGCATTAAACAGGCCTCCCGTGATGAAGACTACATTCTGTGTTCACTTTAATGTAAAAGCTATGTTTCAAACATTAACAGTGCTCTTGTGTTGAAAACTACATTCTGTATTTACTTTCATGTAAAAGCTACGTTTACACTATCAAACAGGCCTCCCGTGATGAAAACTACATTCTGTTGTCAATTTCAAGGAAAAGCCAGGTTTTGGGCAGCAAACTGACCTCCCGTGATGAAATCCACATTATCTGCTTAGTTTCATGTAAAAGCCATGTTTACAGCATTAAACAGTGCTCTAGTGTTGAAAACTACATTCTGTTCTTACTTTCATGTAAAATCTACGTTTACACCATCAAACAGGGCTCCCGTGATGAAAACTTCATTCTGCTGTCACTTTCATGTAAAAGGAACGTTTCCAGCATTAATCAGGCCTCCAGTGATGAAAACTACATTCTGTGTTCACTTTAATGTAAAAGCTATGTTTCCAGCATTTAACAGTGCTCTTGTGTTGAAAGCTACATTCTGTGCTTACTTTCATGTAAAAGCTACGTTTACACCATCAAACAGGGCTCCCGTGATGAAAATTACACTCTGTTGTCACTTTCATGTAAAAGCCAGGTTTTGGGCAGTAAACTGACCTCCTGTGATGAAATCCACATGACCTACTTAGTTTCATGTAAAAGCTATTTTTCCAGCATTAAACAGTGCTCTAGTGTTGAAAACTACATTCTGTGCTTACTTTCATGTAATAGCTACGTTTCCAGCATCAAACAGGCCTCCCGTGACGAAAACTACATTCCGTACTCAGTTTAATGTAAAGGCAAGGTTTTCAGCATCAAACAGTGCTCTTGTGTTGAAAACTACATTCTGTGCTTACTTTCATGTAAAAGCTACGTTTACACCATCAAACTGGCCTCCTGTGATGAAATCCACTTTATATGCTTACTTTCAATTAAAAGCTACGTTTACACCATCAAACAGGCCTCCCGTGATGAAAACTTCATTCTGCTGTCACTTTCATGTAAAAGCTACGTTTACACCATCAAACAGGCCTCCCGTGATGTAAACTACATTCTGTGCTTACTTTCATGTAAAAGCTACGTTTACACCATCAAAAAGCTTCCCCTGATGAAAACTTCATTCTGCTGTCACTTTCATGTAAAAGGAACGTTTCCAGCATTAATCAGGCCTCCCGTGGTGAAAACTACATTCTGTTGTAACTTTCATGTAAAAGCTATGTTTCCAGCATTAAACAGTGCTCTTGTGTTGAAAGCTACATTCTGTGTTTACTTTAATGTAAAAGCTATGTTTCCAGCATTAAACAGTGCTCTTGTGTTGAAAGCTACATTCTGTGTTTACTTTCATGTAAAAGCTACGTTCACACCATCAAACTGGCCTCCTGTGATGAAATCCACATTATATGCTTATTTTCATGTATGAGCTACGTTTACACCATCAAACAGGGCTCCCGTGATGAAAACTACACTTTGTTGTCACTTTCATGTAAAAGCCAGGTTTTGGGCAGTAAATTGACCTCCTGTGATGAAATCCACATGACCTACTTAGTTTCATGTAAAAGCTATTTTTCCAGCATTAAACAGTGCTCTAGTGTTGAAAACTACATTCTGTGCTTACTTTCATGTAAAAGCTACGTTTACACTATCAAACAGGCCTCCCGTGATGAAAACTACATTCTGCTGTCACTTTCATGTAAAAGGAACATTTCCAGCATTAAACAGGCCTCCAGTGATGAAAACTACATTATATGCTTAATTTCAAGTAAAAGCTACATTTACACCATCAAACAGGCCTCCCGTGATGAAAACTTCATTCTGCTGTCACTTTCATGTAAAAGCTACGTTTACACTATCAAACAGGCCTCCCGTGATGAAAACTACATTCTGTGTTCACTTTAATGTAAAAGCTATGTTTCCAACATTAACAGTGCTCTTGTGTTGAAAACTACATTCTGTGTTTACTTTCATGTAAAAGCTACGTTTACACTATCAAACAGGCCTCCCGTGATGAAAACTACATTCTGTTGTCAATTTCAAGGAAAAGCCAGGTTTTGGGCAGCAAACTGACCTCCCGTGATGAAATCCACATTATCTGCTTAGTTTCATGTAAAAGCCATGTTTCCAGCATAAACAGTGCTCTAGTGTTGAAAACTACATTCTGTGCTTACTTTCATGTAAAATCTACGTTTACACCATCAAACAGGGCTCCCGTGATGAAAACTTCATTCTGCTGTCACTTTCATGTAAAAGCACGTTTACACCATAAAAAAGCTTCCCCTGATGAAAACTTCATTCTGCTGTCACTTTCATGTAAAAGAAACGTTTCCAGCATTAATCAGGCCTCCCGTGATGAAAACTACATTCTGTTGTAACTTTCATGTAAAAGCTATGTTTCCAGCATTAAACAGTGCTCTTGTGTTGAAAGCTACATTCTGTGTTTACTTTAATGTAAAAGCTATGTTTCCAGCATTAAACAGTGCTCTAGTGTTGAAAACTACATTCTGTGCTTACTTTCATGCAAAAGCTACGTTTACACCATCAAACAGGCCTCCCGTGATGAAAACTACATTCTGTTGTCACTTTCATGTAAAAGCCAGGTTTTGGTCTGTAAACTGACCTCCTGTGGAGAAATCCACATTATCTGCTTAGTTTCTTGTAAAAGCTATGTTTACAGCATAAACAGTGCTCTAGTGTTGAAAACTACATTCTGTGCTTACTTTCATGCAAAAGCTACGTTTACACTATCAAACAGGCCTCCCGTGATGAAAACTACATTCTGCTGTCACTTTCATGTAAAAGGAACATTTCCAGCATTAAACAGCCTCCCGTGATGAAAACTACATTATATGCTTACTTTCAAGTAAAAGCTACGTTTACACCATCAAACTGGCCTCCCGTGATGAAAACTTCATTCTGCTGTCACTTTCATGTAAAAGGAACGTTTGCAGCATTAAACAGGCCTCCCGTGATGAAAACTACATTATATGCTTACTTTCTTTAAAAGGAACGTTTCCAGCATTAAACAGGCCTCCCGTGATGAAAACTACATTATATGCTTACTTTCATGTAAAAGGAATGTTTCCAGCATTAAACAGTGCTCTTGTGTTGAAAACTACATTCTGTGCTTACTTTCATATAAAAGCTACGTTTACACCATCAAACAGGCCTCCCGTGATGAAAACTACATTCTGTGTTCAATTTAATGTAAAAGCTATGTTTCCAGCATTAAACAGTGCTCTTGTGTTGAAAACTACATTCTGTGCTTATTTTCATGTAAAAGCTACGTTTACACCATCAAACAGGACTCCCGTGATGAAAATTACATTATGTGCTTATTTTCATGTAAAAGCTATGTTTCCAGCATTAAACAGTGCTCTGGTGTTGAAAACTACATTCTGTGCTTACTTTCATGTAAAAGCTATGTTTCCAGCATAAACAGTGCTCTTGTGTTGAAAACTACATTCTGTGCTTACTTTCATTGAAAGCTACGTTTACACCATCAAACATGCCTCGCGTGACGAAATCCACATTATATGCTTACTTTCAAGTAAAAGCTACATTTACACCATCAAACAGGCCTCCCGTTATGAAAACTTCATTCTGCTGTCACTTTCATGTAAAAGGAACGTTTGCAGCATTAAACAGGCCTCCCGTGATGAAAACTACATTATATGCTTACTTTCATGTAAAAGGAATATTTCCAGCATTAAACAGGCCTCCCAGATGAAAACTATATTCTGTTGTCACTTTCATGTAAAAGCCAGGTTTTGGTCTGTAAACTGACCTCCAGTGGAGAAATCCACATTATCTTCTTAGTTTCATGTAAAAGCTGTGTTTCCAGCATTAAACAGTGCTCTAGTGTTGAAAACTACATTCTGTGCTTACTTTCATGTAAAAGCTACGTTTACACTATCAAACAGGCCTCCCGTGATGAAAACTACATTATATGCTTACTTTCATGTAAAAGGAACGTTTCCAGCATTAAACAGGCCTCCCGTGATGAAAACTACATTCTGTGTTCAATTTAATGTAAAAGCTATGTTTCCAGCATTAAACAGTGCTCTAGTGTTGAAAACTACATTCTGTGCTTACTTTCATGGAAAAGCTATGTTTCCAGCATTAAACAGTGCTCTTGTGTTGAAAACTACATTCTGTGCTTACTTTCATGTGAAAGCTACGTTTACACCATCAAACAGGCCTCCCGTGACGAAATCCACATTATATGCTTACTTTCAAGTAAAAGCTACGTTTACACCATCAAACAGGGCTCCCGTGATGAAAACTTCATTCTGCTTTCACTTTCATGTAAAAGGAACGTTTGCAGCATTAAACAGGCCTCCCGTGATGAAAACTACATTCTGTTGTCACTTTCATGTAAAAGCCAGGTTTTGGTCTGTAAACTGACCTCCCGTGGAGAAATCCACATTATCTGCTTAGTTTCATGTAAAAGCTATGTTTCCAGCATGAAACAGCGCTCTTGTGTTGAAAACTACATTCTGCTATCACTTTCATGTAAAAGGAACGTTTCCAGCATTAAAAAGGCCTCCCGTGATGAAAACTACATTCTGTTGTCACTTTCATGTAAAAGCCAGGTTTTGGACTGTAAACTGACCTCCAGTGGAGAAATCCACATTATCTGCTTAGTTTCATGTAAAAGCTATGTTTCCAGCATTAAACAGTGCTCTAGTGTTGAAAACTACATTCTGTGCTTACTTTCATGTAAAAGCTACGTTTACATTGTCAAACAGGCCTCCCGTGATGAAAACTACATTCTGTGTTCACTTTAATGTAAAAGCTATGTTTCCAACATTAAACAGGCCTCTAGTGTTGTAAACTACATTCTGTGTTCACTTTTGTGTAAAAGCTACGTCTACACCATCAAACAGGCCTCCCGTGATGAAAACTACATTCTGTTGTCACTTTCATGTAAAAGCCAGGTTTTGGTCTGTAAACTGACCTCCCGTGGAGAAATCCACATTATCTGCTTAGTTTCATGTAAAAGCTATGTTTCCAGCATTAAACAGTGCTCTAGTGTTGAAAACTACATTCTGTGCTTACTTTCATGTAAAAGCTATGTTTCCAGCATTAAACAGTGCTCTTGTGTTGAAAACTACATTCTGTGCTTACTTTCATGTGAAAGCTACGTTTACACCATCAAACAGGCCTCGCGTGACGAAATCCACATTATATGCTTACTTTCAAGTAAAAGCTACGTTTACACCATCAAACAGGCCTCGCGTGACGAAATCCACATTATATGCTTACTTTCAAGTAAAAGCTACGTTTACACCATCAAACAGGCCTCCCGTGATGAAAACTTCATTATATGCTTACTTTCATGTAAAAGGAACGTTTCCAGCATTAAACAGGCCTCCCGTGATGAAAACTACATTATATGCTTACTTTCATGTAAAAGGAATATTTCCAGCATTAAACAGGCCTCCCGAGATGAAAACTATATTCTGTTGTCACTTTCATGTAAAAGCCAGGTTTTGGTCTGTAAACTGACCTCCCGTGGAGAAATCCACATTATCTGCTTAGTTTCATGTAAAAGCTATGTTTCCAGCATTAAACAGTGCTCTAGTGTTGAAAACTACATTCTGTGCTTACTTTCATGTAGAAGCTACGTTTCCAGCATCAAACAGGCCTCCCGTGATGAAAACTACATTCTGTGTTCAATTTAATGTAAAAGCTATGTTTCCAGCATTAAACAGTGCTCTAGTGTTGAAAACTACATTCTGTGCTTACTTTCATGTAAAAGCTATGTTTCCAGCATTAAACAGTGCTCTTGTGTTGAAAACTACATTCTGTGCTTACTTTCATGTGAAAGCTACGTTTACACCATCAAACAGGCCTCCCGTGATGAAAACTTCATTCTGCTTTCACTTTCATGTAAAAGGAACGTTTGCAGCATTAAATAGGCCTCCCGTGATGAAAACTACATTCTGTGCTTACTTTCATGTAAAAGCTACTTTTACACAGTCAAACAGGCCTCCCGTGATGAAAACTACATTCTCTGTTCACTTTAATGTAAAAGCTATGTTTCCAACATTAAACAGGCCTCTAGTGTTGTAAACTACATTCTGTGTTCACTTTTGTGTAAAAGCTACGTTTACACCATCAAAAAGCCCTCCCGTGATGAAAACTTCATTCTGCTGTCACTTTCATGTAAAAGGAACGTTTCCAGCATTAAACAGGCCTCCCGTGATGAAAACTACATTCTGTGTTCACTTTCATGTAAAAGCCAGGTTTTGGTCTGTAAACTGACCTCCCGTGGAGAAATCCACAATATCTGCTTAGTTTCATGTAAAAGCTATGTTTCCAGCATTAAACAGTGCTCTAGTGTCGAAAACTACATTCTGTGCTTACTTTCATGTAAAAGCTACGTTTACACCATCAAACAGGCCTCCCTGATGAAAACTACATTCTGTGTTCACTTTAATATAAAAGCTATGTTTCCAGCATTAAACAGTGCTCTAGTGTTGAAAACTACATTCTGTGCTTACTTTCATATAAAAGCTACATTTACACTATCAAACAGGCCTCCCGTTATGAAAATTACATTCTGCTGTCACTTTCATGTAAAAGGAACGTTTCCAGCATTAAACAGGCCTCCCGTGATAAAAACTACATTCTGTTGTCACTTTCATGTAAAAGCCAGGTTTTGGTCTGTAAACTGACCTCCCGTGGAGAAATCCACATTATCTGCTTAGTTTCATGTAAAAGCTATGTTTCCAGCATTAAACAGTGCTCTAGTGTTGAAAACTACATTCTGCTGTCACTTTCATGTAAAAGGAACATTTCCAGCATTAAACAGGCCTCCTGTGATGAAAACTACATTATCTGCTTAATTTCAAGTAAAAGCTACATTTACACCATCAAACAGGCCTCCCGTGATGAAAACTTCATTCTGCTGTCACTTTCATGTAAAAGCTACGTTTACACTATCAAACAGGCCTCCCGTGATGAAAACTACATTCTGTGTTCACTTTAATGAAAAGCTATGTTTCCAACATTAACAGTGCTCTTGTGTTGAAAACTACATTCTGTATTTACTTTCATGTAAAAGCTACGTTTACACTATCAAACAGGCCTCCCGTGATGAAAACTACATTCTGTTGTCAATTTCAAGGAAAAGCCAGGTTTTGGGCAGCAAACTGACCTCCTGTGATGAAATCCACATGACCTACTTAGTTTCATGTAAAAGCTATTTTTCCAGCATTAAACAGTGCTTTAGTGTTGAAAACTACATTCTGTGCTTACTTTCATGTAATAGCTACGTTTATACCATCAAACTGGCCTCCCGTGACGAAAACTACATTCCGTACTCAGTTTAATGTAAAGGCAAGGTTTTCAGCATCAAACAGTGCTCTTGTGTTGAAAACTACATTCTGTGCTTACTTTCATGTAAAAGCTACGTTTACACCATCAAACTGGCCTCCTGTGATGAAATCCACTTTATATGCTTACTTTCAATTAAAAGCTACGTTTACACCATCAAACAGGCCTCCCGTGATGAAAACTTCATTCTGCTGTCACTTTCATGTAAAAGCTACGTTTACACTATCAAACAGGCCTCCCGTGATGTAAACTACATTCTGTGCTTACTTTCATGTAAAAGCTACGTTTACACCATCAAAAAGCTTCCCCTGATGAAAACTTCATTCTGCTGTCACTTTCATGTAAAAGGAACGTTTCCAGCATTAATCAGGCCTCCCGTGGTGAAAACTACATTCTGTTGTAACTTTCATGTAAAAGCTATGTTTCCAGCATTAAACAGTGCTCTTGTGTTGAAAGCTACATTCTGTGTTTACTTTCATGTATAAGCTACGTTCACACCTTCAAACTGGCCTCCTGTGATGAAATCCACATTATATGCTTATTTTCATGTATGAGCTACGTTTACACCATCAAACAGGCCTCCCGTGATGAAAACTACATTCTGTTGTCAATTTCAAGGAAAAGCCAGGTTTTGGGCAGCAAACTGACCTCCCGTGATGAAATCCACTTTATATGCTTATTTTCATGTAAAAGCTACGTTTACACCATCAAACAGGCCTCCCGTGATGAAAACTACATTATATGCTTAGTTTCATGTAAAAGCTATGTTTCCAGCATTAAACAGTGCTCTTGTGTTGAAAACTACATTCTGTTGTCACTTTCATGTAAAAGCCAGGTTTTGGTCGGTAAACTGACCTCCCGTGGAGAAATCCACATTATTTGCTTAGTTTCATGTAAAAGCTATGTTTCCAGCATTAAACAGTGCTCTTGTGTTGAAAACTACATTCTGTGCTTAGTTTAATGTAAAGGCAAGGTTTTCAGCATCAAACAGTGCTCTTGTGTTGAAAACTACATTCTGTGCTTACTTTCATGTAAAAGCTACGTTTCCAGCATCAAACAGGCCTTCCGTGATAAAAAACTACATTCTGTGCTACTTTCATTTAAAAGATATGTTTCCAGCATTAAACAGTGCTCTTGTGTTGAAAGCTACATTCTGTGTTTACTTTCATGTAACAGCTACGTTTACACCATCAAACTGGCCTCCTGTGATGAAATCCACATTATATGCTTACTTTCATGTAAAAGGAACGTTTCCAGCATTAAACAGGCCTCCCGTGATGAAAAATTCATTCTGCAGTCACTTTCATGTAAAAGGAACGTTTCCAGCATTAAAAAGGCCTCCCGTGATGAAAACTACATTCTGTTGTAACTTTCATGTAAAAGCCAGGTTTTGGTCTGTAAACTGACCTCCCGTGGAGAAATCCACATTATCTGCTTAGTTTCATGTAAAAGCTATGTTTCCAGCATTAAACAGTGCTCTTGTGTTGAAAGCTACATTCTGTGTTTACTTTAATGTAAAAGCTATGTTTCCAGCATTAAACAGGCCTCCCGTGATGAAAACTTCATTCTGCTGTCACTTTCATGTAAAAGCTACGTTTACACCATCAAACAGGCCTCCCGTGATGAAAACTACATTCTGTGCTCAGTTTAATGTAAAGGCAAGGTTTTCAGCATCAAACAGTGCTCTTGTGTTGAAAACTACATTCTGTGCTTACTTTCATGTAAAAGCTACGTTTCCAGCATCAAACAGGCCTTCCGTGATGAAAACTACATTCTGTGCTTACTTTCATTTAAAAGATATGTTTCCAGCATTAAATAGGCCTCCCGTGATGAAAACTTCATTGTGCTGTCACTTTCATGTAAAAGGAACGTTTCCAGCATTAAACAGGCCTCCCGTGATGAAAACTACATTCTGTTGTCACTTTCATGTAAAAGCCAGGTTTTGGTCTGTAAACTGACCTCCCGTGGAGAAATCCACATTATTTGCTTAGTTTCATGTAAAAGCTATGTTTCCAGCATAAACAGTGCTCTTGTGTTGAAAACTACATTCTGTGCTTACTTTCATGTAAAAGCAGGTTTACACTATCAAACAGGACTCCCGTGATGAAAACTACATTCTGTGCTTAGTTTAATGTAAAGGCAAGGTTTTCAGCATCAAACAGTGCTCTTGTGTTGAAAACTACATTCTGTGCTTACTTTCATGTAAAAGCTACGTTTCCAGCATCAAACAGGCCTTCCGTGATGAAAACTACATTCTGTGCTTACTTTCATTTAAAAGATATGTTTCCAGCATTAAACAGTGCTCTTGTGTTGAAAGCTACATTCTGTGTTTACTTTCATGTAAAAGCTACGTTTACACCATCAAACTGGCCTCCTGTGATGAAATCCACATTATATGCACTTTCATGAAAAGGAACGTTTCCAGCATTAAACAGGCCTCCCGTGATGAAAACTTCTTTCTGCTGTCACTTTCATGAAAAGGAACGTTTCCAGCATTAAAAAGGCCTCCCGTGATGAAAACTACATTCTGTTGTAACTTTCATGAAAAGCGAGGTTTTGGTCTGTAAACTGACCTCCCGTGGAGAAATCCACATTATCTGCTTAGTTTCATGTAAAAGCTATGTTTACAACATCAAACAGTGCTCTACTGTTGAAAACTACATTCTGTGCTTACTTTCATGTAAAAGCTACGTTTACACTATCAAACAGGCCTTCCGTGATGAAAACTTCATTCTGCTGTCACTTTCATGTAAAAGGAACATTTCCAGCATTAAACAGGCCTCCCGTGATGAAAACTTCATTCTGCTGTCACTTTCATGTAAAAGCTACGTTTACACTATCAAACAGGCCTCCCGTGATGTAAACACATTCTTGCTACTTTCATGTAAAAGCTACGTTTACGCCATCAAAAAGCTTCCCCTGATGAAAACTTCATTCTGCTGTCACTTTCATGTAAAAGGAACGTTTCCAGCATTAATAAGGCCTCCCTGATGAAAACTACATTCTTTTTCACTTCATGAAAAGCTATGTTTCCAGCATTAAACAGGCTCTTTGTTGAAAGCACATTCTGTGTTTACTTTCATGTAAAAGCTACGTTTACACCATCAAACTGGCCTCCTTGATGAAATCCACATTATATGCTACATGAAAAGCTATGTTTCCAGCATAAACAGTGCCTATGTTGAAAAATACATTCTGTGCTTACTTTCATGTGAAAGCTACGTTTACACCATCAAACAGGCCTCCCTGACGAAATCCACATACATGCTACTTTCAAGAAAAGCTACGTTTACACCATCAAACAGGCCTCCCTGATGAAAACTTCATTCTGCTTCACTTTCATGTAAAAGGAACGTTTGCAGCATTAAACAGGCCTCCCGTGATGAAAACTACATTCTGTGCTTACTTTCATGTAAAAGCTACGTTTACACTGTCAAACAGCCTCCCGTGATGAAAACTACATTCTGTGTTCACTTTAATGTAAAAGCTACTTTTACACCATCAAACAGGCCTCCCGTGATGAAAACTACATTCTGTGCTCATTTAATGTAAAGGCAAGGTTTTCAGCATCAAACAGTGCTCTTGTTTTGAAAACTACATTCTTGCTTACTTTCATGTAAAAGCTACGTTTCCAGCATCAAACAGCCTCCCTGATGAAAACTACATTTGTGTTCAATTTAATGTAAAAGCTATGTTTCCAGCATAAACAGTGCTCTTGTGTTGAAAGCTACATTCTTGTTTACTTTCATGTAAAAGCTACGTTTACACCATCATACTGGCCTCCTTATAAATCCACATTATATCTTATTTTCATGTAAAAGCAACGTTTACACCATCAAACAGGCCTCCCTGATGAAAACCACATTATATGCTTAGTTTCATGTAAAAGCTATGTTTCCAGCATTAAACAGTGCTCTTGTGTTGAAAACTACATTCTGTACTTACTTTCATGTGAAAGCTACGTTTACACCATCAAACAGCCTCGCGTACAAACCACATTATATGCTTACTTTCAAGTAAAACTACGTTTACACCATCAAACAGCCTCCCAAAAACTTCATTCTGCTTCACTTTCATGTAAAAGCCAGGTTTTGGTCTGTAAACTAACCTCCCGTGGAGAAATCCACATTATTTCTTAGTTTCATGTAAAAGCTATGTTTCCAGCATTAAACAGTGCTCTTGTGTTGAAAATACATTCTTACTTACTTTCATGTGAAAGCTACGTTTACACCATCAAACAGCCTCGCGTGACGAAATCCACTTATATGCTTACTTTCAAGAAAACTACTTTACACCATCAAAAAGGCCTCTCTGATGAAAACTTCATTCTGCTTCACTTTCATGTAAAACGAACGTTTCCAGCATTAAACAGGCCACCCTATGAAAACTACATTATATGCTTACTTTCATGTAAAAGCTACGTTTACACCTCAAACAGGCCTCCCGTGTTGAAAACTTCATTCTGCTGTCACTTTCATGTAAAAGGAACGTTTCCAGCATTAAACAGGCCTCCCATATGAAAACTACATTATATGCTTACTTTCATGTAAAAGGAAAGTTTCCAGCATTAAACAGGCCTCCCTGATGAAAACTATATTCTGTGTTCACTTTCATGTAAAAACAAGGTTTTGGTCTGTAAACTGAACTCCCGTGGAGAAATCCACATTATCTACTTATTTCATGTAAAAGCTACGTTTACAGCATTAAACAGGCCTCTCGTGTTGTAAATTACATTCTGTGTTCACTTTTGTGTAAAAGCTACGTTTACACCATCAAACAGGCCTTCCTGATGAAAACTACATTCTGTGCTCATTTAATGTAAAGGCAAGGTTTTCAGCATCAAACAGTGCTCTTGTGTTGAAAACTACATTCTGTGCTTACTTTCATGTAAAAGCTACGTTTCCAGCATCAAACAGGCCTCCCTTATGAAAACTACATTGTGTGTTCAATTTAATGTAAAAGCTATGTTTCCAGCATTAAACAGTGCTCTTGTGTTGAAAGCTACATTCTGTGTTTACTTTCATGTAAAAGCTACGTTTACACCATCATACTGGCCTCCTGTGATGAAATCCACATTATATGCTTATTTTCATGTAAAAGCTACGTTTACACCATCAAACAGGCCTCCCGTGATGAAAACTTCATTATATGCTTAGTTTCATGTAAAAGCTATGTTTCCAGCATTAAACAGTGCTCTTTGTTGAAAACTACATTCTGTTGTCACTTTCATGTAAAAGCCAGGTTTTGGTCTGTAAACTGACCTCCCGTGGAGAAATCCACATTATTTGCTTATTTCATGTAAAAGCTATGTTTCCAGCATTAAACAGTGCTCTTGTGTTGAAAACTACATTCTGTTGTCACTTTCATGTAAAAGCCAGCTTTTGGTCTGTAAACTGACCTCCCGTGGAGAAATCCACATTATTTGCTTAGTTTCATGTAAAAGCTATGTTTCCACCATTAAACAGTGCTCTTGTGTTGAAAACTACTTTCTGTGCTTACTTTCATGTAAAAGATACGTTTACACCATCAAACAGGCCTCCCTGATGAAAACTACATTCTGTGTTCACTTTAATGTAAAGGCAAGGTTTTCAGCATCAAACAGTGCCCTTGTGTTGAAAACTACATTCTGTGCTTACTTTCATGTAAAAGCTACGTTTCCAGCATCAAACAGGCCTTCCGTGGTGAAAACTACATTCTGTGCTTACTTTCATTTAAAAGATATGTTTCCAGCATTAAACAGTGCTCTTCTATTGAAAGCTACATTCTGTTTACTTTCATGTAAAAGCTACGTTTACACCATCAAACTGGCCTCCTTGATGATATCCACATTATATGCTTATTTTCATGTAAAAGCTACGTTTACACCATCAAACAGGCCTCCCTGATGAAAACTACATTCTGTGCTCAGTTTAATGTAAAGGAAAGGTTTTCAGCATCAAACAGTGCTCTTGTGTTGAAAACTACATTCTGTGCTTACTTTCATGTAAAAGCTACATTTCCAGCATCAAACAGGCCTCCCGTGATGAAATCCACTTTATATGCTTACTTTCAATTAAAAGCTACGTTTACACCATCAAACTGGCCTCCTGTATGATATCCACATTATATGCTTATTTTCATGTATGAGCTACGTTTACACCATCAAACAGGCCTCCCGTGATGAAAACTACATTCTGTTGTCAATTTCAAGGAAAAGCCAGGTTTTGGGCAGCAAACTGACCTCCCGTGATGAAATCCACTTTATATGCTTATTTTCATGTAAAAGCTACGTTTACACCATCAAACAGGCCTCCCGTGATGAAAACTTCATTCTGCTGTCACTTTCATGTAAAAGGAACGTTTGCAGCATTAAACAGGCCTCCCGTGATGAAAACTACATTCTGTGCTTACTTTCATGTAAAAGCTACGTTTACACTGTCAAACAGGCCTCCCGTGATGAAAACTACATTCTGTGTTCACTTTAATGTAAAAGCTACTTTTACACCATCAAACAGGCCTCCCTGATGAAAACTACATTCTGTGCTCAGTTTAATGTAAAGGCAAGGTTTTCAGCATCAAACAGTGCTCTTGTTTTGAAAACTACATTCTGTGCTTACTTTCATGTAAAAGCTACGTTTCCAGCATCAAACAGGCCTCCCGTGATGAAAACTACATTGTGTGTTCAATTTAATGTAAAAGCTATGTTTCCAGCATTAAACAGTGCTCTTGTGTTGAAAGCTACATTCTGTGTTTACTTTCATGTAAAAGCTACGTTTACACCATCATACTGGCCTCCTGTGATGAAATCCACATTATATGCTTATTTTCATGTAAAAGCAACGTTTACACCATCAAACAGGCCTCCCGTGATGAAAACCACATTATATGCTTAGTTTCATGTAAAAGCTATGTTTCCAGCATTAAACAGTGCTCTTGTGTTGAAAACTACATTCTGTACTTACTTTCATGTGAAAGCTACGTTTACACCATCAAACAGGCCTCGCGTGACGAAATCCACATTATATGCTTACTTTCAAGTAAAAGCTACGTTTACACCATCAAACAGGCCTCCCGTGATGAAAACTTCATTCTGCTGTCACTTTCATGTAAAAGCCAGGTTTTGGTCTGTAAACTAACCTCCCGTGGAGAAATCCACATTATTTGCTTAGTTTCATGTAAAAGCTATGTTTCCAGCATTAAACAGTGCTCTTGTGTTGAAAACTACATTCTGTACTTACTTTCATGTGAAAGCTACGTTTACACCATCAAACAGGCCTCGCGTGACGAAATCCACATTATATGCTTACTTTCAAGTAAAAGCTACGTTTACACCATCAAACAGGCCTCTCGTGATGAAAACTTCATTCTGCTGTCACTTTCATGTAAAACGAACGTTTCCAGCATTAAACAGGCCACCCGTGATGAAAACTACATTATATGCTTACTTTCATGTAAAAGCTACGTTTACACCTCAAACAGGCCTCCCGTGTTGAAAACTTCATTCTGCTGTCACTTTCATGTAAAAGGAACGTTTCCAGCATTAAACAGGCCTCCCATGATGAAAACTACATTATATGCTTACTTTCATGTAAAAGGAAAGTTTCCAGCATTAAACAGGCCTCCCGTGATGAAAACTATATTCTGTGTTCACTTTCATGTAAAAACAAGGTTTTGGTCTGTAAACTGAACTCCCGTGGAGAAATCCACATTATCTACTTAGTTTCATGTAAAAGCTACGTTTACAGCATTAAACAGGCCTCTCGTGTTGTAAATTACATTCTGTGTTCACTTTTGTGTAAAAGCTACGTTTACACCATCAAACAGGCCTTCCGTGATGAAAACTACATTCTGTGCTCAGTTTAATGTAAAGGCAAGGTTTTCAGCATCAAACAGTGCTCTTGTGTTGAAAACTACATTCTGTGCTTACTTTCATGTAAAAGCTACGTTTCCAGCATCAAACAGGCCTCCCTTGATGAAAACTACATTGTGTGTTCAATTTAATGTAAAAGCTATGTTTCCAGCATTAAACAGTGCTCTTGTGTTGAAAGCTACATTCTGTGTTTACTTTCATGTAAAAGCTACGTTTACACCATCATACTGGCCTCCTGTGATGAAATCCACATTATATGCTTATTTTCATGTAAAAGCTACGTTTACACCATCAAACAGGCCTCCCGTGATGAAAACTTCATTATATGCTTAGTTTCATGTAAAAGCTATGTTTCCAGCATTAAACAGTGCTCTTGTGTTGAAAACTACATTCTGTTGTCACTTTCATGTAAAAGCCAGGTTTTGGTCTGTAAACTGACCTCCCGTGGAGAAATCCACATTATTTGCTTAGTTTCATGTAAAAGCTATGTTTCCAGCATTAAACAGTGCTCTTGTGTTGAAAACTACATTCTGTTGTCACTTTCATGTAAAAGCCAGCTTTTGGTCTGTAAACTGACCTCCCGTGGAGAAATCCACATTATTTGCTTAGTTTCATGTAAAAGCTATGTTTCCACCATTAAACAGTGCTCTTGTGTTGAAAACTACTTTCTGTGCTTACTTTCATGTAAAAGATACGTTTACACCATCAAACAGGCCTCCCGTGATGAAAACTACATTCTGTGTTCACTTTAATGTAAAGGCAAGGTTTTCAGCATCAAACAGTGCCCTTGTGTTGAAAACTACATTCTGTGCTTACTTTCATGTAAAAGCTACGTTTCCAGCATCAAACAGGCCTTCCGTGGTGAAAACTACATTCTGTGCTTACTTTCATTTAAAAGATATGTTTCCAGCATTAAACAGTGCTCTTCTATTGAAAGCTACATTCTGTTTACTTTCATGTAAAAGCTACGTTTACACCATCAAACTGGCCTCCTGTGATGATATCCACATTATATGCTTATTTTCATGTAAAAGCTACGTTTACACCATCAAACAGGCCTCCCGTGATGAAAACTACATTCTGTGCTCAGTTTAATGTAAAGGAAAGGTTTTCAGCATCAAACAGTGCTCTTGTGTTGAAAACTACATTCTGTGCTTACTTTCATGTAAAAGCTACATTTCCAGCATCAAACAGGCCTCCCGTGATGAAATCCACTTTATATGCTTACTTTCAATTAAAAGCTACGTTTACACCATCAAACTGGCCTCCTGTGATGATATCCACATTATATGCTTATTTTCATGTATGAGCTACGTTTACACCATCAAACAGGCCTCCCGTGATGAAAACTACATTCTGTTGTCAATTTCAAGGAAAAGCCAGGTTTTGGGCAGCAAACTGACCTCCCGTGATGAAATCCACTTTATATGCTTATTTTCATGTAAAAGCTACGTTTACACCATCAAACAGGCCTCCCGTGATGAAAACTACATTATATGCTTAGTTTCATGTAAAAGGAACGTTTCCAGCATCAAGCAGGCCTCCCGTGTTGAAAACTACATTCTGTGCTTAGTTTAATGTAAAGGCAAGGTTTTCAGCATCAAACAGTGCTCTTGTGTTGAAAACTACATTCTGTGCTTACTTTCATGTAAAAGCTACGTTTCCAGCATCAAACAGGCCTTCCGTGATAAAAAACTACATTCTGTGCTTACTTTCATTTAAAAGATATGTTTCCAGCATTAAACAGTGCTCTTGTGTTGAAAGCTACATTCTGTGTTTACTTTCATGTAACAGCTACGTTTACACCATCAAACTGGCCTCCTGTGATGAAATCCACATTATATGCTTACTTTCATGTAAAAGGAACGTTTCCAGCATTAAACAGGCCTCCCGTGATGAAAAATTCATTCTGCAGTCACTTTCATGTAAAAGGAACGTTTCCAGCATTAAAAAGGCCTCCCGTGATGAAAACTACATTCTGTTGTAACTTTCATGTAAAAGCCAGGTTTTGGTCTGTAAACTGACCTCCCGTGGAGAAATCCACATTATCTGCTTAGTTTCATGTAAAAGCTATGTTTCCAGCATTAAACAGTGCTCTTGTGTTGAAAGCTACATTCTGTGTTTACTTTAATGTAAAAGCTACGTTTACAGCATTAAACAGGCCTCTAGTGTTGTAAACTACATTCTGTGTTCACTTTTGTGTAAAAGCTACATTTACACCATCAAACAGGCCTCCCGTGATGAAAACTACATTCTGTTGTCACTTTCATGTAAAAGCCAGGTTTTGGTCTGTAAACTGACCTCCCTTGGAGAAATCCACTTTATCTGCTTAGTTTCATGTAAAAGCTATGTTTCCAGCATTAAACAGGCCTCCCGTGATGAAAACTTCATTCTGCTGTCACTTTCATGTAAAAGCTACGTTTACACCATCAAACAGGCCTCCCGTGATGAAAACTACATTCTGTGCTCAGTTTAATGTAAAGGCAAGGTTTTCAGCATCAAACAGTGCTCTTGTGTTGAAAACTACATTCTGTGCTTACTTTCATGTAAAAGCTACGTTTCCAGCATCAAACAGGCCTTCCGTGATGAAAACTACATTCTGTGCTTACTTTCATTTAAAAGATATGTTTCCAGCATTAAACAGGCCTCCCGTGATGAAAACTTCATTGTGCTGTCACTTTCATGTAAAAGGAACGTTTCCAGCATTAAACAGGCCTCCCGTGATGAAAACTACATTCTGTTGTCACTTTCATGTAAAAGCCAGGTTTTGGTCTGTAAACTGACCTCCCGTGGAGAAATCCACATTATTTGCTTAGTTTCATGTAAAAGCTATGTTTCCAGCATTAAACAGTGCTCTTGTGTTGAAAACTACATTCTGTGCTTACTTTCATGTAAAAGCTACGTTTACACTATCAAACAGGACTCCCGTGATGAAAACTACATTCTGTGCTTAGTTTAATGTAAAGGCAAGGTTTTCAGCATCAAACAGTGCTCTTGTGTTGAAAACTACATTCTGTGCTTACTTTCATGTAAAAGCTACGTTTCCAGCATCAAACAGGCCTTCCGTGATGAAAACTACATTCTGTGCTTACTTTCATTTAAAAGATATGTTTCCAGCATTAAACAGTGCTCTTGTGTTGAAAGCTACATTCTGTGTTTACTTTCATGTAAAAGCTACGTTTACACCATCAAACTGGCCTCCTGTGATGAAATCCACATTATATGCTTACTTTCATGTAAAAGGAACGTTTCCAGCATTAAACAGGCCTCCCGTGATGAAAACTTCTTTCTGCTGTCACTTTCATGTAAAAGGAACGTTTCCAGCATTAAAAAGGCCTCCCGTGATGAAAACTACATTCTGTTGTAACTTTCATGTAAAAGCGAGGTTTTGGTCTGTAAACTGACCTCCCGTGGAGAAATCCACATTATCTGCTTAGTTTCATGTAAAAGCTATGTTTACAACATCAAACAGTGCTCTACTGTTGAAAACTACATTCTGTGCTTACTTTCATGTAAAAGCTACGTTTACACTATCAAACAGGCCTTCCGTGATGAAAACTTCATTCTGCTGTCACTTTCATGTAAAAGGAACATTTCCAGCATTAAACAGGCCTCCCGTGATGAAAACTTCATTCTGCTGTCACTTTCATGTAAAAGCTACGTTTACACTATCAAACAGGCCTCCCGTGATGTAAACTACATTCTGTGCTTACTTTCATGTAAAAGCTACGTTTACGCCATCAAAAAGCTTCCCCTGATGAAAACTTCATTCTGCTGTCACTTTCATGTAAAAGGAACGTTTCCAGCATTAATAAGGCCTCCCGTGATGAAAACTACATTCTGTTTTCACTTTCATGTAAAAGCTATGTTTCCAGCATTAAACAGTGCTCTTGTGTTGAAAGCTACATTCTGTGTTTACTTTAATGTAAAAGCTACGTTTACAGCATTAAACAGGCCTCCCGTGATGAAAACTACATTCTGTGTTCAATTTAATGTAAAAGCTATGTTTCCAGCATTAAACAGTGCTCTTGTGTTGAAAGCTACATTCTGTGTTTACTTTCATGTAAAAGCTACGTTTACACCATCAAACTGGCCTCCTGTGATGAAATCCACATTATATGCTTAGTTTCATGTAAAAGCTATGTTTCCAGCATTAAACAGTGCTCTAGTGTTGAAAAATACATTCTGTGCTTACTTTCATGTGAAAGCTACGTTTACACCATCAAACAGGCCTCCCGTGACGAAATCCACATTACATGCTTACTTTCAAGTAAAAGCTACGTTTACACCATCAAACAGGCCTCCCGTGATGAAAACTTCATTCTGCTGTCACTTTCATGTAAAAGGAACGTTTGCAGCATTAAACAGGCCTCCCGTGATGAAAACTACATTCTGTGCTTACTTTCATGTAAAAGCTACGTTTACACTGTCAAACAGGCCTCCCGTGATGAAAACTACATTCTGTGTTCACTTTAATGTAAAAGCTACTTTTACACCATCAAACAGGCCTCCCGTGATGAAAACTACATTCTGTGCTCAGTTTAATGTAAAGGCAAGGTTTTCAGCATCAAACAGTGCTCTTGTTTTGAAAACTACATTCTGTGCTTACTTTCATGTAAAAGCTACGTTTCCAGCATCAAACAGGCCTCCCGTGATGAAAACTACATTGTGTGTTCAATTTAATGTAAAAGCTATGTTTCCAGCATTAAACAGTGCTCTTGTGTTGAAAGCTACATTCTGTGTTTACTTTCATGTAAAAGCTACGTTTACACCATCATACTGGCCTCCTGTGATGAAATCCACATTATATGCTTATTTTCATGTAAAAGCAACGTTTACACCATCAAACAGGCCTCCCGTGATGAAAACCACATTATATGCTTAGTTTCATGTAAAAGCTATGTTTCCAGCATTAAACAGTGCTCTTGTGTTGAAAACTACATTCTGTACTTACTTTCATGTGAAAGCTACGTTTACACCATCAAACAGGCCTCGCGTGACGAAATCCACATTATATGCTTACTTTCAAGTAAAAGCTACATTTACACCATCAAACAGGCCTCCCGTGATGAAAACTTCATTCTGCTGTCACTTTCATGTAAAAGCCAGGTTTTGGTCTGTAAACTAACCTCCCGTGGAGAAATCCACATTATTTGCTTAGTTTCATGTAAAAGCTATGTTTCCAGCATTAAACAGTGCTCTTGTGTTGAAAACTACATTCTGTACTTACTTTCATGTGAAAGCTACGTTTACACCATCAAACAGGCCTCGCGTGACGAAATCCACATTATATGCTTACTTTCAAGTAAAAGCTACGTTTACACCATCAAACAGGCCTCTCGTGATGAAAACTTCATTCTGCTGTCACTTTCATGTAAAACGAACGTTTCCAGCATTAAACAGGCCACCCGTGATGAAAACTACATTATATGCTTACTTTCATGTAAAAGCTACGTTTACACCTCAAACAGGCCTCCCGTGATGAAAACTTCATTCTGCTGTCACTTTCATGTAAAAGGAACGTTTCCAGCATTAAACAGGCCTCCCATGATGAAAACTACATTATATGCTTACTTTCATGTAAAAGGAAAGTTTCCAGCATTAAACAGGCCTCCCGTGATGAAAACTATATTCTGTGTTCACTTTCATGTAAAAACAAGGTTTTGGTCTGTAAACTGAACTCCCGTGGAGAAATCCACATTATCTACTTAGTTTCATGTAAAAGCTACGTTTACAGCATTAAACAGGCCTCTCGTGTTGTAAATTACATTCTGTGTTCACTTTTGTGTAAAAGCTACGTTTACACCATCAAACAGGCCTTCCGTGATGAAAACTACATTCTGTGCTCAGTTTAATGTAAAGGCAAGGTTTTCAGCATCAAACAGTGCTCTTGTGTTGAAAACTACATTCTGTGCTTACTTTCATGTAAAAGCTACGTTTCCAGCATCAAACAGGCCTCCCTTGATGAAAACTACATTGTGTGTTCAATTTAATGTAAAAGCTATGTTTCCAGCATTAAACAGTGCTCTTGTGTTGAAAGCTACATTCTGTGTTTACTTTCATGTAAAAGCTACGTTTACACCATCATACTGGCCTCCTGTGATGAAATCCACATTATATGCTTATTTTCATGTAAAAGCTACGTTTACACCATCAAACAGGCCTCCCGTGATGAAAACTTCATTATATGCTTAGTTTCATGTAAAAGCTATGTTTCCAGCATTAAACAGTGCTCTTGTGTTGAAAACTACATTCTGTTGTCACTTTCATGTAAAAGCCAGGTTTTGGTCTGTAAACTGACCTCCCGTGGAGAAATCCACATTATTTGCTTAGTTTCATGTAAAAGCTATGTTTCCAGCATTAAACAGTGCTCTTGTGTTGAAAACTACATTCTGTTGTCACTTTCATGTAAAAGCCAGCTTTTGGTCTGTAAACTGACCTCCCGTGGAGAAATCCACATTATTTGCTTAGTTTCATGTAAAAGCTATGTTTCCACCATTAAACAGTGCTCTTGTGTTGAAAACTACTTTCTGTGCTTACTTTCATGTAAAAGATACGTTTACACCATCAAACAGGCCTCCCGTGATGAAAACTACATTCTGTGTTCACTTTAATGTAAAGGCAAGGTTTTCAGCATCAAACAGTGCCCTTGTGTTGAAAACTACATTCTGTGCTTACTTTCATGTAAAAGCTACGTTTCCAGCATCAAACAGGCCTTCCGTGGTGAAAACTACATTCTGTGCTTACTTTCATTTAAAAGATATGTTTCCAGCATTAAACAGTGCTCTTCTATTGAAAGCTACATTCTGTGTTTACTTTCATGTAAAAGCTACGTTTACACCATCAAACTGGCCTCCTGTTATGATATCCACATTATATGCTTATTTTCATGTAAAAGCTACGTTTACACCATCAAACAGGCCTCCCGTGATGAAAACTACATTCTGTGCTCAGTTTAATGTAAAGGAAAGGTTTTCAGCATCAAACAGTGCTCTTGTGTTGAAAACTACATTCTGTGCTTACTTTCATGTAAAAGCTACATTTCCAGCATCAAACAGGCCTCCCGTGATGAAAACTACATTGTGTGTTCAATTTAATGTAAAAGCTATGTTTCCAGCATTAAACAGTGCTCTTGTGTTGAAAGCTACATTCTGTGTTTACTTTCATGTAAAAGCTACGTTTACACCATCATACTGGCCTCCTGTGATGAAATCCACATTATATGCTTATTTTCATGTAAAAGCTACGTTTACACCATCAAACAGGCCTCCCGTGATGAAAACTTCATTATATGCTTAGTTTCATGTAAAAGCTATGTTTCCAGCATTAAACAGTGCTCTTGTGTTGAAAACTACATTCTGTTGTCACTTTCATGTAAAAGCCAGGTTTTGGTCTGTAAACTGACCTCCCGTGGAGAAATCCACATTATTTGCTTAGTTTCATGTAAAAGCTATGTTTCCAGCATTAAACAGTGCTCTTGTGTTGAAAACTACATTCTGTTGTCACTTTCATGTAAAAGCCAGCTTTTGGTCTGTAAACTGACCTCCTGTGGAGAAATCCACATTATCTGCTTAGTTTCATGTAAAAGCTATTTTTCCAGCTTTAAACAGTGTTCTTGTGTTTAAAACTACATTCTGTGCTTACTTTCATGTAAAAGCTACGTTTACACCATCAAACAGGCCTCCCGTGATGAAAACTACATTCTGTTTTCACTTTAATGTAAAAGCTATGTTTCCAGCATGAAACAGTGCTCTTGTGTTGAAAGCTACATTCTGTGTTTACTTTCATGTAAAAGCTACATTTACACCATCAAACAGGCCTCCCGTGATGAAAACTACATTATAAGATAAGATAAGATAAGATAAGATATTCCTTTATTAGTCCCACAGTGGGGAAATTTACACGTTACAGCAGCAATACAAATAAAATAAATTAGTATATACATAATAGAAAATAGAAGAAAAAAGTAAAGACAGAAAAAATGTGTCCATCATATCAATGATATAATTGTACATAAAGTCCTTATTGCACGTATGTCCGGTGAGTTTGTTGTGAATGTGTATGTGGTTTACTGGGAGCAGTGCTGGTTGTGGAGTCTAACAGCTGCAGGCAGGAAGGACCTTCTGTAACGCTCCTTCGTACACTTAGGGTGTAGCAGCCTGTCACTGAAGGAGCTCTCCAGAGCTCTGATGGTGTCTCTCATGGGGTGGGAGTCCTTCTCCATCATGGATGACAGCTTAGCCGTCATCCTCCTCTCTCCCACCACCTGCACTGAGTCCAGAGAGCATCCCAGGACAGAGCTGGCCCTTTTAATAATCTTATCCAGCCTCTTCCTGTCTGCAGCTGTGATGCTGCTGCCCCAGCAAACCACTCCATAAAATATGGCTGATGCCACCACGGTGTCATAAAAAGTTTTCAGGAGTGTCCCCTGCACTCCAAAAGACCTCAGTCTCCTGAGCAGGTACAGCCTGCTCTGGCCTTTTTATGGAGTGCAGAGGAGTTTGTTGTCCAGTCCAGTTTATTGTTCAGGTGAACACCCAGGTATTTATAAGATGTCACTATCTCAATGTCTGATCCCTGGATGTTCACCGGTGTTGGAGGGGGATGAGTTTGCCTGCGGAAATCCACCACCAGCTCTTTAGTTTTGCCCGCGTTGATCTGGAGGTGGTTCCGCAGGCACCAGTCCACGAAGTCCTGGGAAAGTTCTCTGTACTCCGCGTCGTCCCCATCAGTGATGAGGCCGACGATAGCAGAGTCATCAGAGAACTTCTGCAGGTGACAGGTTGGTGAGTTGTAAGTGAAGTCTGCAGTGTAGAGCGTGAAGAGGAACGGAGCCAGAACCGTTCCCTGCGGGGCCCCCACACTGCAGACCACCGTGTCTGAAATGAAGTCCTGTGTCCTCACAAACTGTGGGCGGTTTGTGAGGTAGTCCAGTATCCAGGATGTAAGATGTTGATCTACCCCTGCAGTCTCCAGTTTGTCCCCCAGAAGTGTCGGCTGGATGGTGTTGAAAGCACTGGAGAAATCAAAGAACATGATCCTCACAGTGCTGCCAGGTTTCTCCAGGTGAGACAGAGCTCGGTCCACAAGGAAGATGACGGCATCATCCACCCCAATGCCAGGTTGATAGGCAAACTGTAGTGGGTCCATGGATGGACTCACCACAGGGCGGAGATGTTGGAGGACCAGGCGCTCCAGGGCCTTCATCAGGTGCGATGTTAGTGCCACCGGCCTGAAGCTGCTGGGGTCCTTGGGGTGTGGGGTCTTGGGCACAGGTACCACGCAGGATGTCTTCCACAGTTGTGGTACCTTCCTCAGCTTCAGGCTCAGGTTGAATAGGTGTCCAAAAGTCCCACACAGCTGATCTGCGCAGGACTTCAGGAGCCTGGAGCTGATGCCATCTGGACCCGTAGCCTTCCTCACGTTCATCCTCTTGAACTGGTTCTTCACCTGAAGTGTTGTGAAGGACAAACTGGAGCAGGGGGGCTGTGTGTCAGAGGCAGAGGAGGGGGGGGGGGGGTAGAGTTGTGTAGTGGAGCAGAGGGGGGTTGTCTGTGTGACGGGTCTGCTGGAGCCATAGGTAGAGCTGTAGGTGTCGATGTCAGTGGGGGGGCTATTGTTGTGCTGAAGGTGGTGAAGGAGGAGGAGGAGGGGGGCACTGTCTTGAAGTGGGAGATGGAGGGGACTGCAGCAGGGTGGACTGGGCCGGGGGAGGGGCAGGTGACTCATTGAACCTGTTAAAGTAGTGGTTCAAATCATTCACCCACTTTAGGTCTCCCACAGCCTTGGAGTCTGGTTTCTTGTGGCCTGAGATGGTTTTTAGGCCTTTCCAGACTCCACTGATATTGTTCTGCTGCAGCTGTTCCTCCATCTTCCTCCTGTAGCTGTTCTTCCCCTCCCTGATTTTCCTCCTTAGCTCCCTCTGAACAGCCTTCAGCTCCTCCTTATTTCCTGATCTAAAGGCCCTCTTCTTCTCCTTAAGGAGGGCCTTTATATCAGGATTAATCCAGGGTTTGTTATTGGAAAAACACCTTACCGTCCTGGTTGGTAAGGTGTTTTCCACGCAGAAGTTTATGTAGTCCGTGATGCAGCCCGTCAGTCCGTCTATATCCTCCCCATGAGAGTCCCAGAGTTCCTCCCACACTGTTGTGTTGAAACAGTCCTGCAGAGCTTCCTCAGCTTCCTTGGACCATGTCCTCACTGTGCGGGAGACGGCTGGTTCTCTGTGTACCAGGGGTCTGTACACAGGCTGGAGATGAACCAGGTTGTGGTCTGATCTTCCCAGGGGGGAGGGGGGATGATGTGTATGCCTCCTTGCAGTTGGCATACAATAAGTCCAGGATTTTATTGTCTCGTGTGCAGCATGACACATACTGGGTAAAAGTTGGTAGAGTGGAGGACAGAGAGACATGATTAAAGTCTCCAGAGACCAGGAGGAGGGCCTGAGGGTGCTGTGTCTGCAGCCTGCTAGTGACTGAATAGAGGACATCACAAGCTGTGTCACCGTTAGCAGAGGGGGGAACATACACAGCCATCATAATAACATGTGTAAATTCCCTCGGTAAATAATACGGCCTCATACTAAGAGCGAGCAGCTCGATGTCCCTGCTGCAGTGTTGGTCTTTAACAGTGATGTGACCAGGGTTACACCATCTATCATTCACAAACACCGCCAGACCTCCTCCTTTCCTCTTACCGCTGTCTCTCGTCCTGTCCGCCCGCACCAACTTAAACCCGTCCAGCTCCGTCACCGCGTCCGTGGTCGCCGCCGTTAGCCACGTCTCGGTGAAAACCATCATACTGCACTCCCGATATTCCCTCTGATGTCGAGTCAGCGCCGCCAGCTCGTCCATCTTGTTGGGGAGAGATCTCACATTCCCCATCAAAACAGACGGGAGGACTGGTTTGTATTTCATCCTCATATGCTTACTTTCATGTAAAAGGAACGTTTACACTATCAAACAGGCCTCCCGTGATGAAAACTACATTCTGCTTTCACTTTCATGTAAAAGCCAGGTTTTGGTCTGTAAACTGACCTCCCGTGGAGAAATCCACATTATCTGCTTAGTTTCATGTAAAAGCTATGTTTCCAGCATTAAACAGTGCTCTAGTGTCGAAAACTACATTCTGTGCTTACTTTCATGTAAAAGCTACGTTTACACCATCAAACAGGCCTCCCTGATGAAAACTACATTCTGTGTTCAATTTAATGTAAAAGCTATGTTTCCAGCATGAAACAGTACTCTAGTGTTGAAAACTACATTCTGTGCTTACTTTCATGTAAAAGCTACGTTTACACCATAAAACAGGCCTCCCCTGATGAAAACTTCATTCTGCTGTCACTTTCATGTAAAAGGAACGTTTCCAGCATTAATCAGGCCTCCCGTGATGAAAACTACATTCTGTGTTCACTTTAATGTAAAAGCTATGTTTCCAGCATTAAACAGTGCTCTTGTGTTGAAAGCTACATTCTGTGTTTACTTTCATGTAAAAGCTACGTTTACACCATCAAACTGGCCTCCTGTGATGAAATCCACATTATATGCTTATTTTCATGTAAAAGCTACGTTTACACCATCAAACAGGGCTTCCGTGATGAAAACTACACTCTGTTGTCACTTTCATGTAAAAGCCAGGTTTTGGGCAGTAAACTGAACTCCTGTTATGAAATCCACATGATCTACTTAGTTTCATGTAAAAGCTATTTTTCCAGCATTAAACAGTGCTCTAGTGTTGAAAACTACACTCTGTGCTTACTTTCAAGTAAAAGCTACGTTTCCAGAATTAAACAGCCCTCCCGTGATGAAAACTATATTCTGTGTTCACTTTCATGTAAAAACAAGGTTTTGGTCTGTAAACTGAACTCCCGTGGAGAAATCCACATTATCTACTTAGTTTCATGTAAAAGCTACGTTTACAGCATTAAACAGGCCTCTCGTGTTGTAAATTACATTCTGTGTTCACTTTTGTGTAAAAGCTACGTTTACACCATCAAACAGGCCTTCCGTGATGAAAACTACATTCTGTGCTCAGTTTAATGTAAAGGCAAGGTTTTCAGCATCAAACAGTACTCTTGTGTTGAAAACTACATTCTGTGCTTACTTTCATGTAAAAGCTACGTTTCCAGCATCAAACAGGCCTCCCTTGATGAAAACTACATTGTGTGTTCAATTTAATGTAAAAGCTATGTTTCCAGCATTAAACAATGCTCTTGTATTGAAAGCTACATTCTGTGTTTACTTTCATGTAAAAGCTACGTTTACACCATCATACTGGCCTCCTGTGATGAAATCCACATTATATGCTTATTTTCATGTAAAAGCTACGTTTACACCATCAAACAGGCCTCCCGTGATGAAAACTTCATTATATGCTTAGTTTCATGTAAAAGCTATGTTTCCAGCATTAAACAGTGCTCTTGTGTTGAAAACTACATTCTGTTGTCACTTTCATGTAAAAGCCAGGTTTTGGTCTGTAAACTGACCTCCCGTGGAGAAATCCACATTATTTGCTTAGTTTCATGTAAAAGCTATGTTTCCAGCATTAAACAGTGCTCTTGTGTTGAAAACTACATTCTGTTGTCACTTTCATGTAAAAGCCAGCTTTTGGTCTGTAAACTGACCTCCCGTGGAGAAATCCACATTATTTGCTTAGTTTCATGTAAAAGCTATGTTTCCACCATTAAACAGTGCTCTTGTGTTGAAAACTACTTTCTGTGCTTACTTTCATGTAAAAGATACGTTTACACCATCAAACAGGCCTCCCGTGATGAAAACTACATTCTGTGTTCACTTTAATGTAAAGGCAAGGTTTTCAGCATCAAACAGTGCCCTTGTGTTGAAAACTACATTCTGTGCTTACTTTCATGTAAAAGCTACGTTTCCAGCATCAAACAGGCCTTCCGTGGTGAAAACTACATTCTGTGCTTACTTTCATTTAAAAGATATGTTTCCAGCATTAAACAGTGCTCTTCTATTGAAAGCTACATTCTGTGTTTACTTTCATGTAAAAGCTACGTTTACACCATCAAACTGGCCTCCTGTGATGATATCCACATTATATGCTTATTTTCATGTAAAAGCTACGTTTACACCATCAAACAGGCCTCCCGTGATGAAAACTACATTCTGTGCTCAGTTTAATGTAAAGGAAAGGTTTTCAGCATCAAACAGTGCTCTTGTGTTGAAAACTACATTCTGTGCTTACTTTCATGTAAAAGCTACATTTCCAGCATCAAACAGGCCTCCCGTGATGAAAACTACATTGTGTGTTCAATTTAATGTAAAAGCTATGTTTCCAGCATTAAACAGTGCTCTTGTGTTGAAAGCTACATTCTGTGTTTACTTTCATGTAAAAGCTACGTTTACACCATCATACTGGCCTCCTGTGATGAAATCCACATTATATGCTTATTTTCATGTAAAAGCTACGTTTACACCATCAAACAGGCCTCCCGTGATGAAAACTACATTATATGCTTAGTTTCATGTAAAAGCTATGTTTCCAGCATTAAACAGTGCTCTTGTGTTGAAAACTACATTCTGTTGTCACTTTCATGTAAAAGCCAGGTTTTGGTCTGTAAACTGACCTCCCGTGGAGAAATCCACATTATTTGCTTAGTTTCATGTAAAAGCTATGTTTCCAGCATTAAACAGTGCTCTTGTGTTGAAAACTACATTCTGTTGTCACTTTCATGTAAAAGCCAGCTTTTGGTCTGTAAACTGACCTCCTGTGGAGAAATCCACATTATCTGCTTAGTTTCATGTAAAAGCTATTTTTCCAGCTTTAAACAGTGTTCTTGTGTTTAAAACTACATTCTGTGCTTACTTTCATGTAAAAGCTACGTTTACACCATCAAACAGGCCTCCCGTGATGAAAACTACATTCTGTTTTCACTTTAATGTAAAAGCTATGTTTCCAGCATGAAACAGTGCTCTTGTGTTGAAAGCTACATTCTGTGTTTACTTTCATGTAAAAGCTACATTTACACCATCAAACTGGCCTCCTGTGATGAAATCCACATTATATGCTTATTTTCATGTAAAAGCTACGTTTACACCATCAAACAGGCCTCCCGTGATGAAAACTACATTATATGCTTACTTTCATGTAAAAGGAACGTTTACACTATCAAACAGGCCTCCCGTGATGAAAACTACATTCTGCTTTCACTTTCATGTAAAAGCCAGGTTTTGGTCTGTAAACTGACCTCCCGTGGAGAAATCCACATTATCTGCTTAGTTTCATGTAAAAGCTATGTTTCCAGCATTAAACAGTGCTCTAGTGTCGAAAACTACATTCTGTGCTTACTTTCATGTAAAAGCTACGTTTACACCATCAAACAGGCCTCCCGTGATGAAAACTACATTCTGCTGTCACTTTCATGTAAAAGCCAAAAGGGAGAATAAAACTCCTTTCTTTAAAAGCAACGTTTCCAGCATTAATCAGGCCTCCCGTGATGAAAACTACATTCTGTGTTCACTTTAATGTAAAAGCTATGTTTGCAGCATTAAACAGTGCTCTTGTGTTGAAAGCTACATTCTGTGTTTACTTTCATGTAAAAGCTACGTTTACACCATCAAACTGGCCTCCTGTGGTGAAATCCACATTATATGCTTATTTTCATGTAAAAGCTACGTTTACACCATCAAACAGGGCTTCCGTGATGAAAACTACACTCTGTTGTCACTTTCATGTAAAAGCCAGGTTTTGGGCAGTAAACTGAACTCCTGTTATGAAATCCACATGATCTACTTAGTTTCATGTAAAAGCTATTTTTCCAGCATTAAACAGTGCTCTAGTGTTGAAAACTACACTCTGTGCTTACTTTCAAGTAAAAGCTACGTTTCCAGAATTAAACAGCCCTCCCGTGATGAAAACTACATTCTGTTGTCACTTTCATGTAAAAGCCAGGTTTTGGTCTGTAAACTGACCTCCCTTGGAGAAATCCACATTATCTGCTTAGTTTCATGTAAAAGCTATGTTTCCAGCATTAAACAGTGCTCTAGTGTCGAAAACTACATTCTGTGCTTACTTTCATGTAAAAGCTACGTTTACACCATCAAACAGGCCTCCCGTGATGAAAACTACATTCTGTGTTCAATTTAATGTAAAAGCTATGTTTCCAACATGAAACAGTGCTCTTGTGTTGAAAGCTACATTCTGTGTTTACTTTCATGTAAAAGCCAGGTTTTGGGCAGCAAACTGACCTCCCGTGATGAAATCCACATTATCTGCTTAGTTTCATGTAAAAGCCATGTTTCCAGCATGAAACAGTACTCTAGTGTTGAAAACTACATTCTGTGCTTACTTTCATGTAAAAGCTACGTTTCCACCATAAAACAGGCCTCCCCTGATGAAAACTTCATTCTGCTGTCACTTTCATGTAAAAGGAACGTTTCCAGCATTAATCAGGACTCCCGTGATGAAAACTACATTCTGTGTTCACTTTAATGTAAAAGCTATGTTTCCAGCATTAAACAGTGCTCTTGTGTTGAAAGCTGCATTCTGTGTTTACTTTCATGTAAAAGCTACGTTTACACCATCAAACTGGCCTCCTGTGATGAAATCCACATTATATGCTTATTTTCATGTAAAAGCTACGTTTACACCATCAAACAGGGCTTCCGTGATGAAAACTACACTCTGTTGTCACTTTCATGTAAAAGCCAGCTTTTGGGCTGTAAACTGAACTCCTGTTATGAAATCCACATGATCTACTTAGTTTCATGTAAAAGCTATTTTTCCAGCATTAAACAGTGCTCTAGTGTTGAAAACTACACTCTGTGCTTACTTTCAAGTAAAAGCTACGTTTCCAGCATTAAACAGTGCTCCCGTGATGAAAACTACATTCTGTTGTCACTTTCATGTAAAAGCCAGGTTTTGGTCTGTAAACTGACCTCCCGTGGAGAAATCCACATTATCTGCTTAGTTTCATGTAAAAGCTATGTTTCCAGCATTAAACAGTGCTCTAGTGTTGAAAACTACATTCTGTGTTTACTTTCATGTAAAAGCTACGTTTACAGCATTAAACTGGCCTCTGGTGTTGAAAACTACATTCTGTGCTTACTTTCATGTAAAAGCTACGTTTACACCATCAAACAGGGGTCCAGTAATGAAAACTCACTTTCTTTTAAAAGCAACGTTTCCAGCATTAAACATGCCTCCCGTGATGAAAACTACATTCTGTGTTCACTTTAATGTAAAAGCTATGTTTCCAGCATTAAGCAGTGCTCTTGTGTTGAAAACTACATTCTGTGTTTACTTTCATGTAAAAGCTACGTTTACACCATCAAACTGGCCTCCTGTGATTAAATCCACATTATATGCTTATTTTCATGTAAAAGCTACGTTTACACCATCAAACAGGGCTCCAGTGATGAAAACTACACTCTGTGCTTACTTTCATGTAAAAGCCAGGTTTTGGTCTGTAAACTGACCTCCCGTGGAGAAATCCACATTATCTGCTTAGTTTCATGTAAAAGCTATGTTTCCAGCATTAAACAGTGTTCTAGTGTTGAAAACTGCACTATGTGCTTAGTTTCATGTAAAAGCCTGGTTTTGGTCTGTAAACTGACCTCCTGTGATGAAATCCACATGATCTACTTAGTTTCATGTAAAAGCTATGTTTCCAGCATTAAACAGTGCTCTAGTGTTGAAAACTACATTCTGTGCTTATTTTCATGTGAAAGCTACGTTTACACCATCAAACAGTCCTCCCGTGATGAAAACTACACGCTGTGTTCACTTTAATGTAAAAGCTATGTTTCCAACATTAACAGTGCTCTTGTGTTGAAAACTACAATCTGTGCTTACTTTCATGTAAAAGTAACGTTTCCAGCATTAAGCAGGCCTCCCGTGATGAAAACTACATTCTGTGTTCACTTTAATGTAAAAGCTACGTTTAAAGCGTTAAACAGGCCTCTAGTATTGTAAACTACATGCTGTGCTAACTTTAATGTAAAATTCAGGTTTTGGGCAGTAAACTGACTTGCCGTTATGAAATCCATATTATGTGCTTACTTTCATGTAAAAGCAAGGTTTTGGCCCGTGATGAAATCCGCATGATCTGCTTAGTTTCATGTAAACGCTACGTTCAAAGCGTTAAACAGGCCTCTAGTGTTGTAAACTACATTCTTTGCTAACTTTAATGTAAAATTCAGGTTTTGGTCCCTAAACTGACCTCCCGTGATGAAATCCACATTATCTGCTTAGTTTCATGTAAAGGCTATGTTTCCAGCATTATACAGTGCTCTTGTGTTGAAAACTACATTCTGTGTTTACTTTCATGTAAAAGCTACGTTTACAGCATTAAACAGGCCTCTTGTGTTATAAACTACATTCTGTGCTCACATTAATGTAAAATCCAGGTTGTGGGCAGTGAACTGGCCTCCTGTGATGAAATCGACATTATATGCTTACTTCCATGTAAAAGCTACGTTTACACCATCAAACAGGCCTCCCGTGATGAAAACTACATTCTGTGCTCAGTTTATTGTAAAGGCAAGGTTTTCAGCATCAAACAGTGCTCTTGTGTTAAAAACTACATTCTGTGTTTACTTTCATGAAAAAGCTACGTTTACAGCATTAAACAGGCCTCCCGTGATGAAAACTACATTATATGCTTACTTTCATGTAAAAGGAACGTTTCCAGCATTAAACAGGCCTCCTGTGATGAAAACTACATTCTGTTGTCACTTTCATGTAAAAGCCAGGTTTTGGGCAGTAAACTGTCCTCCCGTGATGAAATCCACATTATCTGCTTACTTTCATGTAAAAGCTACGTTTACACCATCAAACAGGCCTCCTGTGATGAAAACTACATTCTGTGCTCAGGTTAATGTAAAGGTGAGGTTTTCAGCATCAAACAGCGCTCTTGTGTTGAAAACTACATTCTGTGTTTACTTTCATGTAAAAGCTAAGTTTACAGCATTAAACTGGCATCCCGTGATGAAAACTACATTCTGTTGTCACTTTCATGTAAAAGCCAGGTTTTGGGCAGTAAACTGACCTCCCGTGATGAAATCCACATTATTTGCTTACTTTCATGTAAAAGCTATGTTTCCAGCATTAAACAGTGCTCTAGTGATGAAAACTACATTCTGTGCTTACTTTCATGTGAAAGCTACGTTTACACCATCAAACAGGCCTCCCGTGATGAAAACTACATTCTGTGCTCAGGTTAATGTAAAGGTAAGGTTTTCAGCATCAAACAGCGCTCTTGTGTTGAAAACTACATTCATTGTTTACTTTCATGTAAAAGCTACGTTTACAGCATTAAACTGGCCTCTGGTGTTGAAAACTACATTCTGTGCTTACTTTCATGTAAAAGCTACGTTTACAGCATTAAACTGGCCTCCCGTGATGAAAACTACATTCTGTTGTCACTTTCATGTAAAAGCTACTTTTCCAGCATCAAACTGACCTGCCATTATGAAATCCACATTATGTGCTTACTTTCATGTAAAATCAAGGTTTTGGTCTCTAAACTGACCTCCCGTGATGAAATGCACATGATCTGCTTAGTTTCATGTAAAAGCCACGTTTACAGCATTAAACAGGCCTCCCGTGATGAAAACTACATTCTGTTGTCACTTTCATGTAAAAGCCAGGTTTTTGTCTGTAAACTGACCTCCTGTGATGAAATCCACATGATCTACTTAGTTTCATGTAAAAGCTATGTGTCCAGCATTAAACAGTCCTCTTGTGTTGAAAACTACATTCTGTGTTTACTTTCATGTAAAAGCTACGTTTACAGCATTAAACAGGCCTCTGGTGTTGAAAACTACATTCTGTGCTTACTTTCAAGTAAAAGCTACGTTTACACCATCAAACAGGCCTCCCGTGATGAAAACTTCATTCTGCTGTCACTTTCATGTAAAAGGAACGTTTCCAACATTAAACAGGCCTCCCGTGATGAAAATGACATTCTGTGTTCACTTTCATGTAAAACACAGGTTTTGGTCTGTAAACTGACCTCCCATGGAGAAATCCACATTATCTGCTTAGTTTCATGTAAAAGCTATGTTTCCAGCATTAAACAGTGCTCTAGTGTTGAAAACTACATTCTGTGCTTAATTTCATGTAAAAGCTACGTTTACACTATCAAACAGGCCAAGTAAGCATATAATGTGGATTTCATCACAGGAGGCCAGTTCACTGCCCACAACCTGGATTTTGCATTAAAGTGAGCACAGAATGTAGTTTACAACACTAGAGGCCTGTTTAATGCTGTAAACGTAGCTTTTACATGAAAGTAAGCACAGGGTGTAGTTTTCAAAACAAGAGCACGGTTTAATGCTGGAAACATAGCTTTTACATTAAAGTGAACACAGAATGTAGTTTTCATCACGGGAGGCCTGCTTAATTCTGGAAACGTTGCTTTTACATGAAAGTAAGCATATAATGTGGATTTCATCACAGGAAGCCACTTTGATGGTGTAAACGTGGCTTTTACATAAAAGTAAGCACAGAATGTAGTTTTCAACACTAGAGCCCTGTTTAATGCTGGAAACATAGCTTTTACGTGAAATTAAGCAGATAATGTGGATTTCATCACAGGAGGCCAGTTTGATGGTGAAAACGTAGCTTTTACATGAAAGTAAGCTCAGAATGTAGTTTTCAACACAAGAGCACTGTTTAATGCTGGATACATAGCTTTTACATGAAACTAAGCAGATAATATGGATTTCATAACGTCAGGTCAGTTTACTGCCCAAAACCTGGATTTTACATTAAAGTGAGCACAGAATGTAGTTTACAACACTAGAGGCCTGTTTAATGCTTTAAACGTAGCTTTTACATGAAAATAAGCACAGAATATAGTTTTCAACACAAGAGCACTGTTTAATGCTGGCAACATAGCTTTTACATTAAAGTGAACACAGAATGTAGTTTTCAACACTAGAGCACTGTTTAATGCTTGAAACATATCTTTTACATGAAACTAAGCAGATATTGTGGATTTCTCCATGGGAGGTCAGTTTACAGACCAAAACCTGGCATTTATATGAAAGTGAGCACAGAATGTAGTTTTCATCACGGGAGGCCTGTTTGATGGAGTAAACGTAGCTTTTACATGAATGTAAGCACAGAATGTAGTTTTCAACACCAGAGGCCTGTATAATGCTGTAATCGTAGCTTTTACATGAAAGTGACAACAGAATGTAATTTTCATCACGGGAGGCCTGTTTGATGGTGTAAACGTAGCTTTTACATGAAAGTAAACACAGAATGTATTTTAACACAAGAGCACTGTTTAATGCTGGAAACATAGCTTTTACATTAAAGTGAGCACAGAATGTAGTTTTCATCACGGGAGGCCAGTTTGATGGTGTAAATGTAGCTTTTACATGAAAGTAAGCACAGAATGTAGTTTTCAACACTAGAGCACTGTTTAATGCTGAAAACCTTGCCTTTACATTAAACTGAGCACAGAATGTAGTTTTCATCACAGGAGGCCTGTTTGATTGTTTTTCCCCCTCTTTTCATTAAAGTACACAGAATGTAGTTTTCATCCGCGAAATCCCTTTTTTTTTTTTTTCTTTTTCCTTTTTTTCCCCTTTCGTTTTTAATCTCTTTTCTCCGCCTTTTATTTACCTAGCTTTTACATGAAACTAAAAAAAGTCACAGTCAGTTAAAAAAACCGACAAAGACACAAATAGTCAACACAAACACAAATCTGGAAACACAGCTTTACATAAACAAGCAAATGGGTTTCATCACGGACAGTTACTCCCAAAACCTGGCACAAAAGGCAACAGATGAGTTCATCACGACCTGTTATGAAACGACTTTCACCAAACAAAATATTTCATCACAAGCCAGTTCACCCCACAACCTGGATACTAAAGTGAACACAGAATAGTTCATCACGGAGGCCTGTTTAATGCTGAAACGCACAAAGCACAGAATGTAGTTTTCATCACGGGAGGCCTGTTTATGGTGAAACGAGCTTACCTAAAGTAAGCAAAATGGGTTTCATCACAGGAGGCCAGTTTATGGTGAAACAACTACATAAAACACAGAATGTAGTCTCAACACAGAGCCCTGTAATCTGAAACAACACAAACAAGAAAATGATTTCATCACGGAGTCAGTACAACCAAAACCTGGCTTCACATAAATAAGCACAGAATGTAGTTCAACACTAAGCACTGTAATCTGAAACAAGCCACATAAACCAACAAAATTCATCGAGCAGTACAACCAAAACCTCACAGAAAGACAACAGAATGAGTTCATCACGGCCTGTTATGGTGAAAACACAAACAAAATGTGGATCACCAAAAAAAAAAAAAAATCACCTTAAGTCCCACAGTGGGAAATCAAACCCTTACCAACTAACATCAGACCAAACACACAACATCAAATGGAGAATGCAGAGGATGGGGCTGCCCAGACAAGCGCCCCGAGCAGTGGGGGGGTGCCCCAGGGGCACCTCGGCGTGCCCAAGAGGAAACTGGCACCCTCCACACCACACACCAGCCATCGGGACTGAACCGGTGACCCCCGGTCCAACCAACTCCCACAGACTAGCACTCCCCCCCACCCTGGAACGAACCCGGGCACCGCGAAGGCAGCGAGGCAACCACAACCACCACGCAAGAGGCCAGCACTGCCCAAACCAACAAAAGACACAGAATGAGTACAACACAAGGCCTGAATCTAAACCACAAAAAAGCACAAATGAGTTCAACACAAGAGCACTGAACGGAACACACAAAAAACACAGAAGAGTCACACTTTATGGTGAAATGACACATAAAAGCAAAATGTATTTCACACAAGGCCAGTCCACTGCCCCAACCGACAAAAGGAGCAAAATTAGTTACATAAAGGACAACAGAATGAGTTTCAACAAGAGGCCAGTTCACTGCCCACAACCTGATTTTACATTAAAGTGAGCACAGAATGAGTTTACAACACAGAGGCCTGTAACTGAAACGGCTTACTAAAAAACAAATGAGTTTCAACACAAGAGCCTGTATGCTGAAAACCTTGCCTACATTAAAACAAAATGAGTTTCGTCAGAGGCCTGTTTGATGGTGTAAACGTAGCTTTCACATGAAAGTAAGCACAGAATGTAGTTTTCAACACTAGAGCACTGTTTAATGCTGGAAACATAGCTTTTACATGAAACTAAGCAGATAATGTGGATTTCATCACGCGAGGTCAGTTTACAGACCAAAACCTGGCTGTTACGGCTTGGGCCGTGTGTGTGTGGCATGATCCTGCCCTGTGTTTGTGTGTGTGTGTGTGTCTCTCTCTCTCTCTCTCTCTCTCTCTCTCTCTCTCTCTGCAGCTGCCCTTCCCCCTTACCTGCACCGGTGAGCTGAGTTCCAATCAGGCTGAGGCATAAGAGGCTGCAGAGGAGGAGATGCTGTCTCTCACTCCCTGGCTGTGTGCCTGCTGTCGCTGGTGTTTTGCGTGTGTCGACTGTGACCTGAATTGTGCTCCGTAAAGCTGGAGGTGTTTTTCGTTGGCTGACGTTGTTGTCCTTAGTTTAGCTGACCAGCTGTTAGATTACTGTAACGTAATTCTTTGTGTTTTGTAGAAGAGCTTCTTTTTGTTAGGTGAATAAACCTTTCGTTTTCCCTCACCTCAACCTCCATTTCCTTATTCCCGTAGTTCTGATACGGTTTATATTTTATTGTTACTTCCCTCTCCCTAGACTTAAGTGGGAACGTAACACTGGCTTTTACATGAAAGTGACAACAGAATGTAGTTTTCATCACGGGAGGCCTGTTTGATGGTGTAAACGTAGCTTTTACATGAAAGTAAGCACAGAATGTATTTTTCAACACAAGAGCACTGCTTAATGCTGGAAACATAGCTTTTACATTAAAGTGAACACAGAATGTAGTTTTCATCACGGGAGGCATGTTTAATGCTGGAAACGTTGCTTTTAAATGAAAGTGAGTTTTCATTACTGGACCCCTGTTTGATGGTGTAAACGTAGCTTTTACATGAAAATAAGCATATAGTGTGGATTTCATCAGGGGAGGCCAGTTTACTTCCCAAAACCTGGCTTTTACATGAAAGTAACAAAAGAATGTAGTTTCCATCACAAGAAGCCTGTTTGATGCTGAAAATCTTGCCTTTACATTAAAGTGGGCACAGAATGGAGTTTTCATCACAGGAGGCCTGTTTGATGGTGTAAACGTAGCTTTTACATGAAAATGAGCATATATGTGGATTTCATCACAAGAGGCCAGTTTACTGCCCAAAACCTGGCTTTTACATGAAAGTGACAACAGAATGTAGTTTCCATCACAAGAAGCCTGTTTGATGCTGAAAACCTTGCCTTTACATTAACCCTCCCGCTTACTAGGGCCTATACTCTGTGTGCGTGGGGTCGCTGGGTCCCCTTCCAACAGAATCTATAGGAATCATACAGAAAGGGGACCCCTACGAACAAGGTAAACCTCACAGAGTCCGACCGGATTGTGAGCGTGTGTATAATGGAAATGAGATGTGCAGACAACGTAAGCGTTAGGACCCCGCATGCGCACACGGTGCCACAGAGAGACAGATGGAAAGTCCCTAACTCCCCATAGAAAGTCCCCTAGCGGAAAGTCCCGTGTGAAATGTTTCCGTTACTAGTGGGCTGCGCATGCGCACACGGTGCCACGGAGAGACAGATGGAAAGTCCCGTTACACTGCGGAAGTGTGAAATGTTGCAACACGGAGAGACAGATGGAAAGTCCCGTTACACTGCGGAAGTGTGAAATGTTGCAACACGGAGAGACAGATGGAAAGTCCCGTTACACTGCGGAACCGTGAAATGTTGGGTATGGGAGCTAAGGGCATTGGGCACGCAGGACAGCGTTCTTCCCCTTGCTTCCATGCACATGTAAGCATAACGCATAACCTCGCCCTAACCCGCGCACAGTCCCTACTACTACTACTTCTACTACTACTACTACTACTACAGGCGATCCGCGTCAACAACTCATTCGGGGGTCCAAGTGACCCCTATGAAGAGATCCTGTCACCATCCACGGAGAGATCTCATTCGGGGGGTCCAAGTGACCCCTACGCGGTGAAGTCTCATTCGGGGGGTCCAAGTGACCCCTACGCGGTGAAGTCTCATTAGGGGGGTCCAAGTGACCCCTACCCGGGAACTGCGTAAGAATCATACAAAGAAGGGGACCGAGGGCGCCGCCTCGTGGGCAAATGTAAACAGCTTGAATGAAAGGGAGGGGTTCAGCGAGCCGAGGCCCAAAGAGTGCGGCGCGAACGAGCTGGGGGGGTGGATTTAAAACACCCCCCCGTTACACACTATCCCACATGAGGAAAGCCCCCAGGAAAGTCCCTAAGTCCCTAGCATGAGGAAAGTCCCTAGGCCATATGATGAGGAAAGTCCCTGGCATGAGTCCACATGAGGAAAGTCCCTAAGTCCCTAGCATGAGGAAAGTCCCTAGCATGAGGCCACATGAGGAAAGTCCCTAGGCCATATGATGAGGAAAGTCCCTAGCATGAGGCCACATGAGGAAAGTCCCTAAGTCCTTGCATGAGGAAAGTCCCTAGGCCATATGATGAGGAAAGTCCCTAGCATGAGGCCACATGAGGAGGAAAGTCCCTGGCTTTTCTTTGTGAATTTCTCCACTGTGGGACCAATAAAGGAATATCTTATCTTATCTTTTCCCTTTACCAACAGATTTATCGCTCGGTGGCGCCTGGGGTCACCGAGAGCCCAGGCAAGCAATCATAGAATCAAGGGAGAGCGCGCTAAGTGAGCCTCTCGCTATACCGCAGCCTACAATTAGGTGCGTAGGGGTCACTCCCCCCATTTTTTTTTCTGGTCAATCCAGGCCTCCACGAGATTGTACCTACAATTACGAGCGATGAGGAAAGTCCTAGGGGTCACCAGGAAAGTCCCCAGCGTTTTCCTTTACCAACAAAGGTACGCGTCAGAGTCGGGTAGGGTGAGTGGACAATGTGCTCGCAGGACAGCGCGAGGGTTAATCGTATGGAACATATCCTTATCATAATGTTGTGCCTCTGCACAGGCAAGTCCTCACCCTTAGCTTGAGCGGCATGGTGACAACGTTGTGCGTGGCAACTGGCTTCCAAGCAGGCGAGTCCTTAAGCTGAGCTCAGCAGCATGCTGACAGTGCTGTGCGCAATGGCATTTCTCCTCTAAAAGCACACATATACGCGTTTTTCCACAAGAAATAGCCAAATATTGATTTTTGTCAGATCCGTGTCATTTCGTCACAGAAACACATCAATATCACTGAAAACATGCAAAACGGGATTATTGTGACAGAAAACATAGTTCTCATAGTTTTCACATGAAAATGTATCTCTTAGCCTGAAATCTTCATTCCGCACTGAATTTCATGTGAGAGCTTTGTTTTAGCCACTAAACTAGCTAAAACTGCATTTCTCATCCTAAAGCATGCAGAAACGCGTTTGTCCACAAGAAAAACTCGAAAGCTGTTTTCTGTGAAAAATATGCCATTTCTTCACAGAAACACATCAGTATCACTGGAAACCGTGCAATACACGATGAATATGACAGAAAACATAGTTTTATAAAAAAAATTCATATGAAAACGTTTTCCAAGCATGAAATCTTGGTCCTGATCAATGTCATGTAAAACCGTGGTTTTCACCACTAGACGCGCTAACACTTCATTTCTCATCCAAGAGCACACAGAAAAGCGTTTTCCACAAGAAAACACTCAAAAGTTCATTTCTGTTAAAAACATGCCATTTCTTCACAGAATCACATCAATATCACTGAAAACATGCAAAACGGGATGGTTGAGACAAAAAAACATCGTTCTATGAAATTTCACATGACAACTTGTCTCCAAGCATGAAATCTTTATTCTGTGCTCAGTTTCCGTTGGTTTCACAACTAAACTAGGTAACACTTCATTTCCCCTCCAAAAACACATTTGGAGGGGAAATGAAGATTGATTCTTTGAAAGTTAATTTCTGTGATAAACATGTCCCTCACACAAACACAATATCACCGGATACATAGTATTATAAAAGTCCACCTTAAAACTGACCTCCAAGCACAAACCGTCACTTCCTCACAGAAACACATCTATTATACAGTATAGAAATGACTGGGAACATAGTTTTATCGTGTTGTACAATAAATATGGCCAGCAAGCAGCAAATCTTCATTTTGAGCTCATTCCAAATTAAAACTCTCATTTTCAACACTAAACTAGTTTTAACTGTGTTTATCTACTACGACCACACAGAAATGCATTTCTCCTCAAGACACACTCAAAAGTGGATTTCTGTGAAAAGGATGTCATTTGCTTATAGAAATGCACATATTACATTGTAAACACGCAAAACAGCAGTAATATGATGGGGAATTAAATGTAATCATATTTCATGTAAAAACTGGTCTCTAAGCATCACTTATTCCTTCTGAGCACAGTTTCAATATAAGATAAGATAAGATAAGATAAGATAAGATAAGATATTCCTTTATTGGTCCCACAGTGGGGAAATTCACACATTACAGCAGCAAAGTGGATAGTGCAATAAAGACAAGAAGCATAGATTTAAAAACAGTATTAATACAATAAAATAAATAGATTAGTATATACATAATAGAAAAAGTAAAGCCAGAAGTTGTCACGTCAGTCAATTCTTAAGTTTGTATACTTGTGTGTTTTTGTTCGTTTGCGTATGTATTTCCTGTTTTATTTTGTAGTCTGACTCTCCCTCTTGTTTCAGAGCATGTCACTTCCTGCCCTCCTGTGCTTCCGCGTTTTGAATGAATGAGATTCCCGACTCCCTCTCCTGCGTCTGATCATCGTTCCCCAGCCCTGATTGTGTTCACCTGTCCATAATTAGTCACTCCGCTCTTTAGTATTTAAGCTGTGTTTCCCCATCCTTCTGTGCCAGTTCGTCTTTGTACTTAGAGTGAAAGTGTCCTCGCGTCCTTTGTGTAAGTCTCCTAGTGCTTTTGATTACTCTGCCTGTTTTTTTGATTACGCCTCAGCCTAACGTCTTGGATTTGTCTGCCTGATTTTTGACTGACCTCCCGTGTACCGAACCTGCTTTACTCAGTAAAGACTTTTTGACTTAACCTGCCTGTCTCCGTGGTTGTGCTTTTGGGTCCACACTTTGTCTAACTTCGTGCATCACAGTACGAACTGGCCAAAAATGGACCCAGCCAACCCGGATCAGGTTCGGTCCTCACTCCACGCTCATGGAGTGAGGATTCGCCACCACGAGGAACAACTGTCCGCCGTCAGCACTAGCGTTAAACTTCTTACGGACAATCAGGAGAAGTTTAGTAATACTGTCGGCGAACAGGTAATTCAACTCGGAGCCCAGATGCAAGCTCTAATGAGCCGTATTGACACTTTAGCCGGAGAACGGTTGCCGCCGCCTCCTCCCACTCCAGCGCCACCGCTCCCACCCGCTTTTCCCACTTCTCCTCACCTCGCTAAACCTGAGCGTTTTTCCGGCGAGTCAGCTAACTGCCGTCCATTTTTGATTCAATGCAGTTTACATTTTGAACTACAGGCAGCTCAGTTCCCCACTGAGAGATCAAAGATTGCTTTCATGATTACGCATCTATCAGGCAGAGCCGAGGCGTGGGCTACAGCGGAGTGGGCGCGCAATTCGCCGGTGTGTGCTTCTTTGAAACTTTTCACAGAGACTCTGTAAAAAATTTTCGACCACACCACACCGGGACGGGAGGCAGCAAGAGCACTGGTCAGCCTGCGGCAGGGGAAAAGGAGAGTGACAGATTACGCCATAGAGTTTCGCACGCTGGCCGCCGATAGCGGGTGGAACGACGCATCTCTCCTTGACACCTTCATTCATGGTTTATCCGACGCAGTTAAGGACCAGTTGGCGCCCCTGGACCTTCCACCTGATCCCGATTCGGTCATCGCTCTGGCGATCCGAATCGACAACCGCCTATGGGAAAGGGAGAAGGAGAGACGCAGGGGTGCGGCTCCTCAACCTCCAGAACCGACGGGGCCACCTGCTCGACTCCGCCCGGCCTGGCGTCCTTCTCCTCCTGCTGAGGTGAGTGGTATCTCGTCTCCCCCTAGTGCCCCAGAGGAGCCGATGCAGGTGGCCCGAGCCAGGCTGACTCCGGAGGAGCGACACCGACGTTTCCGAGAGGGGAGATGCATCTATTGTGGTCAGCTGGGCCACTTTCTGTCTACGTGCCCGGTAAAAGATCGGGCTCACCAGTAAGCGAGACTCACTCTCTGCATTATCCGGTCCTGGTGGATTCCGGGGCCGATGAAAACTTTATGGACTGGAGACTGGTTAACACGCTGGGCCTACGGAAGACTCCCCTGCCCGAGGTGTTGGAGGCCAATGCTCTGGACGGGCGTCCTCTGGGTCGGGTGACTCACCGCACCCAACCCGTGAAACTGATCATGGCCGGTAACCACACAGAAACATTGAGCTTCCATGTGTTTAATTCCCCTCTTCACCCTTTGATTCTAGGTTTGCCTTGGCTCATTAAGAACCAACCATACATTGACTGGGCTTCTGGTAACGTTTTGGGGTGGGGAGGGGAATGTACACTAACCTCTCCATCATCTGTCTCACCTCTGGAGCTTCCTGACTCTCGGTCTGCTCCCCCAGCGGTGATGGTGGGCACCACGGCATCACTCCAGCATCTCGCTCCTGCACCCTCCTGTGATTACACAGACCTGACCGGCGTGCCGGCCTGTTATCATGACCTCAGTGAAGTTTTCAATAAGGCAAGAGCCACCTCACTACCTCATCACCGCCCCTACGACTGCGCCATCAACCTTCTTCCTGGCACTTCACCTCCAAAAGGATGTCTCTACTCTCTCTCTCTGCCCCCGAGCGGAGAGCCATGGATGATTACATCGAGTCCTCCCTGGCAGCGGGGATTATCCGTCCATCCTCGTCCCCAGCTGGGGCGGGCTTCTTCTTCGTAGAGAAAAAGGACAAATCCCTCCGACCATGCATTGACTACAGAGGGCTAAATGAAATAACCATAAAGAACAGGTACCCCCCTCCCTCTCATTTCTTCCGCTTTTGAAGTGTTAAAAGGTGCCAGGGTTTTCTCTAAACTAGACCTTAGAAACGCGTACCACCTGGTGCGCGTGAGGGAGGGGGATGAGTGGAAAACAGCCTTCAATACTCCTAGCGGGCACTACGAATATTTGGTTATGCCATTCGGCCTTACAAATGCACCTGCGGTTTTTCAAGCCCTTGTAAACGATGTTCTTCGTGATATGTTCAACCAATTTGTCTTTGTCTACCTTGACGACATTCTGATTTTTTCACCAGACCAGCAGACCCATGAGCGCCATGTCCGCCACGTTTTACAACGTCTCCTGGTACACCAGCTGTATGTTAAAGCGGAGAAATGCGAGTTTCACGTCCCCAGCCTCTCCTTTCTCGGATTCATTGTGGGTCCCGATCGGATCAAAATGGACCCCGCTAAGGTTAGCGCTGTAGCCGATTGGCCAACCCCCACTACTCGTAGACTGGTACAGCGCTTTTTGGGTTTCGCCAACTTCTACCGGAGATTCATTCGCAACTTTAGTAACATCGCTGCGCCCCTCCATGCGCTAACCTCCCCACAGACTAGGTTTGTGTGGACGCCCCAGGCAGACCAGGCATTCAATAAGTTGAAGGAGAGTTTCTCTTCCGCCCCGATTTTGACACTACCAGACCCGCACCGTCAGTTCGTAGTGGAGGTTGACGCCTCCAATACGGGTATCGGTGCCGTTCTGTCCCAGCGTTCCGCTGAAGATAACAAGCTGCACCCCTGTGCTTATTTGTCCAGAAAGTTATCTTCAGCGGAACAAAACTACGATATTGGCAACCGTGAACTACTAGCGGTTAAAGCCGCGTTGGAGGAGTGGCGCCACTGGCTTGAGGGGAGTGATCAGCCGTTTGTGGTTTGGACCGACCACAAAATACATTAGGTCGGCCAAGCGGTTAAACTCCCGTCAGGCCAGGTGGTCCTTCTTCTTCAACCGCTTTAATTTCACATTGTCGTACCGCCCAGGCTCAAAGAACCTCAAACCAGACGCCCTGTCCCGTTTACATGATCCCGGCCCAGTTCCTGACGAACCATCTTATATTGTTCCACCCTCGTGCGTTATCGGGGCCATCACATGGAGTGTCGAACATCGGGTTAAGGAGGCTTTAAAGGACACTCCCGCACCCAGCGGGTGTCCACCTAACCGGTTATTTGTCCCAGTCTCACTCCGTCCGCAGGTCATTCACTGGGCTCACACATCTCGACTAACCTGTCACCCGGGCACCAGGAGAACCGCCTCCTTCATCAGGCAGCGTTTCTGGTGGCCCTCCATCGAGAAGGAGGTGGGGGAGTATGTGGCTTGCCCTGTCTGTGCCAGGAGCAAGTCGTCACATCAGGCTCCGCCGGGTCTCTTTCAACCTCTCCCCGTGCCAAGCCGACCCTGGTCAGACATCGCCCTTGATTTTGTTACGGGACTCCCCCCATCAGAGGGTAATACCACCACTCTAACAGTTGTTAATCGGTTCTCTAAGATGGTCCATTTTATTCCCCTGTCTAAACTGCCCTCCGCCAAAAGAACGGCGGAGGTTCTGTTGCATAACGTTTTCCGTCTCCATGGTTTCCCCAGGGACGTGGTGTCTGACCGGGGTCCGCAGTTTGTATCTCGTTTCTGGCGGGAGTTTTGCTCCCTGATTGGCGCTACCGTAAGTCTCTCCTCCGGGTACCACCCCCAGTCTAACGGACAGTCGGAGCGTCTAAATCAAGAGCTAGAAACGGGGCTTAGATGCCTCGTTTCACAAAATCCGGCTACTTGGAGTAAACATCTTATCTGGGTTGAATACGCTCACAACACTCTGCCCTGCTCTTCTTCAGGTCTCTCTCCGTTCCAATGTTGCTACGGTTACCAGCCTCCCCTCTTCCCAGAGGTGGAGAAAGAAGTGACTGTTCCCTCCGCTCACGCGCTCATCCGCCGTTGCCACCGGGTTTGGAGGGGAGCTCGCCAAATGTTGCTGCGAAGCACCAACAGGTGGAAGAGGGCTTCCGATCGGCGCCGAACACCTGCCCCCTCCTATCGCTCAGGTCAGCGTGTGTGGCTCTCCACCAAGGATCTCCCACTAAGAGTTGAGTCTCGTAAACTCGCTCCTAAATTTGTCGGCCCGTTCCCCATTTCTAAAATCATTAACCCGGTGGCCATCAAATTACAACTCCCCAGATCTATGCGCGTGCACCCCACATTCCATGTCAGCCGCGTCAAGCCTGTTAAAGAGAGCAGCCTGGTCCCAGCCTCCAGACCCCCACCACCCCCCCGATTCCTCGACGGCGGCCCTGTATTTACAGTCAAGCATCTCTTGGCTGCCCGCCGTCGAGGAAGGGGGGTCCAGTATCTTGTAGACTGGGAGGGATATGGCCCGGAGGAGAGATCTTGGGTACCCACTAAAGATATTGTAGACCCTGAACTGATTCACAACTTCCACCGGCGTCACCCCAACCCTTTTGGGACTTCTGGTGCCGTCCCTAGGAGGGGGGTTCTGTCACGTCAGTCAATTCTTAAGTTTGTATACTTGTGTGTTTTTGTTCATTTGCGTATGTATTTCCTGTTTTATTTTGTAGTCTGACTCTCCCTCTTGTTTCAGAGCACGTCACTTCCTGCCCTCCTGTGCTTCCGCGTTTTGAATGAATGAGATTCCCGACTCCCTCTCCTGCGTCTGATCATCGTTCCCCAGCCCTGATTGTGTTCACCTGTCCATAATTAGTCACTTCCCTCTTTAGTATTTAAGCTGTGTTTCCCCATCCTTCTGTGCCAGTTCGTCTTTGTACTTAGAGTGAAAGTGTCCTCGCGTCCTTTGTGTAAGTCTCTTAGTGCTTTTGATTACTCTGCCTGTTTTTTTGATTACGCCTCAGCCTAACGTCTTGGATTTGTCTGCCTGATTTTTGACTGACCTCCCGTGTACCGAACCTGCTTTACTCAGTAAAGACTTTTTGACTTAACCTGCCTGTCTCCGTGGTTGTCCACACTTTGTCTAACTTCGTGCATCACAGAAGTATGTCCTTTATATCAATAAATAAGTTTGTTGTGAATGTGACTGTGATTGTGGTTTACTGGGAGCAGTGCTGGTTGTGGAGTCTAACAGCTGCAGGCTGCAGGCTGTTACACGAAATTAGTTTTTAACTGTGTTTCTGTTCCAAAAGCACACAGATAATCATTTCTCCTCAAAGAAATATTGAGAAGAGCAAAAGAACACTTTTTAACCACTGGACTAGTTTTTATACTCTCCTTCTCTACCAAAACCAACCTGAAATGCATTTTTGCACAAGAAACACTCAATGACTTACACAAAACACATCTATTACATTTCTACATCCAAAACATGATGAATATGAGAGAAAACATAGTTTTGTCAACTTCATATAAAAACTTAGCCTCCAAGCATCAAATCGTCATTCTGAGTTCAGTTTAACGTAAACCGTAGATTCTACCACTATACTAGCTAAACCTCAATTTCTTTACCAAAACCAAAAAGAAAGGCATTTTTGCACAAGAAACATTAATAAATAGTTGATTTCTGTGACAAAGACGGTATATCGTCACAGAAACATATTTATTACATTAGTAACATTTTTTCTAAATAGGTAGGTGCCAAGCACTATGTGCCTATTTCTAATTACTCAAGACACACCGAACACCACCACTGATGAGAAAAGCTTGTAGGCAAGTTATTGTAGTTCTGTTTTCATCCAACAGAGGGAATCACAAGACTTGCTTACTTTAGTCACGCTCCCATTGTAAAGAAAAGAAATGATGATTATGACTACTGAAGATTATTGGAATGACATCATGACACAGTTAATCAGCAGTGAATTTGTTAATGATCTATGATCAAAGTCTCACAAGCACAAATATACATAATCTTTTTTTAATGCAACTCCAAGCAAGGGAATGCGAGCCTGGGAAATTCTGATGAGTTAATGTCTTAAACTCTTTTTAAAGATTTGTGTGTGGTTGTATGTTGTACTATTTAATTGTGCGGCATGAAACAAAAGTATGAGTAATTTTACATGGAAATCAATACAAAACAGGATAAATACAACAGAAAACATACGTTTTATCATACTGAACACAGATTTTTCATATTGCTGTGCATGGGGAGTACTCACCCTGAGCTGAGCATGCTGGTGACATGGCAGTGCGTGGTGACTTGATTCGAAGCTGTCGAATCCCCACCTCGAGCGTGGAGCCCTGCCTAGAGGCAGATGAGTCTCCATCCTAGGCTGAGCAGCCTGGTGACACAGCTGTGCATGGTGACTGGCATCCCAGCGGGCAAGTTATCAACCTGAGTTTTGCAACCTGGTGACACTACTGTGTGGTGGCTGGCCTCCAAGCGGCCGAGTTATTAATTTGAGTTTTGTAGCCTGATGGTCATTCAAGCAGGCGAGTCCCTACCCTGTGCATGGAGAGTGGTAACCAAGAAAGCGAGTTGAGCACCATGAGGACAATGCAGTGCATGGACACTGGTCTCCAAGAAGACGAGTCCACAGTCTGAGCAGAATGTTGACAACGCTGTGTGTGGAGACTGGCCTACAAGCAGGAGTGTCCCCACCCTGAGCATGGAGACCGGCCTCCAAGCAGGCCAGTCCTCATCCTTTGCTTACCAGCATGGTGACAACACTATGCGTTGAGACTGTCCTCCAAGCAGGGAAGTCCACACCTTGAGCATGAGTATTGGTCTCCAAGCATGTAGGTCCCCACCCTGGGCTGACCAGGATATTTACAGTGCTGTGCGTGTAGACCGGCTTCCTAGCAGTTGAGTCCCCACCTTGAGCTGAAGTGCATGATGACACTGCTGTGTATGGTGACTAGCCTCCCAACCCTGAGCTTGGAGACTGGTTTCCAAGAAGGCAAGTACCCACTCTGCGTTGAGCAGCATGGTAACAAAGCTGTGCATGGAGACCGGTCTCCAAGCAGGTGAGTCCCCTCTCTGAGTCTGGAGACTGGATTCCAAGCATGCATGTCCCCACCTCGAGTTGACCTCCATGGTGACACTGCTACATGTGGTGACAGGCCTTCAAGTATGCACTTCCCTACCCTGAGCGTGGAGACCTGCCTACAAGCTGGTGAGTCACCATCCTTAGCTGAGCATTCTGGTGACACGGCAATGCACTGAGACTGGCCTGCAAGCAGGTGAAAACCCACACTGAGTTGAGGAGTCTGCTGATACAGCTGTGCATGGCGACTGGACTACAAGCAGGCGAATCCCCACTCTGAGTTGAGCATCATGATAACAAAGCTGTGCGTGAAGACTGGTCTCCAAGCAGGTGAGTCCCCACCCTTAGGCAGAGAAGCATGTTTACAATGCTGTGTGTGTAGACCAGCCTCATAGAAGGTGAGTCCAAACCCTGAAAATGGAGACTGGCTTCCAAGCATGCGCGTCCCCACCTCGAGCTGACCTTCATGGTGACACTGCTACGTATGGTGACAGGCCTTCAAGTATGCATTTCCCTACCCTGAGCGCGGAGACCTGCCTACAAGCTGGTGAGTCACCATCCTTAGCTGAGCAGTCTGGTGACACAGCAATGCACTGAGACTGGCCTCCAAACAGGTGAAAACCCACACTGAGTTGAGGAGTCTGATGATACAGCTGTACATGGCGACTGGACTCGAGCAGCACTCTTAGTCTGGAAACTGGCATCCAAGCAGGCGAGTCCCCACTGTGACCGTGGAGACTGATCTCCAAGTACTCAAATCCCCACCCTGAGTTGAGCAGCATGCTGACAAAACTGTCTGTTAAAGAAAGAAAAGAAAGAAAGATATTCCTTTATTAGTCCCACAGTGGGGAAATTCAGTTTTACACTCTGTTGTTCACACAGTACAGTTCACACAGTACATATACATGTCAATGGAGAGATGTCAGAGTGAGGGGGCTGCTCCTGAAAAGCGCCCAGAGCAGTTGGGGGTTTGGTGCCTTGCTCAGGGGCACCTCGGCAGTGCCCAAGAGGTAAACTGGCACCTCTCCAGCAACCAGTTGGTCTTGGTCCATGGGGGATTTGAACCCGGGTCCTCCACATCCTAACCCAAGTCCTTACGGACTGAGCTACTCCGCCCCCCAAATAATAATATTAATATTAATATATAATATATATTAATAACACTAATATATATTAATAACACTAATATTGGCCTCCAGGCAGTCAAGTCCCCACCCTTAGCATGGAGACTGGCAACCAAGCAGGTGAGTCCCCACCCTGAGTCTGGAGACCAGCCTCCAAGCAGGTGAGTCTCCACGCTGAGTTGAGCAGCATGAACAATGCTGTGCGTGTAGACCGGTCTCCAAGCAGGTGAGTCCAAGCCCTGAAAATGGAGACTGGATTCCAAGCAAGCGCATCTCCAACTTGGGATTGACCTCCGTGGTGACACTGCTACATGTGGTGACAGACCTTCAAGTATGCACTTCCCTACCCTGAGTGTGGAGACCTACCTACAAGCTGGTGAGTCAACATTCTTAGCTGAGCATTCTGGTGACACGGCAATGCACTGAGACTGGCCTGCAAGCAGGTGAAAACCCACACTGAGTTGAGGAGTCTGCTGATACAGCTGTGCATGGCGACTGGACTCCAAGCAGGCGAGTCCCCACTCTGAGTTGAGCGGCATGATAACAATGCTGTTTGTGAAGACTGGTCTCCAAGCAGGTGAATCCCCACCTTGGGAAGAGAAGCATGTTTACAATGCTGTGTGTGTAGACCGGCCTCCAAGCAGGTGAGTCCAAACCCTGAAAATGGAGACTGGCTTCCAGGCATGCGCGTCCCCACCTCAAGGTGACCTGCGTGGTGACACTGCTACGTGTGGTGACAGGCCTTCAAGTATGCACTTCCCTACCCTGAGTGTGGAGACCTGCCTACAAGCTGGTGAGTCACCATCTTTAGCTGAGCAGTCTGGTGACACAGCAATGCATGGCGACTGTACTCCAAGCAGACGACTCCCCACTCTGAGCTGAGCAGCATGATAACAAAGCTGTGCGTGAAGACTGGTCTCCAAGCAGGGGAGTCCCTACCCTGTTAGAGAAGCATGTTTACAACGCTGTGCGTGTAGACCAGCCTCCAAGCAGGTGACTCCAATCCCTGAAAATGGAGATTTGCTTCCAAGCAGGTGAATCCCCACCCTGGGTTGAGCAGCTTGATGACAAGCTCACGTTTAGCTAAACTCACTGGTGAGAATGCTGTATGTGGCGACGGGCCTCCAAGCAGGCCAGTCCCTACCCTGAGCTAAGAAACATGTTGTCAATGCTGTGACTGTAGATTTCCTTCCAAACACGAAGTTGTGTTGAGTTGAGCAGCGTGATGACAAAACTGTATGTGAAGATTGGCCTCTCGGCAGGCCAGACCCCACCCTGAGCTGACCTTCCTTTTGACACTGCTGTGCAGGGCGACTGGCCCCCAAGCAGACGAGTCCCCACACTGACAATTGAGAATGGCTTTCAAGCAGGCGAGTCCCCACCCTGAGTTGAGCAGCATGATAACAACGCTGTGTGTGAGACTGACCTCCAAAAAGGCATGTCCATCCCTGAGTTGAGAAGCCTCGTGATAACACTGTGCGTGGAGACTGGACGCCAAGCAGGAGTGTCCCCACACTGAGCGTAGCGACCTGCCTCCAAGCAGTCGAGTACTCACTCTTACCTTAACTGACTGGTGACAGTGCTGTTCATGTCGACTGGCCTCCAAGCAAGCGAATCCCCACCATGAGTAGAGTAGCATGATAACAACGATGTGCGTGGAGAATGGCCTCTAAGCAGGCGAGTCCCCAACCTCAGCCGAGCAGCCTTGTGACACGGCTATGCGTGGATACTGGCCTCTTAGCAGATGAGTCCCACCCAAAGTTGAGCAGCATGCTGAAAACACTCTGCACAGACACTGGTCTCCAAGCAGGCGAATCCCCACCTGGGCTGAGTAGCGGGATGACAATGATAAAATTGTATTTCTCCTCCAAAAAGCACACAGAGACACGTTTTTACACAAGAAACACTCAAAAGTCAATTTCTGTGAAAAACATGTCATCTCATCACACACATCAATATCCTTGGAAGGATACAAAATAGGATAAATATGATCATGGTTTCATAAAATTTCACAAAAAAAGCACACAGAAATGCACTTTTTGAAAACAAACATTCAAAAGCTGATTTCTGTGAAAAATATGCCACTTCTTCACAAAAACGCATCAATATCAGTGGAAACGTGTAAACAGGAGGAATATAGCAGAAAACGTAGTTTTTTTAAAATTTCACATGAAAGCGTGTCCCCAGGCATGATATCTTCATTCTGTGCCGTTTCATGTAAGACCGTTGTTTTCACAACTAAACTAGCTAAATCTGCATTTCTCCTCCAAAAGCAGACAGAAACGCGTTTCGCATGTAATCTTAGATCTGGTGTACTATTTAATTGTGTGGCACAATTTTTAAAGTCGTGTAGACTGGCCTCCAAGGAGGTGAGTCCAAACCCTGAAAATGGAGACTGGCTTCCATGCAGGCGAGTCCCCACTCTGAGTCTGGAGACTGGATTCCAAGAAGGAGCATCCCCACCTCGAGCTGACCTGCGTGGTGACACTGCTATGTGTGGTGACAGGCCTTCAAGTATGCACTTCCCTACCCTGAAGAAGAAGAAGAAGAAGAAGATAGTCCTTTATTAGTCCCACGAGGGGAAATTCAATTTTTTCACTCTGTTGTTAACTTATACACGGTACATGCAGACCCGAACAAACACATGCACAAACATGCAACAATGGAGAGATGTCAGAGTGATGGGGCTGCTCCTGACAAGCGCCCCGAGCAGTTGGGGATTTGGTGCCTTGCTCAGGGGCACCTCGGCAGTGCCCAAGAGGTAAACTGGCACCTCTCCAGCTACCAGTTCACACTCTGAACATGGAGACCTGCCTTCAAGCTGGTGAGTAACCATCCTAAGCTGAGCAGGCTCATGACATGGCTATGCATGGCAACTAGACTCCAAGAAGGCGAGTCCCCACTCTGAGTTGAGCAGCATGATAACAAAGCTGTGCCTGAAGACTGGTCTCCAAGCAGGCGAGTCCCCACCCTGGGCATGGAGACCTGCCTCCAAGCAGACGTGTACTCAGCCTTAGCTGAACTGAATGGTGACAATGCTGTGTGTGGACACTGGTCTCCAAGCTAGCGAATCCCCATTCTGAGCGGAGCAGCATGTTGATAACACTGTGCGTGTAGATTGGCCTCCAAACAGGCGAGTTCTTGCCCTGAGCTTAGCATTCTTGTGACAAGGCTGCTCATGGACACTGGTCTCCAATCAGGCAAATCCCCACCCTGTGCTGAGCAGCCTGATGACACAACTGTGCATGGTGACTGGCCTCCAAGCAGAGTCCCCACACAGAGTTGAGTCGCATGATAACAAACCTGTGCGTGGAGACTGGTCTCCAAGCATGTAGGTCCTCACCCTGGGCTGACCAGCATGTTTACAATGTTGTGCGTGTAGACTGGCCTCCTAGCAGGCAAGTCCTCACCTCGAGCTGAAGTGCATGGTGACACTGCTGTGTACAGTGACTGGCCTCACAACCCTGAGCCTGGAGACTGGCTTCCAGGCAGGCAAGTCCCCACCCTGAGTTGAGCAGCATAGTACTGTAATGAATATAGGGTTGTCTCAATGAGGCAGGAAAACACTGCCAAGTCAGAACCTTCAAATAATCACAGACTTCAGATGTGTACAGTACCAGAAGACTTTATTAAACCCAAATGCATTAAAACATGGGGTGGAGAAAAGCACTGAGTGACATGCGCACCCACTGAGGTCAGAAGCTCCCACTACAAAGTGAATACACGGCACAATCTTAGGGCAAGACTCCTAGAATAAAGGCACACTACACGGCACACTGTCACCCTCTCCTGGAGGCACTGCAATACAACACCTGTTGCCCACACAGCAAAACACAGCACACCCACTGCAACCCACTCGTCACCTATGGTGTGAGCTCCCTACTATGGGACGTCACCTGTCTCCCCAGCTGTTCTCCCTCCCCACACTATATAAAAACATACACTATATTACAATACAATAAAATATTTAAAGGTATACTTAGCTCGCCCGGCCGGCGAGACCCTCCCCCGGGGTCTGAGCTCGAGGCGCCGTCCAGCTCCCCGGGGAGCGGCTTTGCTGGGCGGTGCAACAGGACACAGCTGGCGTGACGCAGAGTGGATGTCTCAGCGTGGGGAGCGGTGGCAGCTACTGCACTCTCTACAACCCAGCCCTATCTAACTACAGGAGGCAGCAGACCTCCCCTCCTCACACTGGAACCTCTAACCCCCTGATCTGTCTGTCTTCATCGCCGGCAGCGCTAACCCGCTGCGAACGACACCCTCCCTCCAAAAGAGTGCCGTGCCGCCGTCACAGATGCTCCAACCTCGAGTCCTCTGTTCCAACTGACTTTTGTCCTCCTCAAACCAGCGTCTCTCACGCCCACAAATCAGGCACACCGGCAGTCAATTAAAATAATCAGTACACCCGCTACACCTCCCCCTAGTCCATCAGCCCATTCACTACAGTACCAAAGTTGTGCATGGAGACTGGTCTCCAAGCAAGTGAGTCCCCACCCTGGGCAGAGAAGCATGTTTACAATGCTGTGCGTGTAGACCGGCCTCCAAGCAGGTGAGTCCAAACCCTGAAAATGGAGACTGGCTTGCAAGCAGGTGAGTCCAAACCCTGAAAACTGAGACTGGCTTCCTGTGTCTGGAGACTGGCTTCCGAGAGGGCGATCCCCCACTCTGAGTTGAGCAGCATTATAACAAAGCTGTGCGTGAAGACTGGCAACTAAGAAGACGAGTCCTCACCTTGAGTTGAGCAACATATTGACAACGCTGAGTGTTGACACTGGTCTCCAAGCAGGCGAGTTCCCACCCTGGGCTGAGCAGCCTGGTGACAATGCTGTACGTGGTGACATGCCTCCAAGCAGGTGAGTCTCCACCCAGAGTATGGAGACTGGCATGCAAGCGGAAAAGTCCCCACCCCGAGTTCAGCAGTATGATGATAACACTGTACGTGGAGACTGTCCTCTAAGCATGCGGGTCCCGACCTTTGGCTGAGCAGCATGGTGAAAACACAGTGTGTGCGCGTTGACTGACCTCCAAGCAGGCGGATCCCCACCGTGACCGTGGAGACTGATCTCCAAGCACTCAAATCCCCACCCTGAGCATGATGACAAAACTGTGCGTGCTAACTGGCCACACCCAGAGCGTGGAGACCGGCCTCCAAGCAGGTGAGTCCCCACCCTGGGCAGAGAAGCATGTTTACAATGCTGTGCGTGTAGACCAGCCTCCAAGCAGGTGAGTCTAAGCCCTGAAAGTGGAGATTGGATTCCAAGCAAGCGCATCTCCAACCTTGAATTGACCTCCGTGCTGACACTGCTACATGTGGTGACAGGCCTTCAAGTATGCACTTCCCTACCCTGAGCGTGGAGACCTGCCTACAAGCTGGTGAGTCAACATCCTTAGCTGAGCAGTCTGGTGACACAGCAATGCATTGAGACTGGCCTCCAAAAGGGTGAAAACCCACACTGAGTTGAGGAGTCTGATGATCCAGCTGTGCATGGCGACTGGACTGGAGAGAAGCATGTTTACAATGCTTTGCGTGTAGACCGGCCTCCAAGCAGGTGACAGCACTGTGCTTGGAGACTGGCCTCCAGGCAGGTGAGTTCCCACCCTGAGCGTGGAGTCCTGAGTCCAATCAGGTGAGTACTCACTCTCAGCTGACCTCAATGGTGACAACGCTGTGTGCGGCGACTGTCCTCCAAGCAGGCAAGTCCCAACCCTGAGCGTGGAGACTGGGAGTCCCCACCCTGGTCTGAGCAGAATGTTGACAACGCTGTGTGTGGATACTGGCCCCCAAGAAGTTGAGTCCCTACCTTGAGCATGGAGACCTACTTCCAAGCAGGTGAGTTCTCACCCTGAGTATGGAGACTGGCTTCCTAGCAGGTGAATCTCCACCTTGATTTGAACAGCATGACGACAATGCTGTGCGTTGAGATTGGCCTCCAAGTAGGCGTGTTCCCACCCTGACTTGGGCAGCCTGGTGATAACACTGCGTGGAGACCCGCCTCCAAGCAGGTGAGTACACACTCTTAGCTTAACTGACTGGTGACAATGCTGTGCGTGGCAACTGGCCTCGAAGCAGGTAAATCGTCCCCCTAAGCTGAATTGTCTGGTGACACTGCTGTTCATGTCGACTGGTCTCCAAGCATGCGACCCTGGGCTGAGCAGTATGTTGACAAGGCTGTGTGTGGATACTGGCCTCCAAGCAGTTGAGTCCCTACCCTGAGCATGGAGACCTGCTTCCAAGCAGGCGAGTCCTCACCCTGAGTATGGAGACTCGCTTCCCAGCAGGTGAGTCCGCACCTTGATTTGAACAGCATGATGACAATGCTGTGTGTGGAGATTGGCCTCCAAGAAGGCGTGTTCCCACCCTGACTTGGGCAGCCTGGTGATAACACTGTGCGTGGAGACTGGACGCCACCCTGAGCGTGGAGACCCACCTCCAAGCAGGTGAGTAAACACTCTTAGCTTAACTGACAGGTGACAATGCCGTGCATGGCAACTGGCCTCCAAGCATGCAAATCCCCACCATGAGTAGAGCAGCATGATAACAACACTGTGCATGGAGACTGGTCTCTAAACAGGTGAGTACTCACCCTGGGCTTAGAAGCCTGTTGACAACACTGTGTGTGGCGACTGGCCTCCAAGCAGGTGAGTCCCCACCCTGAGCCTGGGGACCGGCCTCTAAGCAGGTGAGTCCCCTTCCTCAGCTGAGCAGCCTTGTGACACGGCTATGTGTTGAGACTGGTCTCCTAGCAGGTGAGTCCCACCCTGGTCTGAGCAGAATGTTGACAACGCTGTGTGTGTAGCCTGGCCTCCAAGCACGCGAGTCCCCACCTCAAGCTGACCTGCATGGTGACACTGCTGTGCGCGGTAACTGGCCTCCAAGCAATCGAGCCCTCAGCCTGAGCTGGGCAGCATCACAGCTGCTGTATCGAGACTGGACTGATATGCAGGCGAGCCATCTGCTCGAACTGGGCAGCCTGGTGACAGGGCCGTGCGTGACGACTGGCCTCGAAAGCAGGCGAGCCCTCAGCCTGAGCTTGTCAGCATACATGGCTGCTGCATGGAGACTGGCCTCAAAGGCAGGTGAGCTGTTTACCTTAGCTGGGCAGCCGTGTGACTAGGCTGCGCGTGGCGACTGGCCTCCAGGCAGGCGAGCCATCAGCCTGAGCTGGGCAGCATCACGGCATGGCTGTGTGTGGCGATTAGCCTACAAGCAGGCAAGCCTTCAGCCTGAGCTCAAGAACATAACTACACAGCTGTGCATGGTTACTGACTACCAAGATGGCAAGCCCTCATCCTGAGCTGGGCAGCATTATGACATGGCCGTTGCATACAGACGGGTCTCAAAAGCAGGTTTAACCTCAGCCTGAGCTGGGCAGCATTATGACACGGCTGCTGTTTGGAGACTGGCCTCCAAAGCCGGCGAGCCCTCAGCCCGAGCTGGGCAGCATGACGACGCGGCTGCTGCGACGAGACTTTCCTCAAAAGCAGGCGAGCCGTCAGCCTGAGCGTGGCAGCCTGGTGAAACAGCTGTGCGTGGCGACTGGCTTCATTTTTTTTTTTTTTTTTTTTTTTTTTTTTTTTTGTCTGCATTTATTCTCATGGTTAACACCACAGTGGCCGGTGTCAGCCTTTTATGAGATTGATGCATATTTTAGTCTTGCAGTAAGATGTCTTAATGTTTTATGCGTGTGTGACCATCACCTGCCCCTCTGGAAACTAAGCTGTCATTCTTTATTAGATTTTCCTAACCTGTGCCAGAGAGGGCAGTGCTGCACCGCAGTGAGCTGAGGGGAAACAGACGATAGACGAGACGAGACTAGACGGACTGGGAGAGTACGGACAGGCAGGCAGTGTTATGTATGAGTGTAAGCTGCTGTGTTATTCCTGACAATCAACACCTCACAAAACAAAACAAGGGATCGTAAAAAGGACAGTATTGAACACCAGAATTGTGGAAGTTCTGATAGTGTAGAGTAGGCTGCCAGAGGACGCAAGTGAGGGAAGAATGTGTAGAGGGCCTGAGTTTAGTGTGAAGTGTGAGGTATAATTCAGCACATTCTGTCGGGTCCCGCTAGTTCTCAACAGTGGGACTCGACATGAGCTGGTAAGCCCTGAACAAACATGCATGTGTGGTGGACACCGAAGTCCTGAGCGGCTAAAGTGGCCTAGCACGGCCCGGATGGTCAAGCGCCCCCCGCCCCACGAAGCGGGAGTACCCGGAGGCCCCCCAGAAGAGCCACCCGGGCCACAGAGAAACACGCCAACCCAAGGGCCGAGAGGGGACGGCAACCCGCCACCCCCAGGGGGCCCAGGACAAACCCGGAGGGCACGGGGCGCAAGAGCCCCCCCGCCACCCAACACCCAGCCCCAACCACCCCACCACCCACCCCCACCACCAGCCCCCACCCCCCACACACACCCCACCCACCCCCCCACCCCCGGGGAGGCAGGGGGCCCCCCGCAACCCGGGAAGCCGGATACAGGGACCGAGCGCGCCACACAGGAGGGGAAGCCAGCACTAATCGGGCCGTCACCGGGTGCGGGCCAGAAGAGCCCGGCGCCAGGACCAGGCCCAGATAGCAACAGTGGACAAGGCAGCGAGAGGAGGCACAGCGGCAGGAAGGACGGCCCCCGCCTATCCACCGGCTCATCACCCCCGGGAGCACAGCGAGCCCACGGCCCACACATCCAGAGTGGCGTCCCATCCCCCAACTACACCTGAGCAACCACACATAGCTAGCCAGCGCCACATCCACAGCGACCACAAGGGCACCAGCCCCGACCCCGCGACATCACCGGGGCCGCAGCACCAGGGGGACCCGCAGGAGTGCAGGACCCCCCCACCCGGCCGCCAGCCCCAGAGCACCGGGATCCCACAGCAGCACAAACCCGGGAATCTGTCCATAACCACAGCCCCAGAGCCCCAGAGGGCCAGGCCCCACCAGCCAGACCATGGTATGTGATATTGTTAACCCTATTACTCTGCTTCTTCGGTCCCCGACGAAGGAGCATTCACCCTACACCGTGTTTGAGTGCTCTCCTGAGTGTAGTGTGGTGCATTAAAAGTTGGGAGGGCAGGTGAAGTGGCAAGGGGTGGGCCGGAGGGCAACAGTGGATGGATACTCTGCGACCAGCCCCGATCCAGAGACCCAAGCCACCCAGACCACCCCCCAGGTTGTGAGTGTGTGATGCATTAAAAGTGGAGAGTAGGAGAGTCCAGCAGGAGGGGGGGGCAGGGGGGGCACAATGCCGTGGAGCACTGCAACCCGCCCCACCCCATAAACCGCCCGCCCCCCACCACCTATCCACAGAACCCTGGCTGTTGTGGTCCTATATGTGCCTAAATAAATTATATACAGTGAGGTGTGTGATGTGTGAAGTGCAAGTAAGAGGCAGGCTGGTGCAGGTCCAGCCCAAGGCACAGGAGCCGGGAGAGAAGCAGAAAAGTCACAGGCCGTGTAGCGCGGGGCCCCAAGAACCAAGAGGCCAGGGACCGGGGGGGACCATGAAAACCAACGGGGCCCGAGACCACTACGACCCCCGGGAGCCGCAGCGGCAGAGAGGCGCCCCAGCCGTCGCAACAGATGCATCACCGGCCAGCCACACGCAACCCAACCCAGACGGGAGAAAGGGACGCCCCCAAAGACCCACAGCCCACGAGCGCCACGCACATCCCAGGAGCATCTGTGCCGAGGAAGCAGGAAGCACATCACCCACCCCGCCTCCACACAACCGCCCACTGGAGCCGCACCATGTCCGGACCAAGGCCCCCAGCCAGCAGCGTTCGATCTCCGGTGACGGCATACATGCTCGGAACAGGGCCTGTGCGCAGGCGAGCCGGATTCCCCCGCCAGCACACAGAGCGCCCGGAACCCACAGCCGACCCCCACGAAGCGGCGGGCCCCAGGCACCCGCGAGGGAGGAAGAGGGGCGAGGAGGAGCGGGCAGGCAGGAGAGGGAAGCAGAGGAGGGAAGGGGAGCAGAAGGCGGACGGGGGAGCAGCAGGAGGACACACGCACCCCACACCCCCGGGGCCGGCCAGAGCCCCCGGGAGAGACCAGCCACCGACCCCCCCAGGACACAGGGAGAGCGAGGAGACTCAGCAGCCCTGGAGCACCAGAGGAGAGGCAACGGACACACCCCACCCCCGGGGGGGGGCCAGGGCCAGGCGGGTCCCACAGAGCCAGACAGCAAACCCAGGGACGAGAGGGAAAGTTCACCCCTAGTGCATGCACCCGGCCTTGGAGCTCCTGGCATCATCATTCCTTGATGAGGAGAAAAACCACAACAACAACAACAATAACAGGCACAAAAAAAAGAAGTAAAAAAAAAAAAAAAAACCTGCAACATAGCCAAGGAGACATGAGCTAAGATACAGACCATAGGCACATACAATTTATGAGAGGAATGGCGTACACTAACAGACAAAAGGAAGCTATGGAGTTATATTTAAAGCTCTAATAAATGGAGACCATTTCTTTGTAAATGATGCCAGTTGGTTTGTCCGGATAGCAGATATTTTCTCAAGAGAAATGTGTTCTATGAGGAGGTTCAGCCAATGGCTGATGTTGAGGGCTTTCTTATCCTTCCAGTTTACCAGAATTGTTTTCTTGGCAATAGCAAGAGCTACAAGTGCAGGTTGCAATTGATGGTCTGGTAGGGCTGTCAATGTTAGATCACCAATTAAACAAAGGTTTGGAGAATGTGGGACCCTGCAGTCCAAAATAGTGGAGAGTTTCTCTGTGACTGTTGCCCAAAACTGATAGACAGGTGAACACAGCCAGAGAGCATGGAAATAGGTGTCGGTCGTGTTTTGAGTGCATTGAGTACATATGTTGGATTGCGAAAAGCCCATTTTGTGCAATTTATATTGTGTTACATGTGTTCTATGGAGAACCTTGAATTGAATTAATTGTAAATTGGTATTTTTTGTCATCTTAAATGTGTTTTGACAGATCTGAGTCCAGAAATCATGATCAAAAGATGTAGACAAGTCATTTTCCCATTTTGGGATTGGAAGATGTATAGAGTCCGTCTTTGAGAGTAAACTATAAATTTTTGAGAGATTTTTCTTCCTGTTTGAGGACAGTTTCAAGATGTATTTTACAAATTCAGGTGGTTGTAGATCTGGTGGCTGTGAAGTAGACCGAAGTGAAGGTATTCTCCTTGTAACGGTGTGCTTAACCTGCAAGTGGCGACTGGCTTCAAAAGCATTCGAGCCATCTGCCTTTGTTTGATAAGCCTTGGTGATACGGCTGTTGCATGGCGACTTCCCTCATTTTGATGTAAGACCATAGTTTTCACCACTGATATACGTAAAGCTGCATTTCTCCAACAGCACACAGCACACATGCTGATCTACATGAAACACTTAATTGTTGATTTCTGTGAAAAACCTGTCATTTCTTCAAAGACACACATCAACATCACAGGAAACTTGCAACACAGGATGAGTTTGACAAACAACATAGTTCTATTAGAGCACATTATTTGTATTTGTTTCCGAGGATGAAATCTTCATTCTGTGATCAGTTTCATGTAAAACCGTAATTTTCACCTCTAAATTAGCTAAATATGCATTTCTCTTCCAATAATAGACAGCATCACGTTTCTATACAAGAAACACTCAAAAGCCTGATTACTGTGAAAAATCGTGCAACAAGCACATTAATTACTCTGGAAACATTAAAACAGGATGACTATGATAGAAAACATAGTTAAAAAAAATCTATATTAAACTGCTCTTCAAGGATAAAATCTTTTGTTTTGTGATCAATTTCACATAAAACAATGGCTTTCACTTCTGAAGTAGCTAAAACTGTGTAGCGGATGGACTGCTGTGTTCTTGTGTTCCTTTTCAGGACAGGAACACAACATTCCTCATGTCAGGAAAACATAAGAGGTGATTTCAGACAGAACAAGCATGCCTTGGTAAGACATTTGAACTTTGGTCCGCAAGCCATCACTCTGAGATGTGAATCTGTGGGTGCCTGGATCCACCGTTCCCCAGGAGATAACAATTTTACGACGGTGTGGCAGGGCTATAATGCCATCTGAGTCAACAATGGTCGATAGGCCTGGTCAGTTTCAACATGACCTTTGGATGGATCAACAGGGCCACCTTGCGGCATGGACGGTAACAGCAACAGCCTGTTGATAGAACTGTTTAAGCGTGATGTTTGAAGTTGGTGTTAGATGAAAACTACTCAGGGTATTATCACTAATACTCCTAATGTCACCACCTGCTTTATTATCGTTAATGGTATTAATATCTTCGAATCACAAGCATATTTTGCAGATGTGATGCCTCAGGCAGAATTGCTACATCTAATTATTCTGATTTGATAATACATCTAACAGTGCTCAAATATTCAATCAGAATGTTTCTGCGACATGTGTGTTACATATTAGTCATGGGTAGGATTAACTGAACCGGTATAGTGATGAGAGAATTATGATGTGCGTGCGTGTTAAAGCTTCCCAGTAAGAGAGTGATTTGAAATCGATCAGGGGCTCCTCCCCTGAGGGAAGCTAATTCAGAAGTAAAACTTGGAGTTTGGAGCTGCTCGAGGCTTTTGATTCGGGTCTCCCTCGGGGAGCCTCTTCTAGTTAAGGGGGAATTAAGCCAAAATTTGGCTCCCCTCAGTTTACTCACTCTGTCCCCTCTCACGCATTCTGCGTGATTTCTTTTTTTTTAAAGTTAAGTTAAGTCAGCGTAGTTTGGCGACTTTTGTTCTGAGTCAAGAACAAGCTTTAATATTCGTTCGGCCAACGTTTTATGTTTATCCGCGAGTGAGAAAATTGTCAAACGACACAGAAGATCAACGAGCGATCCAGCCTGCCAGCGAATATCAATCAACCAGCTCAACTTCGAGAGAAGTGGGAGACCGAGTACGGCCCCCTTTTGTTGGCATCCCAGGGCCGAGTCACCAGCTGAATCTCTCCAAGCATCTTGCCACAGCGCATCCCGCCAGACGATTGTCATGGGAGAGAGAGAGACTTCGGATCCGACTCGGAGCCGACTACTGAAGAAGAAAGAATATTGGTGGCTGGGACCGATCAAGAGCTGTGATCTTCTGACGTTGAGTAAACTCCAAACCGATAGATTTAATGTTCTTAGCCGTTAGAGGAAGTCCCATATTCTCTCATCACTAACTCACTTAATTATCCTTATTCACAGAATCCACTGTGTTATGTGTCCTACGTTTTCATTGTATCATTTATTGACTTGTCATGATTTGTGTAAATAAATATTGCCGTTATCATTACGTCGTGGTCTGTGTGTTTCAGCAGAGGACTAGCGATCCATTGTTTAGAACTTATTCCAGTTGTGAGACTGATAGAGTAATTCGATCGATTACTGAGTTATAGTTTCCTCTATTTTTCTATAAAATGAGGTGGTGCCCTACGAGTGCGAACAAATTAATTAATTAGTTAATTAATTGATAAAATACAAACTGTCATACGTTACAACTGCATTCATCCGCGTTTATCTACAAGAGACTCAAACGTTGATTTCTGTAAAAAAAACAAAACTGTCATTTCTTCACAGAAACACATCAGTTTCACTAGAAACATGCAAAACAGGATAAAAATAACAGAACACAGATTTATAAAATTTCACTACAACGTTTCTCCATGCATGTGGTCAATTTTATGTAAAAAGTGGCTTTCACCACTCATCTAGCTAAAACTACAATTCTTGTCCAAAAGGGATTGTCCACAAGAAATACCCAAAAGCTGATTTCTATGAAAATATGTCATTTCTTTATAGAAATACATCAGTGTCAGAGTTTAAAAACAACATAAATGAAAACACATCTTCATACATTAAATCGTCACTCTGTGATCAGTTTCATTTAATACTGTAGTTTCCACAGCGAAACCTAGATAAAATTGCATTTCTCCTTCAGAAGCAAACAGAAACGCGGTCATCTGCAACAAACACTCAAAAGTTGATTTCTGTGAGAAACACATCTCTTCTACTGAAAACATGCAAGACAGGATAAAAATGACCGGGAACATAGTTATATCATACAGTATAAGAAACCTGGCCAACAAGCAGCAAATCTTCATTCTGAGCTCATTCAAACGTTAAACTCTCACTTCACTACTTAAACTACCTTGAACTGAGTTTATCTATAAATATCACACAAAAACGCATGTCTCTTCAAGACACCCAAAACTGGATTTCTGTTAAAAGGATTTCTACATAGAAATGCACATATTGCATTGTAAACAACATGAATACGACAGGTAACAAAATGTAATCATATTTCATGTGAAACCTCCAAACATCACATCTTTCATCTAGCACAGTTATAAAAGTCATCTTCACCATCACATTAATTTTAACTGTGTCTCAGCATTTCTACACAAAAACATATATATTACATGTGTAACATCCAAAACAGGATGAATAGGACAAAAAACATAGTAGTGTTCGCTTTCACATAAAAACTTTGCCTCCAAGCATCAAATCGTCATTCTGAGCTCAGTTTAATGTAACACTAGTTTTGACCACTGAACGAGCTTAAATTCTCTTTCTCTAACAAAATCAAATAGAAATGCATTTTGCACAAGAAAAACTTAAGAGTGGATTTCTGTGAAAAACGCAGTATGTCATCACAGAAACACTGTTGCATTAATAACATTTTTTTCTACATCAGCAGGTCCGACGGACGATGTGCCTATTCCTGATTACTCGAAGCACACAGAACATCACCACTGACGAGAGCACTGCAGGCAGGGCAAGTTGTCGTAGGTCCGTTTTCATCCAGTAGAATGTGCCATAGGACCAGTTACTTTTGTCATGCTCCCATTGCAGCCAGATACACAGAAAGGATAATGACGGCTACTGTAGATTATTTGAATGAGAATATGTCAGTTAATAAGCAGTGAATGTGTAAACAATGCTATATGACCTAATTCTCACAAGGCACAAACACACATAATTTTTTTAATACTTCTCAAGGCACGGGCAACGTAGACCCTGTCAAATTCTGATTAGTTAATGTATTAAACTCTTTTTAATGATTTTGTTGTAAGTTACTATTTAACTGTGTGGCAGGAAAAAAAGTCTCAGTAATTTAATAGGGAAATCACGACAAAACAGGATAAATATAACAATAAACGTATGTTTATCATGTTGAACATAGTTTAATCATGTCCTATTGCCAGCCTGAGCTGGGCAGGATCACGACACTACTGTGCATGGCGACTGGTCTCCAAGCAGGCGAGCCCCCAGCCTGAGCTGGGCAGCATTACAACATAGTTGTTGCGTGGCGACTGACATCCAAGCAGACAAGCCCTAAGCCTGAGCTGGTAAGCATCACGACACAGCTGTGCGTGACAACTGAGTTGTGAGTTCTGAGTTGTGCAGCCTGGTGACACGGTTGTGTGTGGCAAGTGGACTCCAAGCAGGCGAGACCTGAGCCTGAGCTTGGCAGCATTAGGGACACAGCTGTTGCGTTGAGACTGAAGTAGGCAAGCCCACAGCCTGTGCTGGGCAGCCTGATGACATGGCTGTGCATTACAACTGCCCTCCAAGCAGGCGAGCCCTCATCTTGAGCTGGGCAGCCTGGTAACAACACAGCTGTTCGTGGCGACTTGCATCCAAACATGCAAGCCCTCAGCCTGAGCTGGGCAGCATTATGACATGGCTGTCGTGTGAATTCTGGCCTCAAGCAGTCGAGCCCTCAGCCTGAGCTTGGCAGCATCATGACACGGCTGTGCATGGCAGCTGGCCTCCCAGCAGGCGAGCCCTCACACTCAGCTGGGCAACACAATAACAGGGCAGTGCTTGGCGGCTGGCTTCCCAGCAGGCGACCCCTCACCCTCTGCATGCTAGCACAATGACAATGCTATGCTTGGAGACTGGCCTCGAAGCAGGTGAGCCCTCACACTAAGATGGGCAGCACATTGGCAAGGCTGTTGCATGGCGTCTGGCCTCCCAGCAGGCAAACCTTAACCCTCCGCTTCAAGCACGAGAGAGATAACTCTCAGCTGGGAAGCACACTGACAAGGCTTTGTGTGGTGGCTGACTTCCAAGCCGGCTATCCCTCACTCTCAGCTGGACAGTAAGTGGACAATGCTGTTGCGTGGTGGCTAGCCTCCCAGCAGACCAGCCGTCACTCTCCACTTTGCAGCACTATGACAAGGCTGTTACGTGGCAGCTGGCCCCCCAGTAGTCGAGTCCTCCCCCTCTGCTGGTCAACACTACGACAATGCTGTTGCATGGCGGCTGGCCTCCAAGCCGGCTATCCCTCACCCTCAGCTGGACAGTAAGTGGACAATGCTATTGCGTGGTGGCTGGCCTCCCAGCAGGCCAGCCCACACCCTCCACTTCGCAGCACTATGACAAAGCTGTTGCATTGCGGCTGGCCTCCAAGCAGGTGATCCCTCAGTCTCAGCTGGTCAGCACTACGACAAGATTGTTGCATGGCGACTGGTCTCCAAGCAGATAAACCCTCACCCTCAGCTGGGCAGCATGATGATAAGGCTGTTGCGTGGCAGCTGGCCTCCAAGCATGCAGGCCCACACCCTTAGCTGGGCAGCACGATGACAACGGTGTTGCATGGCGGCTGGCCTCCAAGCAGGCCAGAAATTACCCTCAGCAAGGTAGCACAATGAAAAGGCTGTTGCGTGGCGCTGGCATCCAAGCAGGCGAGCCATCACCCCCAGCTGGGCAGTTCTATGACAAGGCTGTTGCATGGCGGCTGGGCAAGCGAGTGAGTCCAAAACCTCCACTGGGCAGCACAATGACAATGCTGTTACATTGTGACTGGCCTCCAAGCAGGCGAGCCCTCAGTCTGCGCTGGGCAGCATCACGACACGTCTGCTGCGTGGCAACTGTCTTCCAAAGCAGGCGAGCCCTCGGCCTGAGCTGGGCAGCATCACGACACGGTTGTTGTGTGTCGACTGGTCTCCAAGCAGGCGAGCCCTCACCCTCAGATGAGCAGCAGGAGGAAAATGCTGTTGCATGGCGGCTGGCTTCAAAGCAGGCGAGCCCTCACTCTAATCTGGGCAGTGGGAGGACAATGCTGTTGCCTGTTGGCTGAACTCCTAGCAGGCGAGCCCTAACCTACACCTGGGCAGCTGGAGGACAATGCTGTTGCATGGCCGCTGGCCTCCAAGCAGTCAAGGCCTAAAACTCAGCTGGGCAGCACAATGACAAGGCTGTTGCTTGGCGGCTGGCCTCCAAAGCAGGAGAGCCCTCAGCCTGCACTGGGCAGCATCACGACACGGCTGCTGCATGGAGATTGGCATCCACATCCAGCAGGTGAGCCCTCAGCCTGAGCAAGAAAGCATCACGACAGGGCAGCTGCATGGAGACTGGCCCCCAAAGGAGAAGAGCCGTCAGCCTGAACTGGGCAGCAACACAACATGGCTGCTACGTGGTGACTGGCCTCCAAGAAGGCGAGACGTCACTCTCAGCTGGATAGCACGAGGACAAGGCTGTTGTATGGCGACTTGCCTCTCTGCAGGCGAACCATCACCCTCTGCTTGGCAGCGCTATGACAAGGCTGTTGCGTGGTGGCTGGACTCCCAGCAGTCGAGCCCTCACCCACAGCTGAGCAGTGGGAGGACAATCCTGTTGCTTTGCAACTGGCTTCGAAGCAAGTGAACCCTCACTCTGCATTGTGCGTGGAGGCTGGCCTCCAAGCAGGGGAGCCCTCAGCCTGAGCTGGACAGGACAATGACAATGCTGTGCGTGGAGGCTGGCCTCCAAGCAGGCGAGTCATCACCTTCAGCTGGGCAGCGGGAGGACAATATGCTCTTGCTTGGCGGCTGGTGTCCAAGCAGGCGAGCCCTCACCCTCAGCTGGGCAGTGGGAGGACAATGCTGTTGCGTGGCAATAGCATGCACTGAGCAGCATCACAACATGGCTGCAGCGTGGAGACTGGCCTTCAAAGCAGGCGGGCGCTCAGCCTGAGCTAGAAAGCATCACCACACAGCTGCTGCGTCGAGACTGGCCTCAATAGCAGGCGAGCGTCTGCGTTCGCTGGGAAGCCTGGAGACATGGCTGTGCATGGCGACTGATGTCCAAACAGGCGATTGCTTAGCCTGAGCTCAAGAGCGTCATCACACGGGTGAGCACTCAGCCCTAGCTGGGCAGCATCACGACACAGCTGCTGTGTGGAGACTGGCCTCTAAAGCAAGCGAGCCCTCATCCTGAGCTGGGCAGCACCACGGCACGGCTGTGTGTAGCGACTGGCCTCCACGCAGGTGAGCCTCAGCCTGAGCTCAAGAGCATCCCCACATGGCTGTGCGTGGTGACTGGCCACCAAGAAGGCTAGCCCTCAGCCTGAGCTGGGCAGCACGATGACATGCCTGCTGCTGGGAGACTGGCCTCCAAAACAGGCCTTACTTGGGCAAGCTTGGATGACAGGGCTGCTGTGTAGCGACTGCCCTCAATTTGATGACAGACTGTAGTTTTCACCAGTGAAGTGAGAGGTAAAACTGCATTTCTCCTCTAACAGCACACAGCACACGCGTTTATCTACAAGAAACACTTAATTGTTAATTTCTGTGAAAAATGTCATTTCTTCAATGAAACACATCAATATCATGAGAAACATGCAGCACAGGATGAGTTTGAAAAAAAACATAGTTTTATAAAATAATATCTCCTCCAAAAGCACACAGAAATGCCTTTTTCCACAGCAAACACTCAAAACTTGATCTCTGTGAGAAACATGTCATTTCGTCACAGAAACACACCAATAAGACTGGAAGCATGCAAAACAGGATGAACATAGACAGATGACAGATAACATATAGTTTTATAAAATTTCACATGAACATGTGTTTCCAAGGATGGAATTTTCATTCTGTGATCAGTTTGATTTAAAAGCGTTTTTTTTTTTTTTTTTTTTTGATTGATTGAATTGATTGATTGATGTTGATTTCTGTGAAATTTCTTCACAGAAACACATCAGTGTCACTTGAATCATGCAAAACAGGATGAAAATAACAGAAGACCGATTTACAAAATTTCACATGAAAACGTTTTTCCATGCATGAAATCTTCATTCTGTGGTCAATTTCATTAAAAATGTGGCTTTCACCACTGATGTAGCTAAAACTAGAATTCTCATCCAAAAGCAAACAGAAAAGGTATTGTCCACAAGAAATACTCAAAAGCTGATTTCTATGAAAACATGTCATTTCTTAAAAGAAATACATCATACATTGGGGCGGCAGTAGCTCAGTCTGTAGGGAGTTGGCTTGGGAACCGGAGGGTCACCGGTTCAAGTCCGGACATGGACCAAAAACTGAGTGTGAACTGGTAGCTGGAGAGGTGCCAGTTTACCTACTGGGCACTGCCGAGGTGCCCCCGAGCAAGGCACCAAACCCCCAACTGCTCGGGGCGCTTGTCAGGAGCAGCCCCCTTACTCTGACGTTTCTCCATTAATGCATGTATGTGTGTTTCAGGTCTGCATGTACCATGTATGAGTTTAACAGAGTGTAAATTGAATTTCCCCATTGTGGGACTAATAAAGTGTTAAGAAAACTAGGTCTTAGTCTGTGTCTGTGTTGCATGCTTTTATTTTGGTGCACTTCCTGTTTTATTTTGGCATGTTTAACCTTTCCTCTTGTTGCAGATCACTTCACCCCCTGCCCTGCATGCTTTCCCGCCTGCACGTTTGAGCACTGCCCAGTGACCTAGTTTTCCTCACCACTCACCTGAGTCTGATCGTCGCCCCCGCCCCTGATTGTTTCCACCTGTCCGTAGTTAGTCACTCCCTTCACTAGTATATAATGTGTGCTCCCCATTCCTCCTGTGCCAGTTCGTCTTGCCTGTTTCCCAGAGTTAAGCGACCCAGCATTCATTGATATTGATCTCCTCGTGTATGACTATCAGCCTGTTTTGTGACCCTGCCTCAGCCTTCTGATTTGGACTCTGACTGCAAGTATTGATTCCCGTGTACCAGACCTGCTTTGTATTAAAGACGTCGATTATTGCCTACCCCTGCTTTAAGCCTGTTATTGCGTGTGAGTCCAAACCTGCCTTTTGCCACGTGCTTAACAGTATGAACTGGCCATAAGATGGACTCAGCAAACAGCGAGCAGGTTAGATCCGCTCTCCTTGCTCAAGGAGATTCATTCGAGGAGCAGCTCGTAGCCGTTAGCCACGGCGTAAAACGACTGACTGAAAGTCAGGAGATGTTCCAGTGTTCAGTTGGGGAACAAGTCTCCAAACTTGGTACACAGTTACAAGCATTAGTTAACAGGCTTGAGCTTCGCCAGACAGCCGGTTCTACGGCGGATGCCGTCCCGACCCCCCCGGTGGCTGCTGCGGTCGCACCGGCTCCTCCGCTGCTCTCTCCACCTCCATTCAACCTGTCCACCTCTCCATATCTGGCCAAGCCGGAGAGATTCTCCGGCGATTCATCAAACTGCCGCTCATTCCTAGTTCAGTGTGGACTTCATTTTGAACTGCAAGCAGCGCAGTTTCCCTCGGAGCGATCCAAAGTCGCGTTTATTATAACGCATCTCTCCGGAAGAGCGGAAGCCTGGGCTACGGCGGAGTGGGCGAGAAATTCACCGGTATGTGCCTCTCTTGATTTATTCACTGATACTCTGAGTAAGATATTTGATCATACCACTCCAGGAAGAGAGGCGGCTCGTGCGCTGGTGTCGCTGAGGCAGGGGAAGCGGCGTGTAGCAGACTACGCGATTGATTTCCGCACACTGGCAGCTGACAGCGGGTGGAATGACGCCTCGCTCCTAGACACTTTTCTCCACGGACTGTCTGATCCAGTCAAGGATCAACTCGCTCCGCTGGATTTGCCCACCGACCCCGACGCAGTCATCGCTCTCGCCATACGCATTGATAATCGCCTGTGGGAACGTGAGAAGGAAAAGGAGAGGAGGCAAGTGGCAGCTCCCGCCGCGACCAACGCGAGGCAGTATGCTCCACCTCGACTACCGTGGCGTCCCTCTCTGCCTTCCTCACCTGATGAGTCCCCACCGCCTTCCAGTGGCTCATCGGAACCCATGCAGATGGGAAGGACCCGGCTGACGCCGGAGGAGCGCCAGCGCCGCCTCCGGGAGAGACGCTGTATCTACTGTGGACAGCAGGGGCACTTCCTACTCTCGTGCCCGTTAAAAAGACCAGGCTCCTCAATGAACGACAGGACATTGGTGAGCCAAACATTTTCTACTAACTCTTCTTCTCGTTCCCTCATACAGGCAGAGCTCATTACTCCTCTCCAGTCTCTCATCCAGCCAGTTCTGGTGGACTCCGGCTCAGATGAGAGTTTTATCGACCGGGCGCTGGTTAATGAACTGGGTTTAGACACAATTCCTCTTCCGAAACCACTGGAAGCCAACGCTCTCGACGGGAGACTCCTGTGTCGGGTTACTCACCGCACTCAACCTGTGCAGCTCATCACTACTGGTAACCACTCAGAGACTATTAGTCTGCACATTTTTGAGTCGGCTGCTCACCCTCTAATTCTCGGTCTTCCATGGTTGAGGCAACATAACCCGCACATTGACTGGTCTTCAGGGGAAATAATGAACTGGGGGGGAGATGTGCCTTAACCTGTTGTGTTCCACCTGTTTCCTCGGAGCCCACTGACGTCGCCTCCTCGCCTGCCTGTGAGGAGAAGAGGTCCCCAGTGATCTCAGCCTCCACGGATACCCATCCGGACCTGACTGGGGTTCCTCAGTGTTACCATGACCTGCGTGAGGTTTTTAATAAAGCCCGCGCCACCAGTCTTCCACCTCATCGGCCATATGATTGTGGAATTGACCTGTTGCCTGGCTCCTCCCCTCCTAAGGGGAGATTATTCTCTCTCTCGGTCCCAGAGAGAGAAGCCATGAACGACTACATCCAGTCCTCCTTGGCAGCAGGGATCATTCGGCCCTCATCTTCACCAGCGGGGGCAGGATTCTTCTTTGTCGAGAAGAAAGACCGGACCCTCAGACCCTGCATCGACTACAGAGGACTAAATGATATTACTGTCAAGAACAGGTACCCTCTCCCTTTAATGTCAACTGCATTCGAACAACTTAAAGGTTCTAGAGTGTTCACTAAACTAGACCTTAGGAATGCTTATCATCTGGTTCGCATTAGAGAGGGTGATGAATGGAAAACGGCCTTTAACACTCCTAGTGGCCACTATGAGTATCTAGTAATGCCCTTTGGTCTAACTAACGCACCAGCAGTGTTTCAGGCCCTAGTTAATGATGTCCTACGTGATATGCTGAACATTTTCGTGTTCGTGTATCTTGATGATATACTGATCTTTTCTCCTGATGAGCAGACCCATGTGCATCACGTACAGAGAGTGCTACAGAGACTATTAGATCACCAACTGTTCGTTAAAGCGGAAAAGTGTGAGTTCCATGTCTCAACCATTTCTTTCCTTGGCTTTGTGGTGACACCTGACAGCATTCAAATGGACCCTGAGAAGGTCAGTGCCGTCTCAAATTGGCCTACTCCCACAAACCGTAAGTTGGTACAAAAATTTCTGGGATTCGCAAACTTCTATCGGAGGTTCATCAGAAATTTTAGTGCGATTGCTGCGCCATTACACGCTCTGACCTCACCGAAAGTTAAATTCTCTTGGTCTCCTGAGGCAGAGCGCGCCTTCACCAAATTGAAAGATAGCTTCTGTTCCGCACCCATCCTTAGTCTACCTGAGCTAGATAGGCAGTTTATTGTGGAGGTAGATGCGTCCGACTCGGGCATTGGGGCGGTTTTGTCCCAACGCTCGAAGTCTGACAACAAACTGCATCCCTGCGCGTTTCTCTCCCGCAAATTGACACCAGCGGAGAGAAACTACGACATTGGCAACCGTGAATTGCTAGCCGTTAAAGCGGCCCTTGAAGAATGGCGGCATTGGCTCGAGGGTGCGGAACACCCCTTTTTGGTTTGGACCGATCACAAAAATTTAGAGTACATTAAAACGGCCAAACGTCTTAACGCCCGACAGGCTAGATGGGCGCTATTTTTCAATCGGTTCAACTTTACCTTATCCTACAGACCCGGTTCAAAGAATGGAAAACCTGACGCCCTCTCTAGGATATATGATGCTGAGGGTTCGATTAAGTCCCCTACTAATATCCTTCCTGAGACTTGTGTAGTGGGGGCAGTTACTTGGGAAATTGAGGATAAGGTAAAGAGAGCCCTCTCTGACATTACTGTTCCCCGTGATACTCCTGTAAACAGGCTTTTTGTTCCAGAGACGGTTCGATCCCAGGTCATCCACTGGGCCCATACCTCACGCATTTCCTGTCATCCTGGTTCCAAACGCACCTCATTCATCATAAAACAGCGGTTCTGGTGGCCCAATATGGACAAAGATGTCAAGGAGTATGTGGCGGCCTGCTCGGTTTGTGCCAGAGGAAAGTCTTCACACCAGCCCCCTTCAGGTCTGCTACAACCCCTTCCTATTCCTCATCGTCCCTGGTCCGACATTTCAATAGATTTTGTCACAGGCCTACCACCTTCTGAAGGTAACACCACTGTTTTAACTATTGTGGATAGATTCTCTAAAATGGTGCATTTTGTAGCACTTCCAAAGTTACCCTCCGCTAAACAGACGGCGGAGGTGATGTTGTTTCATGTATTCCGTATTCATGGCTTTCCTAGTGACATAGTGTTGGACCGGGGACCACAATTTGTCTCCAGATTCTGGAAGGAGTTCTGCAGCCTGTTGGGGGCATCAGTAAGCCTTTCCTCGGGACATCATCCCGAGTCAAACGGCCAAACGGAAAGGCTTAATCAAGAACTGGAGACAGGACTGCGGTGTCTGGTGGCCCAGAATCCATCTTCATGGAGTAAGCACCTGATGTGGATCGAGTACGCACATAAAACTTTACCTTGTTCTTCCTCTGGCTTGTCACCCTTTCAATGTGTTTATGGTTATCAGCCACCCCTGTTTCCAGAAGTTGAACCAGAGTCCAGTGTTCCCTCTGCCCAGGCTCTGGTGCGGCGCTGCCGCAAGATCTGGAAGGGAGCCCGCCAGATGCTCGTGAGAAGCGCCGCACGCACCAAGAGATCCGCGGATCGACACCGACTTCCTGCTCCCTCTTACCAACCCGGCCAGAAAGTCTGGCTATCCACCAAGGACCTTCCTCTACGGGTGGAATCAAGGAAACTCGCTCCCAAGTTTGTGGGTCCCTTTCCCATCACCAAGATCATCAACCCTGTTGCAGTCAAGCTGCAACTACCCAGGTCAATGAGGATCCACCCCACCTTTCATGTGGGAAGACTTAAACCAGCAAAGGGGAGCTCCCTGGTTCCGGCATCCAAACCTCCTCCTCCTCCCCGGCTTATTGACGGGGGCCCAGTCTACACGGTAAAGAAGCTTCTTGATATGCGGCGTAGAGGGAGGGGTAAGCAATACCTTGTAGACTGGGAGGGATATGGTCCGGAGGAGAGGTGTTGGGTGTCCTCCAAGGACATCATGGACCCAAGTCTCATAAGAAACTACCACAGAGCTCCTCCTGAAGGGTTAGGGACTTCAGGAGCCATCCCTAGAGGGGGGGTTCTGTTAAGAAAACTAGGTCTTAGTCTGTGTCTGTGTTGCATGCTTTTATTTTGGTGCACTTCCTGTTTTATTTTGGCATGTTTAACCTTTCCTCTTGTTGCAGATCACTTCACCCCCTGCCCTGCATGCTTTCCCGCCTGCACGTTTGAGCACTGCCCAGTGACCTAGTTTTCCTCACCACTCACCTGAGTCTGATCGTCGCCCCCGCCCCTGATTGTTTCCACCTGTCCGTAGTTAGTCACTCCCTTCACTAGTATATAATGTGTGCTCCCCATTCCTCCTGTGCCAGTTCGTCTTGCCTGTTTCCCAGAGTTAAGCGTCCCAGCATTCATTGATATTGATCTCCTCGTGTATGACTATCAGCCTGTTTTGTGACCCTGCCTCAGCCTTCTGATTTGGACTCTGACTGCAAGTATTGATTCCCGTGTACCAGACCTGCTTTGTATTAAAGACGTCGATTATTGCCTACCCCTGCTTTAAGCCTGTTATTGCGTGTGAGTCCAAACCTGCCTTTTGCCACGTACTTAACATAAAGGTAGATCTTCTTCTTCTTCTTCTTCTTCTTCTTCTTCTTATCAGCACAATATACATGAGAGAATATACACATCTATGTACACATAAAATAGAGAATATACACATCTATACTAAAGTGAGAGAATCTAATTATAATCTAATTCTAAGAGAATTAACATTATACACTATAATAATAAAATAATGATATGATATAATGATATAGTATATAATGTAATTTTGTATAACATAACATGATATGTATGACATATATAATATAATATAGGTAGATATAGATATATAGATATGTGGTATAATAATATAAATACAATATACACACCAATACACAATATAACATTATGTAATGCTGTATAATACTATATAATACAACTGACCAACAATTAGCTGGGGGTCTAAATAAATCACACTAAATATAAAAAATATAGAAGAAATAAAGAATAACACTCTCTATACAGTCAGTAGTGTAGATGTTAATGTTAAATTGTGCAATGTTAGGTGTCAGGGGGAGCAGAGAGCTCTCTGCCAGCCAGAGGTGATGTGTTGAACAGCTTGATAGCTGTTGGCAGGACAGATTTCCTGTATCTGTCCTTGTGACAGTGGAGCTGAACCAGTCTGTTTGAGAAGCTGCTCCGCTGTCGCTCCAGTACTGGGTGAAGTGGGTGGTCCGGATGGTCCAGAATAGACAACAGCTTGTTCATAGTTCACCACAGCCTCAAAAGTGTCCAGTTTGCAGCCAATAACCGAGCCGGCCTTCCTGATCAGCTTGTTCAGTCTGTTGGCGTCGCCGGCTCTGATGCTGCTCCCCCAGCAGACCACAGCGCAGTACAGGGTGCTGGCTACAACGGACTGGTAGAAGATCTCCAGCATTGGAGATCTGGAATGCTGGAGATCTGGAGATCTGAGCTTCCTCAGGAAGTAGAGGCGGCTCATCCCCTGCTTGTAAACAGCATCAGTGTTGGTCCTCCAATTCAGTCCGTTGTCGATGTAAACGGCCAGGTATTTATACTCCTCCACAATAGCAATGTCCTCCCCCAGGATCCTCAGGGGCTGTGTGGGTGTCCTCTTCTTCCTGAAGTTAATCACCATCTCCCTGGTCTTGGTCACATTGAGATGCAGATGATTCCGACCAGACCATTCCACAAAATCACCCACCAGAGCCCTGTACTCCTCCTCCTGTCCACCACTTATACACTCTACAACTGCCGAGTCATCGGAAAATTTCTGTAAATGACATGACTCGGAGTTGTATTTGAAATCAGAGGTGTACAAGGTGAACAGAAAAGCATTGTTGGGGGGGGGGCAGCAGGAGGTGGTGAACTAAACCTGTTGAAGAAACAGTTCAGCTCGTTGGCCCTCTCCACGCTGTAGGCTGGTTCTCTGTCCTTCACCCTGAAGCTGGTGATCTCTTTCATACCAGCCAAACACAAACAGGTGTTGTTTTGTTGGAGCTTGTACTCCAACTTCCTCCTGTAGCAGTCTCTGTACTCCCTCAGCTTCACCTTCAGATCACGCTGCACCCCTTTCAGCTCATCCCTATCCCCAGCCCTGAAAGCTTTCTTCTTCTTGTTGAGTAATCCAGGGCTTATTGTTGGGGAAGCAGCGTACGGTCCGGGTCGGAAGGGTAGTGTGTTCACAGAACTTGATGTAGTCTGTGATGCAGTCCGTCATGGAGTTGATGTCCTCCCCATGTGGTTCGCAGAGCACGTCCCAATCTGTTGGCTCAAAGCAGTCCTGCAGTCTGTCCCTAGCCTCCTGAGTCCACCTCCTCACAGTCCTTGTGCCCACAGGCTGGCGTTGAGTGTGAACTGGTAGCTGGAGAGGTGCCAGTTTACCTATTGGGCACTGCCGAGGTGCCCCTGAGCAAGGCACCAAACCCGCTTGTCAGGAGCAGCCCCATCACTCTGACATCTCTCCATGTTTGTGCATGTGTGTGTTCGGGTCTGCATGTACCGTGTATAAGTTAACAACAGAGTGAAAAAATTGAATTTCCCCTCGTGGGACTAATAAAGGAATATCTTCTTCTTTTCTGTTCACTTTTGGTTGAAATGCACAGTTTAAGATTGAGTACTGATGAAAATGTGATATTTCCTCTAAAATGAGCTCAAAAACGGAATCTTCAGAATAAATGACAGATAGGTCAGGCTTAACCACTTCTCGTGGTTTCTTGTGCAGAAACTTGTTTTTTCTGAGCTTTGTTAGATAAAGACAGTTTAAGTGATGCAAATGTGAGTTTTCTATCAAAACCTTTCTGTTTACTTTTGGTAGAAATATGCAGTTTAAGCTAGTGTACTGAAAACATGAGTTTTCCTGAGCTCAGGATCAAAATCTGCTAAGTAAATGACAGCTTATTCACACTTACCCACTTTTGAAGGTTTGCTGTGTAAGATAAAAGATGAGATAAGATAAGATAGTACTTTATTGATCGATTATTGAAAAGTACTTTTTTCTTCCTAGTAGTACTTCTCAATTTTTAGTTCTTAATTTTTAACTTTTTTCTCCATACACTTGTGTTGTGTTATGTTGTGTTATGTTTTGTAAATTTTGTAAATTTTGAGCATCTCTGGCACAAGAATTTCCTTCGGGATGAATAAAGTTCTATCTTATCTTATCCCCAGGGGGGAATTTTGGTGTTACAGCAGCACTGAAAGTAGCAAGTAGTACAGTGTAAAAAGTAAGAGTCGGTAAAGAGTAAAATAAAGTAGAATAAGACTAAAGTAAATACAAGGTATATACAGTTATTATACAAAACAAGGTAAAGTGGCAAGTTAAAGTGACAGATGACTATGTTACAGTGTAATATGTAAAGTGTAATATAAGATTTAATATGATGATGTTATATGGTATGGTTAGTATACTATAGCAGGTATGCTGATATAATTCAGTATAGTATATTCTAGTATATTATATTCATATAATATAGCAGTTATAATGCAATATAATGAATATGCTGAGAGTCTTGTGTGAGCCTAATGACAGTTTGTGTTTTCCACGTTGCAGTGGGCACAAAGGAGCACCTGACGCGCTCTGTTGTGCACCTTGGCGGGATGATGCGCTGACTGAAAGAACTGCCCATCTGCCACAGCTCATTGTGGAGATGGTGAGAGGTATAACCACCTTTCTGTTTACTTTTGGTAGAAATTTGCAGTTTAAGATTGTGTACTGATAAAAACGTGAATTTTCTTTCAAAATGAGCTCAAATTATAAATCTGCTGAGTAAATGTTAACTAGTTTATATTTACCCACTTGTGACACTGTCTTATGTAGAAACTTTTCTTTTGAGCTTTGTTTAAAAAAATGAGTTTAAGCTTACACAGTGACTAGTCCATTTTTGGTGGTTTCTTGTGCAGAAACTTTCTGTTGAGCTTTGTTAGAAAAAGACATTTTCTGAGAAATATGCAATTAAGCTTATGTACTGAAGAAAATGTGAGTTTCCTTTAAAATGAGCTCAAAATGAAAATCTGCTGAAGAAATGAGAGCTAGCTCACTCACTTTTCATGTTTTTTTTGTGTAAAAAAAATCATTGAGCCAGTTTAATTTTAGTTTTCAGTTTAATAATAATAATAATCCATTTACTTTATAAGGCGCCTTTTGAGGCACTCAAGGTCGTCATACAACAAATAAAAATACAATTAATACAATTAAAAACACTAAAGTACAATAAAAGCAAAGTTTGCAACAGAACAACAGCATACAGGTAAATTAACAGTTATATGCCTGCCTAAACAGGTGAGTTTTGTGGTTAGATTTGAAAAGGGAAATTGAATTGATGTTCCTGATGTCAGGGGCAGGGAGTTCCAGAGGTGAGGGGCAGAGTGGCTAAAGGCTCTACACCCCATGGTGGACAGACAGGCTGGGGGGACGGTAACATGAATGGAGGAGGCAGACCTAAAAGACCGGGTAGGGACACTGATGTGAAGGAGGTCAGAGAGGTATGGGGGAGCTAGGTTATGGAGGGCCTTAAATGTATGGAGGAGGATTTTATAGTCGAGATTTGTAGAAAAAGATAATTTAAGTGATGCAAAAGTGAATTTTCCATCAAAATGAACTCAGAATCAAAATCTGCTGAATAAATGACAGCTTATTCATACTTATGTACTTTTGAGCGTTTCTTGTGTAGAAACACCTTTCAAGTTCAAGTCAAGTTCAACTTTATTGTATTGTTTTCACATACAAAGTACATGGCTAAAACAAAATGTCGTTGCAACACAGACATACAGAACATAGTCACAGACTCACATTAGAACATAACACAGTGGACAAAGTAAAATAGTGCAGCAGAATAAAAACTGAATGGATGACAGGATGATTAGCTGAATAAAAGCAGTGTAACACATCACAGTGGGCTTCTTTGGCACTGGTATGATGGTGGTCTTTTTGAAGCCAGCCAGGACAACAGCCTCAGCGGCTCAGGGAGATGTTAAAGATGACTGTGAGGATGTCTGCCAGCTGCTTAGCACAGTCTCTGAGCACACACCCAGATATGTTGTTTGAACTCGCAGCTTTTCGTGGGTTGACTCTGGGTAGGGTCCTGCTCACATTAACGGTGTCTAGATAAAGTACCTCTCACAAAGGCCCTTAACTTGGCAGAGGTAGATGAGGAGATGAGAGTTACAGTAAGTAAGTAAGTAAAGAAAAGGACAAGAGAAGGATGAAAATGTGAATACAGAATGGAAGAACAGAGCAGATCTCCTCTGACCTCTTGTCTTGTCAAGAGATGACTAAGTCTGATCACTTCCTCTATCTGGCTGTTGGAACACTGCTGGTAGATATAGTTAAGAGAAGAGTCTAACATCCTGAGACACTGATGAAGGTTGGAGGCTTTTTCTGCTGACTCTGAAAATCACTGAAGCAGAGACCAAGAAAGAAGCAGCAAAACCCAACATTTATTTTAACTTGTTTCTTTTAACGTCATTTTCACATGTTCAGCTCCAGACTTAAGGAAATATTTCCATGAGCTACAAAGGACAGACAGTAGGCAGCTATCAACTCTTCCCTGGTAACAAAAGCACAGCAGCAAATGAATGAATACATGAATAGAAAAAAACACCAAGGTGATGTAAGCACAGCCCAGTCACTCAGTAGTCTGTGAAATAGTCCTAAAATTTTATGTATTGATTCTTGTACATAGACACAAATTTTTCATTTTTGTGATGGTCAGCACAAAATCAATTCATATGTAATCCACATAACTGTGGAACTGGGATGTATCAAGAGCAGTGAATGACACGTAGAGAGGAGGCCAGGATGGATGGGTGGGTCAAAAAAAAAAAAAATATTGCTGAAGAGACTAATGTTTGTGTCCTGTGAAAAAAATTGATTTATTTGTCACGTAACTTAAGCACTTCTAGAGTTCTTTTAACCCATTTTTTTCTTAAAGCTAACTAAGTAGTTTTGTCACATAACTTTCATACGTACATGAATCAAAATTTCAGGACTATTTCACAAACTGCCATGGGACTGATTGATGTGCATCACAGTTGACTTACAGTACATGTATAAAGTCATATTCCAGTGGATATGAACAGTATTCAGCCCCTTATTGTTTCACAGCACTGACTCAAAGTTTTACTGACTCATTTAATTTTTTTTTCTTTCACACTGATGAACAGAAAAATATCTTTTAATTTCAAAGTAAAAACAGATCTGTACAAAGTTCTTTTTACATTCATTATAAATATAAAAATGCTTGTTTGTATTCACATCCTTTAAGAAGACAGACCTGAATAATCACAGGTGCAGGCAAACAATGTTTCAAGTCACATAATGAGTTAAATGGCGATCACCTGGGTGTCGTCAAAAAACTTTAATTGATGGAGAGACATTAAAGAGTCTTCTTCGGATCAGTGTCACATTAATTGAATTTATTTTAATTCAGTGTTGTGAAACAATACATTAATATACAGTTATCAAATGTTCATAGGCTCTGTAGAAATGTACCCCATCAAACCCTCCTCTCATTATATTCTTCCAAGTCTTGTGTAGGAGTTGCTGCGTCATAAACAGCTGGCTGGTATACTAAGAGGTGGAGTGTGGCGCCCTCTGCAGGCTCAGAGCACAAACCAAGTGTGTTATGATTTAAGTGGATTCCTAGTTTGTTTCCTGCAGTCAGTAAGAGAGAGAATATTTGTGTAGGTGGAGAGCAAAACATAAGAGCCTCATGGGCTGGACAAGAGATTGCTGTAGAGGGTTAACATATAAAAAATAGGCATTAACAAACACACGTGCATACACATCTTTCTTTATGAGGACACTCATTGACATAATGCATTCTCTAGCACCTTACCCTAACCTTAACCCCCACAACTAAATGCCTAAACCCAAACCTTAACCTAACCTACTAAACCTGATTCTAACCTGAAAATTAAAGTCAAGTCTGAACCCTTAAACGGGCCTTTGAAGTAGGGATTCACCGATCTGACTTTTTCAGTCCTGACAGCGATACCTGGGCCAAAGTATCAATCCAATAATAATTTCTGAAAAACTGTATGCCTCACTGTGTGAACATCATTCTTTTATGTGTAACGCAGCTTTACTGAATCGTACACCAGCAACTTGGTAAAAAAAATATTAGGATTGTAATTTAGGGGAATTATAGTTCTGTACTGTACTTCTGTAACTGTAAGACTTAAAATGCAGTATATGGGATATAAACATAGAACTTAATTGAATAGAATGGCCCCATTGTCACTGTGAATGGCAGTTTGATTGACACAAGGGGCGGAGTCACATGTATTCTACAGCAACAACACTGGGCTGCCCGCAGATGCGCCTGCTTGAAAATCGGCTTAATAGGTTCAGACATTGGCCGATAAAAAAAAAAAAAAGTCAAATAATCAGCCCAACTAATCTGTCGACCTCTAGCGTTGTTATGTATTGTTAGCGCTTCTGTCCCCATAACATTAAACACTTTATTGTGCTATTAACTTTGTATTTCACTTGGAAAAAAGAAGTAGGCTAACAAGCTTCAAAGCAAAGAAGCTTTTTGCCTCTTTGGCTATAGAAAGTAACACACGAACAAATCAAGGCTTAGTAATTTTATACATCCAGATAACATTTTATTAATTCACTTTTTAAAAACAAACCAAAAAAAATCTCCTTTGTTTTTAACGCAGTGATGATGTCTTTGAGAGCTCCACTTCCTGTTCGAGTCTGAGAGCGTTGTGGGACAAGAGAGACAGACAGAGGGACACACAGACTGCTGACGTTCAGGAGCAGAGGTGTAGAGCTACAGATCTCTGACAAAGACAGACAGTCCATCAGCTTGCTGAAATTTTGCCTTTGTGAACCTTTATTTTCCTGTCACCTAACTTCAGCAAAACTTTACAGCACAGTGATGGAGCAGTGACAGAAGTCTTAGCTAACACCTTTACGGGGAAAGAGTGTAAACATGGAGGTATACAAAACACTTTATAAATACAGCTTTGCATTCATGGAAAAAAATGAGAAAAATATAAATAGTGTCTTGTTCTCTTTTTGTGTGTGTTTTTTTCCCCTCAACAGCTCAAAAGGAAGCAGCAGAGACTCTTAAAACCAACATGACAATGATAGAGGATGAAGATGCAGGGCTTTTCCTGTTTTTGGACTGGCTGGTTTGCTGACTAATGAGTGTGAAAGCTAATCCCTGACTTTCTATCCTGCCTATACTGTACGTCAAGAGACAAAGGAAGGAAAAGTTTTGTGTATACAAGTGAGAAAAGGAAACAGAGGAGTGGATGAGAAAGCTACAGCAACAAATTTAAAATCCCTCCTTATATGAAAGAGAAGGGGCAAAGAGAGAAAGGAGAAGTTACATGATTAGGAGGGAGGAAGAAAGACACAATGATGGGAAAAAGAAAGTGGGCAAAGAAGAGGACTTTGGAGAAGAGGAAACAGGTGTCTGTCTCTTTGTCTCACAGTCCGGTGTCGTTGTATGTGGGTGTGGCCACCTTCAGGATGCTCTGGGCGTTCTCCTCCACCAGAGGGCGCCACTTCACCTCTCCCGTCAGCATCAGGTCCTCCCCATCCAGAGCATCAATGTACTGCATCTGCACAGAGCAGGATGTCCACATTTACATGTGATGCGCCAACTGACGCTCACAGAGCAACAGCACGGTGCACTTTAGTGCTGATACAGAGGTCAAAGGTCGTACTGATTGTTCTGTTATTTATTGCATTGAACCTCATAACTTAAGTGTGTTTGCCAACACTGAGTATCAAAGTACTGACAGCTGCCATTGCATACTTCATCTTCACAAGATTCTTTCACTGATCACAGTTTCTG